>BRZM01000131.1:704620-1020547 GCA_033238685.1 Lates japonicus | reverse complement strand
AGACAGGTACACACACACTGAGACACACTGAGACAGGTACACACACACTGTGTGTTTGTGTTTCAGGTGGAGGAGGAGCGTTCAAGGCTTAGACAGCAGCTGACTGACAGCAGAAGATCTCAGGTGAGAGACACACACAGGTTTATCAGTACATTATGTGTGTGTGTGTGTGTATGTAAACCTCTGTGTTTGTTCAGGGGTCGACAGACACCACAGAAGAAGAGCACCTGAGGAGCCACGTGAGGGAGCTGGAGGACCAGGTGAGAGCAGCACAGAGGAAGAGTTTGAGGTGTTTCCTGTTGCCAGGTGGATGTTGCTGATGTCACCATGTGTCATCCCCTCAGGTGAGTCAGCTCCGTCTCTCATTGGCTGTGGACCAGCAGCAGAGGGCGGAGTTTATCCAGCAGTCCTCCAGAAACAGCCAGTGGCTTCTCTCTCTGAGACACGACCTCAGTGATTCGCTGGCTGCCGTCACACGCCATCCAATCCCGTCCGTCCTGGAGTCTGAGACACAGCGATTGGATCGCAGCCTGAGGGAGGAGGAGCTTAGGATGTCCCTCAGCCAGTCGTAACGCCTGAAAAATAAAAACTCCTAACTGAAGCGTCTGACCAAAAAATGTTAAAACCTTTACAGGCTTGGAGACAATCTGCTGGTTGCTGTGACAACGGCTTGATTATTCAGAACCTCATTTCACTGATTTTTTTTTTTTAAAGGTCATTAAACACAGCACAGAGTTTAGATCTGTCCTCTGAATGTTAGCAGCAGTAACAGGTACAGGTCTAAACCTCTCTGTGGAGTTTTAACCTGCAGCAGCTGTGGAGCAGCTTTTTTTTTTTCTGTAAATCAGTCTCTGTTTTGTCTCTACACAGGATGTGGATCAGATTCCTGCCACAGGTGGAGGTGACGCTCCAACATCTGCACCAACACAAAGTAAAAAATAATCCTCACATATTTCAGACAGATGAACCTCATCAAACATTAGCTTCTTTTTTTCTTCTCTCTGCTTCAGCAGCAGAAACAGTCATCCAGGTAACACAAGCTCTGACTTTAACAGGTTGAACAGATGAATATTTAAACTTCTCATCCTCCCTCCATCACCCAGTCCCCCCTCAGAATATTACATTTCACATCTGTTTCGTTAAAGACTCGATGAGTTTGTCTGCTGCTGAGCTTAATGAATCCAGGTGTTTAACTAACTTGGAACTGAATCCAAAATGGATCCAGATATTTGTCAGGGCAGGAACCTCCTCTGCTGCTGTCAGTCTGACCGAGTGCTCGACTGACATCGTCAGCAACCAATCAGATGATGAACAAACGCGAGTCTTTTAGGTAGGACCTGAGACAGATGTCAGGTGATCCACAGAGGACCAGGTCATGGTCTTTCAGAAGTTTTTATGATGTGCTGTCGACGGTTCCAGAGATCCTGCCCTCCACAGGACAGTCATAGTGTTACACTCGGGTGTCCACGTGAAAAGTGACGCAGATGAGGTGAAGTTTAATCCCCGGCTTCTCTCTCGCCTTCACGCAGCCGATCAGTCACAGCGCGAATGTCAGATCGTTCGTTTCAGAAAGTTCTAGAAATGGTCAGACATGCCATCCACATGTATGTGGTTGTGGTCACTGTGCATTAGACCACAGAGGAGGTGGTGCAGAGATGATGAAGCAGGAACATCTGCAGAGCATCACAGCTCCTCTGATCCCCCTACTCCACCACATTAGCTCTGGTTCTTGAACCTGTTGTGTTCAGGATTCTTGGAACCATGGTTCTACCCAGAGAACCAGTCCAGGTCTCCTCCAGTTCAGATCAGAACCAGTGTGATCTGTGATCTGTCATTAATGGATCTCATTGATTACCTGTGAGAGTTTGTTCTGTTATTACAGATATTTCTCACATGACTTCTCCGTCCTCTCTGTCCAACCTGTTGAATAGGACACGCCCACTGATGATGTCACTGTTCACACCTGAAAACCTGATGTTTTTTGGTCGGGTTATGAACCAATTTATTTTTGGTCAAAATGCTCCGAACGGTTCAAATTCAGGTGCATAAACCGAACATAACCTGTTCCCTGTTGGTGGAGAGTTTTATTTTTTAACACAGGCAGAAAGAGTTTTTCTAACAACCCCAAACTCCTGGTGTGACAGTTCCTGATCCATTATTAAAGTTGTGTATCAGTTTACAGAGTTATTTATTGTTTTGTGCTTGTATTTATATTCTGCTTTCAATTGTCAGTTTGAATGACACACTTCATTTCCCATGATCCTTCAGTCTGAGCTGTGAGTACGGCTTGTGAAGATCAAAGGTCAACTGTGTGTTTGTAAAAGGTTCAATAAAGTTTTTATAACGTGAGGTAGTTTTTTTAAATCAGATTTTTGTTCAGACTGTTGTGATCTCCTGCAGGGGGCGCTAATAGCACTTTAACTCTGTTGCTTTTGTCTCATTTTTGCAGCTTCCTGAAGGACCCCGTAGAACTTTGTCAGACATTTCTTGAACATTTGTTGGTCCAATCAGAGTTCAAGATTCTCTTACCTGAACCGCTGTTGGCGGGCGAAAGCTAAAGATGAAGACCTGCCACAGAGCTCAGTTAACATCTCTCACACCAACCGTGACCAAATATCATGGGTATTGTAGCATTTAGATGCATTCACCAAAAGGACAGATTTAACTTGATTTACAATACCAAAAACTGAAAGTGTTTGTCAGGAAACCTACACCAGGATCTGGTATTTTTGGCTGAACTACAACATCGTGGTCATAGAGATGTGAGTGTCTGTGATTGAGTGAGTGATGCAGTTACACCAGTGGTTGGTCGGCTTTTCTTGTTGGCCTTCACTGTCAAAATGATTTGGCGCAAAAAGTTTTGTTTGTTTTTGTTCACCTGCTCCGATACTCTCTGCTCCAGTGTCAGGTGTTTGCAGCCCGTCGTGAGAATATGTGCAGTTAAAGTGGAAACTAGATATTTATATAGTCATAGGTACTGAGTTGGTTTCTGCTTTTAATTTAAACAATGTGTCAGTAGAGCCCCAGTAGTCAACGTCACGCAACCCCAGCATACAACAGTAGAAATCAAAAATATTGGCAGGAAAGCTCACTGTTCAAATCACTGCCAGTCATATCACTGCTAGCAGCTAACTTGTCTCTTTGCCTTTTGTATTTATAAAAGATGAACATGGTGGATAGCTGTTGTGGCCCGGATGCCAGAATAGTCAGGGATGAGCAGAAGGGAGAGTATTTTATAGGAACATGAATAAAACATACTGAAGTGAACAGAGAACAGAGCGTGGGAACCCACAGGCATGGAATCTGCTTCTATAGTGGTCACTTCATATCAGGTACAGAATCCAAGGCTTCCTAACTTTAATGTTTATTTGACATGCTTCTGTCACAATTTCTAACAGTTCTATTTTCATAAAAGACACTGTAGACCTGTGCATTTTGACATGGACTTTGCAGGGATAACTTGTTAGACGAGGGGAAGTTGATCAGGTGATCTGCAGCATTGTCTGCTCCGGCTGTCTCTGTGCTTGTGAAAAGCACACTGATGTCACTGTAGGGTCAGTAATGTTTAATCCTTCAAGTACTGCAATATGTCATTTAGTTTCTGCAGATTTAACATGTGAACTCTTATGGCTTGAAATCGGCCCTGATACCATTCATTTTTGCTCAGGCTTTTCCTGCCAACATGGCTGTGTAAACAAACTGAGTCATGTGACGCCCGGAGCTCTATACAGCCGCCATATTGGTCTGGGGGTACTTTACCTTATGTAGGTAAAGTAGTTTGTAAGTATATATATTTTTTGTTGTACTGCAGGTAAAATGGCTTCTGTGATGTCATTTTGATTATAGATTTGGGAATAAATGCTGGTTTAAATTTTGAGAAACACTAAAACGATTTCCCTTTGAAATGTTGTGGAGTACAAGAATAAAGTAACTTTCAAACTTTTCTGTACTCCATATAGATCAAAACACTTTGAATTAATTGAAATCGGTTGAGAAATGGAAACGTTATATGCTTTTTATTTAGACAAACTACAGCTCTGACATTGACCTATGATCTAGCAACCAGTGCCGTATCTATGTGTGTAGAGCGATAAGTTAATCATGCGATAGGATTTCATAGTTTCCCACACCCATACACAGTCCAGAGTGCACTGATTTTTGTCCCTTTCAATCATTTACATCCACAAATATAAAATATATGGTTCAAAAGTAGCAAAGTTATTGTTGTGTCAATGATTGCATCATGTGTTGAGAGGTGGAGGTTTCATCACATTAAAACAGAGTTCACTCTAATGAATGATTCGTCTAATGACCTGGTTGCATCATGTGTTTTTGCTGAAGCTTGTTAGCTGTTCACACCTCTGATTGCTGTCACCTCTCCATGTGACACTAAGGTCGGCAGGTGTGAACAGTCCACAGTCATCAGCAGCAGCTAATGGGCCACTCAGCACCCAGAGGAAAATATTTGTTGTGGAGATGCTCACAGCCACAACACAACAGTTGAAACTCTGAGGTGTAATTTATACAGGGAATAACAAGTGGTGGAAAGTAACTAAGCAGATCCACAAGTTTCCAAACAAAACAAAACAAAACAAAGAACAGATAAAGTATATGGCTAGACTATGAATGGGTGAGTGAAACTATGAAATCCAGACCAGATGCATGACCAGAGTGCTGAAAATAAAATAAACACAATGTATGTGGCGTTTACATGTGAACAGCTGCAGAAGTGTATTCCAATGATAACTGTCCATGTCAAAGTATGTCCACTACAATTCTTGTTTCTGCCACTGACAGACTCAGGTTGTTATTTTATGTATCTGACAACATTATGGATAGGATTCCTGTAAGTGTCAAAAACAACGGCGTACCTTGATGTGGACAACTGTCCATTTGTTTTAAATTGTAGCAGCTGTTAGCATATAAAAGCCACATGCATCATGTCTATTTTTAGTTTGATAGGATGTACAAACAGTGGCCGTTTTACTTGCAACTTGTTTTACTTACTTGCAAACTGAACCTAACTAATATTTTAGGTAATTTATGACAAAACCATTACTAAATAATAATTAGTTTATTTGACATGATAATCTAGGGTCAGTAAACAACCCAAAAACCACCGTTATTCTAGTAAAAAATCTGGTGTTTTCTCACAGCCTAGGCTTCACATTTTGAATGGTGACTTCCTGCCATGGGTTGAAACGTTTCAACGATGGCAGTGTCGCTGTCTTTGGTGTCCAATGGCAGTGCATAGTTCTTTCCTGTGGATGCCTCCTTCTCCTGTTGTTGTTGTTTTTGTGTCTCGTATATTTGTCAGTTCTGTATTAACTTATATGGGCTAGTAATCTTTTGTCCAGTCTGCATCCCTACTGTTTTATGTAATTTTTTCACCCAAAATGCTCAAATAGACACACATTCCCCAAAATTCACACTGGCTGCCTCCAAGAGGGTTAAAGCAGTCCATAAGCACTGTTGGACTTTTTGTTCTGTCCCAAGGTCAACTGATACTCGCGATAGACCCATCTGAAGACAAAAGTTCAAATCTCAAACTGTGCCATCCGTTGGACCATCAATACGCCCCCACATCCATGGCGGCGGTTTGAATTGGGGGTGGGGCGGCCAGGATTCGTCCTGGATAGAGTGGTCTCCTTAGTTTCTCTTGGGAAGCGGTAACTTCCTGCCATGATATGCTGTCCACTGGCAATGCCTTATACTGTCAGTCTGGGATATTGCACTTAATAACATTCAGAGAGTTTCTATGAGCTAGAAGTCTGGAATTTGATTATATATACCAAATTTGAAGCAGATCAGAGGAAGATTTTTGGCAAAATCTGAATCTTGTGCTTTGGATTGAGATAATGGCAAAAAATTAAAGGTGCACCAATCATCTTGACTTTCACTGGAGTGGATGCTCTTACCTTAAATCATTTTCAAAATGTGGCCCTGTTCACTCTAAATACTCTGGGCACTACCACAAGGTATTTGAAGTGGACAACCTCTTAAAGCATTTAAACCTGCCATCCCATGGCAATACCCTGTGGTTACGTAAAGGTGAGAGCAGTTGACAAGGACAGTATCCAGTGTCAATATTCTGGATGGTTGGGGTCTTACCATTGTACAGGGCATCCAGTAGCAATACCCAGGATGTCCCTGAGAATGAAGCCATCTGGTGGAGTTGGTGGAGGCGTTGCAGAGCGGGTGCAATGCCAGAGACCTAGTACCCTGCCACCTGAAAGATCGCAAGATCTAGTTTATTTAGGGCCTGGAAATTCGCTCTGAGTAATTCGCTGCCATTCATAGGTATTTACATTGGATGGTTGATCAGTTATGGGGGAACAGGACGTAGTGATAGTAAAAAGCTCCCATATAATGTTTACATTCTATGGACACAGTTTTAATAAAAAAGATCAGTCTAGGCTGAACAGAGGATGGACATGGAGAGAAAAAAATGACGTAGTCTTAGACAGTGTGGGGTGGTGGGATGACACATGACAGGGACTTGGTGAATTAAGACTTTGATTTGTAGAGAGAGGAGATAAGAGGTGTACACAGACAGAGCTGTGGTCATACAGCTTCTCCTCTCTGATGATGGAAGAAGATGAACTCTGCTTCCCACAGCTCCTCAACACCTCCTGCAAGAAGCCGAAACCTCCTCCCTCTGAGACTGTGTTCATTCACATCCTGCTGTTCTTCATCTCTGTGCTCACTGCTGCTCTCAACCTGCTGGTCATCATCTCCATCTCCCACTACAGGTAGAAACCTCTCAGCAGACTAAGATTTTTACTGTTAGACTGTCCTGAAAATATTTTGGAAAGATGCACAT
This sequence comes from Lates japonicus, assembly GCA_033238685.1. NCBI lineage: Eukaryota > Metazoa > Chordata > Actinopteri > Centropomidae > Lates > Lates japonicus. The sequence continues at coordinate 1,013,724 of BRZM01000131.1, read as the reverse complement.
TTCGGGACCATGTGTCATATCTGTGAGCTTTTGTGAAGATGTGAAAAACAATTCCTTTAAATGTAGAAAAGAGTTTTTGAGTACTTCAGGATGTCAGTATTTCTGTTTTTTCCACACATCCATAGATGTCGGTTCTTCCAGCAGAGATTTTACAGAGGCTGATATAAAACTCTATCTTATGAACCTGATCAGAGTCCACAGCAGTGACTTCATCCTCCCTCTTACTCCTGATATTCTGTGGTTTTGAGTTTTCTTCTGCTTTCTTCTTGATAATATTGTTGATATGTTGTAGTTCAGGCAGCTCCTCCCCCACCAACCTCATCCTCCTCTCTCTGGCGGTCTCAGACTTCTTCGTGGGCCTCTTGCTGATCCCAGCTGAGACCCTTCAGACGGGTTTCTGCTGGGTCCTGGGTGACCACATGTGTGCTCTGTATTTTTTCCTACCTTTCATCCTTATTACTGCCTCTGTGGTAAACATGGTGCTCATATCAGTCGACCGTTATGTGGCTATTTGTGACCCCATGCATTACTCCACCAGGATCACTGATAAAATCATTAACGTCTCTGTTTGTCTGTGTTGGATCTTTTCTGTTATCTACAGTATTTTTCTTCTATTTGATCACCTGAAACAACCAGGTCGGTATAATTCCTGCTATGGAGAGTGTCTGGTTGATGTTGTAGGAGAAGTGGATCTTGTGGTCTTTGTTATTTGCATTACAGTCGTCACAGCTTTGTATATGAGAGTGTTTGTGGTGGCAGTGTCTCAGGCTCGTGCCATGCGGTCTCATGTTACAACCGTCACAGTCCAGTATTCAATGACTGTGAGAATGAAGTCTGAGCTGAAAGCAGCCAGGACTCTTGGTGTTGTTGTAGCTGTGTTTCTGATTTGCTACTGTCCATTCTATTGTCTTTCTTTCACAGGCAACATCTTGGTTGGTTCTTCAGCTGAGGCCTTTATGAGCTTTCTGATGTATTTTAACTCCTGTCTGAACCCTGTCATCTCCTTCTTCTACCCTGGTTTAGAAAAGCTGTAAAACACATTGTCACTCTTCAGATCCTGCAGCCTGGCTCCTGTGATGCCAACGTACTGTAGAGACACTGTGCTGGGATTTTCTTTTTCATAATTAAACTTGAACTGACACCAACAACCGTAATATGCATTTTTCTCTGAGTGCTGATAGAGAACATTACATGTTTACATACAGGAAAAATTATTTGGTGTTCATGTGTGAGATATTTAAGCCACATGTTGTTGCAACTGAATCGTGACTTCAAGAGTTGCAGTGCTATGTAACTGGTAACCTGGTTAGTACCATGTTTGAATACATTAAGAACATGCTCAGGGGGAACCTGTGTGTAGAATTTTTAATTTGTGCCTCAAGGTCCATGAGTTATTAACCAAATGGATTCATTTGGTGTTAGATGACAGCTTTATAAAGGGCTCTTTGGTGGCATCCCCCCATTGTGTTTCCAAGTGGTATTAATGTTAGTGTAAATGTAGAATACTTGTGGATAGGCCTAAATGTTGGTTGCACAATGTAATAACAGAACAAACAAACAGAGCAACGTGATTAAAACGGGTACAAAAACAAAAAAACAACACTGAATAAAAATCAGACATCTGATGACTAAAATCCTTAATCAGCTTAAAATATATAAAGTCCACTAAGATCTAAAAAGTGTATCTCAAAAATGACCAAATGAAATAGACCGTTACCATGCCAATTTACTTGGTACATCACATTAAATAAGGGACATGTATTCACACCCCTACAGAGCAGACCACTGAACCTGGGTCAAACCTCCAGAGCTCTAGTGCATCATAGACTCTGCAGAAAGGACAGCATGAGCCACCAAAGGGGTTGTCATTTCCAAGTGGTAAAACCGAACAATTCTGTGCAGCAATGACCAACCAGCTGCAGCACAGATATCACTCACAGAAACTCCTTTAAACAATACCCATGACATCGCCATGCACCTGGTCTATTGTGCCCTCACACCCTGCTGCCCCCCCACAATCTAATGAGAAAGTCGCTGATCAACAACTGATCACATAAACACACACTCTGAGTGTGGTCTACGTAGGTGTGGAGTGGACACACGGGACATGAATTCCAACCTCCTCTAAAGCTCCAAAGCCACAGAGCTAGCAGCAGGGATAACTCTTGGCAATTACATTGCATTTGGGCATAATGTAACCCTGGAGCCACTCAAAGTGAACTGGGCACAGCATGAGGGATGTATAGGCAAAGCATAAAGGTCACCGACAAACAATACCATATTTGAGCCACCACCAGTGGATGCAGCCTCCACTCTCTCACAATAGGACCCCTGTAGAGAGATGATACATCCTCAGGTTCAGGCGGCTCAGAACATGGGTGGCTCTGGCCGACAGAAAATGAACACTGCACCACAGCAACAGAGAGCAAGACAGTTTTAACAGGGGAAGTGAGCAGGTCCCTCCCTGCCTGTTTATGTTGTATTGTCTGTCCTGATCAGAACGTGCTGGCAAGTTAAAACCAGACTACAGAGCACAAGAGCTAAGAAAACCACAAGCAGCTCCAGGTGGTTGATGTAGCTGATGAAGCTGATGGTGTGCCAATGGCCAGACCCCTTTCACCACAGTGCCATTGCACATAACTCCTTGATAGAGGTTTTTTTAGATAGCACTTTGTGAAAAGACACCCTCCCCATTGGGTAGCCCTGATGTAGGAAACCAGGTTTCCTTCAAGGGAGAAGAGCTGACATGCAAGAAGGCGTGTCGGTGAGACCGAGTCCAGCATTGAAAGGCTCCCATCTGCAACAGCCTGAGCAGCACTATGGCAGTCACAGAAGCCATCATGCTCGGTAGCTGTCAAAATTATCTGGAAATGCACCCTACTTCCCAAGTGAGATTTACCAAGGCAGCGTGAAACGGGGTCACTCTGTGGTCTGACAGAGGCTTCTGTCTGGAAACGAAGCACATTCCCAGCCCAAGAAAAGAAAACTGCCTGCTCAAGGTTAGCAAACTCTTCTGAAAATTCACAAATAGGGCCAGTGCTGGAATATGCAACAGAACTAGTTTTACCTGCCCTGCTGCCTGCTCCTTGGGGCTTGCCACTAGAGCCCAACTGTCCAGATAGGCTAGAATGGAGACGCCCTTCTCTTGGAGGGGGGCCAACACTGAGCGACAGGCTGAACGGCAGCACCAGGTATTCATAGGTTGTGCCTTTGAATGCAAACCCTAAGGAATTGTTTGTGGTCCAGGTACAGTTTTATAGTATCTGTTTAACATATGCAGGCCCACAATGGGACAAAGTCTGCCCCCTTTCTTTGGGACAACAACAAAATGGCTATACCTCCAAAGTGGGAATGTCTCATGTTGCTTACTTGGTCAGCACTATGTTTATTTTCTCCCTCATTACTGCTGCTGCCACCTCATACTGTGCACCTGACTTAACAACTCAGAGGAAACAAAATAGTCTGGGTTGGACCTGCAACCAGAAACCCAGATCTAAGATTTTGTCTACTCATTGAGAGAGCCCTTATTCCAAACCATGTGGCACAGAGTGTGACTTGCTGCTGGTACTGCAGGCTTGTGTGAGCTCACAGAGGACTTGTGTTTTGCATCTCGTCTTGTGAAAATGCTGCACAGAGCCTCCATCTGCTTCTTCCTCAACTCTTAACTTTGCCTGAATGGCCTTGAGAGATTGGCCAAACAAACTCTCTGCAGACACTGGCTCATCTAAAGACACCTTTCTGGCCCTGTCCAGAACATCAGAGAGTCAACCACAGGTGTCTCTGTGCCAGCACCATAGATGCCAGACCTCTGCCCAGGGAGAGCACTGTGCATTGGGACACACAAAGTCCAAGGCAACTCTAACCTTGTTGAGAAGGGGTGCCATCGGACTCAGGGGTCACCTGTGTTCCCAGCTTCACCAAACACATCGCCTGGTATGTCTGGAGCATGGTGGCAGAGCTCAGCGTACAAGTAGTGCCAGCCTGTGCTTGGTTTTGTCAAGCTGAGAAGCGAAGAACCAGCGGTGCGTTGAGGGGAGTTTTGTGGGCTGCCCAGACCATGCTTTTGAGACGTAGCCAGATAAGCCACCAGGCGAGTGGTTAGCTCAGGCTGTGGCTATAGCACTTTCAACAGGCTCAAGATCAAATTTGGCTAACCTGTCAACATACGATGAATCAGGGTCCCCTTCTCCACAAATGTTACCTACCTTGCCAGTGTTGAATACTGGAGCAGGTAACAACACACACACCTTGGGCATGGCCAATGTGCGATGAGAGGTGGGACATGTTACCGTCTTTTTCATGCAAAGAGAAGATGTATCCCTGAGCTTGTGGGTAACTTCTCTGCCTGCTTAGGCTTGGTCCTAATTGCAAAACACGAAGCTTGTGTTCAAACAGAAAACTCAAAATTACCGCTCCGTGGGCAGCCTTACTCACTAACTAAGGCAGCACAGACTAACACCAACAGGGGCAATTACATTTATTTCAAGATGGCAGTAGCCTGAAGAAATGGAGGTAATGAGCAGCAGCTAGCTAGCCCAAAACAACTGAGAAGTTTTTAGTGAGGTGAAAGGTTTAAGAACTGATGGATGTATATATGTGCCGATGGAGCATACATACACCATTGCTCGTCCTTAAAGGCATAAATAGAGATGTCTTCAAGCAGGACAAATGTGGGCGTCCTGAGTGAATCAACAGAAAGAGACTTTCAGGGCATTCTGGACACTACAGTGAGTTGCTATCAGAAAGTGACAAGACAGGCCAGGGCTCGTTAGCATGCTAACTTCAGTAGAAAAAAGAGGGATAGACATAGAAGCAGAGAAAAAGATGACATAGTCATCATCATGACAGGAACAAAGTTTGACGAATTAAGAGTTTGATTCATGGAGCGAGGGAGGAGGGGGGTTGTGTGTCAGGAGAGGATGGAGAGGAGATAAGAGGTGTACACAGACAGAGCTGTGGTCATACAGCTGTCAGAGCTCAGCAGCTTCTCCTCTCTGATGATGGAAGAAGATGAACTCTGCTTCCCACAGCTCCTCAACACCTCCTGCAAGAAGCCGAAGCCTCCTCGCTCTGAGGCTGTGCTCATTTATACCTTGTTGTTCTTCATCTCTGTGCTCACTGCTGCTCTCAACCTGCTGGTCATCATCTCCATCTCCCACTACAGGTAGATAGAAACCTCTCAACAGGCTTAGATTTACTGTTACACTGTCCTGAAGATGTTGTGAAATGATGTCAGTGAATTTCAGAGCTTGTGCTGTATTTGAGCTTTTGTAGACTTGTGAAAAACGTTGTTGTAGTTGAGGATGTCAGATTTTCTCTCTGTCTTTTCTACACATCTACAACTGTCAGTTTCTCCAGCAGAGATTTTACAGAGGCTGATATAAAACTCTCAGTGTTATGAACCTGATCAGAGTCCACAGCAGTGACTTCATCCTCCCTCTTACTCTGATATTCTGTGGTTTTGAGTTTTTCTTCTGCTCTTCTTGATAATATTGTTGATATGTTGTGGTTTCAGGCAGCTCCACTCCCCCACCAACCTCCTCCTCCTCTCTCTGGCGGTCTCAGACTTCTTCGTGGGCCTCTTGCTGATCCCAATTGAGACCCTCAAGACAGGGACCTGCTGGGTCCTGGGTGACCTCATGTGTGCTCTGTATTTTCTTATACCTTACACCCTAATCTCTGCCTCTGTGGGAAGCATGGTGCTCATATCAGTCGACCGTTATGTGGCTATTTGTGACCCCATGCATTACTCCACCAGGATCACTGATAAAGTCATTAACATCTCTGTTTGTCTGTGTTGGATATTTTCAGTTTTCTACAGCATCTTCCTTTCATATGATCACTTGAAACAACCAGGTCGGTATAATTCCTGCTATGGAGAGTGTCTGGTTAACGTTGCAGGAGATGTGGACCTTGCTATGGCCTTCATCATTCCTATTACAATCATCGTAGCTCTGTATATGAGAGTGTTTGTGGTGGCAGTGTCTCAGGCTCGTGCCATGCGCTCTCATGTTACAACCGTCACAGTCCAGTATTCAATGACTCTGATGATGAAGAAGTCTGAGCTGAAAGCAGCCAGGACTCTTGGTGTTGTTGTAACTGTGTTTCTGATTTGCTACTCTCCATACTATTGTCTTTCTCTCACAGGCGGCAACATCTTGGTTGGTTCTTCAACTGAGACTTTTATGAGCTTTCTGATGTATTTTAACTCCTGTCTGAACCCTGTCATCTACGCCTTCTTCTACCCCTGGTTTAGAAAAGCTGTGAAACACATTGTCACTCTTCAGATCCTGCAGCCTGGCTCCTGTGATGCCAACGTACTGTAGAGACACTGTGCTGGGATTTTCTTTTTGATAATTGAACTTTACTGGACAGTAAGACGACAAAATGTGCATTTTGAGGAGAAATTTCAGTGGTTTTACAGCAATGTCAAACATTTGAGGATCCACAGTGGCACATACTCTGAGTACTGATAGAGCATGTTATATGCTTACATACAGGAGCAACTGTTTGATGTGTGAACATACAATTTGTTGCAACTGAATAATGACTTTAAGTAAGTAATATGCTAAGCTCATGCTCAGGGGGAGCCTGTGTGTAGAAATTTTCACGAGTCATTAACTAAAGAAATGGATGTGGGGGTAAATGGACTTGTACTTATATAGCGCTTTTCTAGTTGTATCGACCACTCAAAGCGCTTTACACTACGTGTCACATTCACCCATTCACACACATTCATGCAGTGCTTGCTATACTCTACAAAGCTCTAACACATGCACACCATTCACACTGATGATACACATAGGGGCAGTGTCTTGCCCAAGGATACTTCAGCACAGACTGGAGAAGCCGGGGATTAAACCACTGACCTTCCGATTAGTGGGCGACCCGCTCTACCTCCTGAGCCACAGCCGTCCAAATAACAGCTTTATAACTGGCCACGTGGTGGTCCCCATGGGAGCATATTTTACTACATTGGGGGGTATGTATGTACCACATATGATTTCTCCAGCATTTGAGTACTTGAGATATCGATGCCCACTTCTAAAGACACAGTCAGTGATGAAAGTGGAAACAGATGACCCCCCCAACTCCCAACCAAGATACAAATGTGAGAATCCCAGTGTGAACCAGAAACCCTGATCTCAGTGCTGTGATAAGAGCAGAGTAAAACACCTGGTTGTTCTTATAAGTAGGCAGGTTTTGTTACTTACTGATCTAGTAGAGATAACGACAACTGACTGTTGGTTTGAACTCTCTCAAGTCTCTCCATGGTCAGACTGCCCATAAAGACAGGACAAATCCTGGTGGGACGGTGGACCATAAAAAAATCTATAAAGTACCGGGGGAAAAGTCCAAAGCTGAATATCTGTCCCAGTCCGACCATGATTATCTCCATCCACTGGCACCACAACCAACAGCCAGTTGGCTGACACCAGTCTTGTCAGCAGTCTGTCCAACTCCAGCACCCTGTCTCCTGTTGATGGTCGTGCTGACACTAGCTGATCTTCAATTGGCAGTCTGATAGATCCCTGCTCCTCATTGCCAATTCTCCAGATCTCCAGTCAGTATTCACCTGTTTACAGCTTGGCCGATCCCTGCTCCTTGTGTCCTGTCGGCAGGCTGCCCGGCACAATCTGACAGACCATCCGGCATCCTCACCAGATCTACTGTCAGTGGTCCAGCCCATTCCCTTTTTCCTGTCGGCAGCCCAGTCCTGTTAGTGATCTATCTGACTCCAGCACCCTGCCTCCTGTCATCGGTCGGGCTGACACCAATTGATCTCCAGTCAGCAGTGCGTTAGACCGCTGCTCCTTGTCCCCAGTCAGCACCTGATCCAGATCTCCAGTCAGTGGTTCGGTTGACTCCAGTTCCTATCCACCTGTTTACAGCTTGACTGATCCCTGCTCCACGTCCTGTTGGCAGGCCACCTTACACCAGCTGATCTGTGGTCAGTGGCCTGGCCAATACCAACGAATCTCCTGTCGACAGACCATCTGTCACCTTGTCTCCTGTCTGCGGCCTGGCTGGCACCAGACCCTGTTTTCCAGTTGGTGGCTTGGCGAACACCGGCTCCAGTTCTTCAGTTGGTAGCTTGGCCGACACAAGCTCTAGTTCTCCTGTTGGCGGATCAGCGACTCTTGCCCGGCCTTGGGAGGGGACCTGTCTTTGTCATTGCCCTCCTGCCAGGCTTCCGGGGGGAACCCACCTTTGCTGCCATCACCCTCCTGCCTGGCGTCCTGGGGGTTTTGCTTTTATTGCTGTCGTCGCCCCCCTGCTCGGCCTCCTTAAGGGACCTGTCTTGATGTCTTCACTTTCCTGCCTGGCCTCCAAAGGGGACCTGTCCGGTTCATCTTCTGGTGGAGTCCTGCCTTTGTCTTCACCCTCCTGTTCCTCATCGAGAGAAGTCTCACCTTTACCTTGGGCCTTTTGGTGAGATTCAGCCCTCATCCCTGCCCTTGCCAGTGGCCCTCACCCCCCAGTCCCCACAACCCGGGAAATCTGCCTGAGGTCCAGAGCTCCCTTTAAATGTAACCAATAATTCCCTACAAAGCAATTTTGGGTAAGCACAGAGGTGAGATGCCCTTTTTGTTAAAAATGTTTTCTCCTGTTTATAGTAGGGAATAAGGCAAGTAATTTATTTTATTTTCTTTCATTATCCAAGCAAGTTAATGGACACATTAGTAGTTGAGTTTCTTATTTTGGCCGTGCTCACCCTAATGCCAGTGTTACTTTGTGTTGACAAATAAATTAGTCATGTTTTAGACTGCAATCAGCTGTGGCACTGGTCATCCTTGAGAGTGGGGGAAGGGAAAGTCACTTTTATTCTACTCTCAGGTTTCCCCTAGGCTGGGCATAACACTACATAGTTAAAAACAACCAAGATCTAAAAAGTGTGTCTTAAACATGAGGCTTAAAACTGGATAAAAGTTCAGTTTTGATTCAATCAAATACAATACAATACAATCACAATGCTGACACATGAACAAAGGGGATTTGACACCATTCACAGGCGAAGAAATGAAACGGTTTTTGGCATTTTGATGTGGAAAAGTTACATGTTATATCTCTCAGGGCATTCTGGACACTAAAGTGAGTTCCTATCGGAAAGCAACGAGACAGGCTTGAGCTAGCTGGTTAGAATACTATCTTTGGTAGAAGAAGTGATAGAATTAGAAACATTGGCTGCTTTCCTCCCCTGGAGACAGCTCTTGGTGAGCAAAAAGAATGAAGAAGACTTTGATGCGTAGAGCCAGGGAGAGGAGATAAGAGGTGTACACAGACAGAGCTGTGGTCATACAGCTGTCAGAGCTCAGCAGCTTCTCCTCTCTGATGATGGAAGAAGATGAACTCTGCTTCCCACAGCTCCTCAACACCTCCTGCAAGAAGCCGAAGCCTCCTCGCTCTGAGGCTGTGCTCATTTATACCTTGTTGTTCTTCATCTCTGTGCTCACTGCTGCTCTCAACCTGCTGGTCATCATCTCCATCTCCCACTACAGGTAGATAGAAACCTCTCAACAGGCTTAGAGTTACTGTTACACTGTCCTGAAGATATTGTGAAATCAACATAATTTCACAGCTTGTGTCATATGTGAGCTTTTGTAAACTTGTGAAAAACTGTTTGTTAATCTAGATGAAAGAGTTGTTTTGGTTGAGAATGTACAGAATTTCACATAAAACTCTCAGTCTTATGAACCTGATCACAGTCCACAGCAGTGACTTCATCCTCCCTCTTACTCTGATATTCTGTGGTTTGAGTTTTCTTCTGCTCTTCTTGATAATATTGTTGATATGTTGTGGTTTCAGGGAGCTCCACTCCCCCACCAACCTCATCCTCCTCTCTCTGGCAGTCTCAGACTTCTTTGTGGGCCTCCTGGTGATCCCAATTGAGACCCTCAAGACAGGGTTCTGCTGGGTCCTGGGTGACCTCATGTGTGCTCTGTATTTTCTTATACCTTACATCCCTATCACTGCCTCTGCGTTTAACATGGTGCTCATATCAGTCGACCGTTATGTGGCTATTTGTGACCCCATGCATTACTCCACCAGGATCACTGATAAAGTCATTAACATCTCTGTTTGTCTGTGTTGGACATTTTCAGTTTTCTACAGCATCTTCCTTTCATATGATCACTTGAAACAACCAGGTCGGTATAATTCCTGCTATGGAGAGTGTCTGGTGAACGTTGCAGGAGATGTGGACCTCGTTGTTGCCTTCATCATTCCTATTACAATCATCGTAACTCTGTATATGAGAGTGTTTGTGGTGGCAGTGTCTCAGGCTCGTGCCATGCGCTCTCATGTTGCAGCCGTCACTGTCCAGAATTCAATGCCCCTGATGACAATGAAGTCTGAGCTGAAAGCAGCCAGGACTCTTGGTATTGTTGTAGCTGTGTTTCTGATTTGCTACTCTCCATACTATTGTCTCACTCTCACAGGTGGCAACATCTTAATCGGTTCTCCAATTGAGGCCTTTATGAGCTTTCTGATGTATTTTAACTCCTGTCTGAACCCTGTCATCTACGCCTTCTTCTACCCCTGGTTTAGAAAAGCTGTAAAACACATTGTCAGTCTTCAGATCCTGCGGCCTGACTCCTCTGAGACCAACATACTGTAGAGACACTGCTGTGATTAAAATGAGACCCCCCCACCTCATAGTGTTTCCAAGTGGTATGTGGCAATGTTACAAATGAAAGCACTGCTGCTATCAGAGGGTGTGTGATGTTGAAGGGGCCAAAACACCTGATGAGGTTATATCAGTGATGATGTGTTTTGTAGAAATTTATGTCAAATCAAAAGTCCTTGTCTTTGTATTTTTTGCCATGAATATTCTCCAACTCACATGGTTCCTGTTTTCATATGTGTAGAATATTTAAGAAATTGTTGCATGTATTGAGCTGGTTGATATACTGTGCAGTATTTTAAGTACTGAATATTTTATGATTATTTCTTCAAGTAAAAATAGACTTAAATTTACCATTATGAAGTAAATATTGATTGTAGTGACTCTTCAAAACAAACAAACCAGGTGATTAAAACCAGTAAGGACACTGATTTAAAAAAGTACTTGTACTGCTAATGTAACTCCACTTGTTTCTCTGATAACTGCAGGTCTAGTCATGTCTGATAACTAAAATCCTTTATCTGGTTAATTTTTATACTTATAATCAACCAAGATCTAAAAAGTATATCTTTAAAATGTGGATTAAAACTGTATAAAAAGCTATTTTCATGCTTCTGACAACTACTAATGCTTATGCACACTCAAAAGGAATATGACGTCGTTGACAGGTGATCACTGTAAACATTTAGGATACTATAAGAACGCAGCTCGAGAACATATGTAACTGAGGTCTAGTTGTTTTTAGACATTTTAATGTGGAAAAGTTACAGATTATATCAAAATGTTATAACTATAATGTATATATCCTGAAGTAGAGGAAAGAGATACAACACATAAAGTATGGGATATCACGCCCTGTGTGTCCTGACTGAAGACCCCTCTATTCACACGGTTAAGACAAATGACCTGTGATGGTGTATATGAGACACCACCTGCACATATATACATCTAGTCATCCCTCAGTTCTTATGCTTATCTTATTCTTATTCTTCTTATTATTATTAGTATTACTACTACTACTACTATTTACATTTTGACTTAGTCTGTGTGTCTGCAGTGTTGTCTTTCTCTTTATTTCCCCACCCCTCTCTCTGTCTAAAGCCCAACGGTCAGAACTAGGGTGCATACCTTGAGTCAGTTCTGCTGAGGTTTCTGCTTGCCTCTTAAAGAGTTTTTCCTTGCCACAGTCGCTAGTGCTTGCTCATGGTGGGATCTGTTGGGTTCTCTCTGTAAATTTATAAGATAAAGTACGATTACAGACCTGCTCTATATGTACAGTGCCTTGAGATAACTTCTGTTGTGAATTGGCGCTTTATAAATAAAATTTGACTTTACTTGACTTGACTTATGCTCCTCATCTCACCAATAATACATCTGTTGTGTTGGGCTAGTTAGCTGCTACTAGTTAGCTCCATTTGAAGTTAGCTGTGTGAAGTTACCTGATGCCCTGTCTGCACATACAGGCACCCCTACACTTCTTTCAGATAACGCACCACTTCTCCCAGATAATTGTTGCAATTAAAAATGTTTCAGTATTCATGTTTATGTCTTTTGTTTGCATTGTAATAATACAAAAAAAGAGAAAAAGAGTCAAATCTAATACCATTTCACACAGAACTCCAAAAATGGACTGGACAAAATTATTGACACCCTCAACTTAGCATTTGGTAGCACACCCTTTGGAAAAAATAACTGAAATCAATCACTTCCTGTAACCATGAACAAGTTTATTACATCTCTCTACTGGACTTTTGGACCTCTTTTGCCAACTGCTCCAGGTCTCTCAGATTTGAAGGGTTCCTTCTCTCCACAGGAGTTCTATGGGATTTAGACCTGGATTCATTGTTGGCTGCCTCAGAACTCTCCAGCTTTTTGTCTTCAATCATTTCTGGTTGCTTTTTGAAGTATGCTTCAGGTCATTGTCCTGCTGGAAGACCCATGACCTCTGATGGAGACCCAGCTCTCTGACACCAGGTCCTGTATTGCACTCCAAAATTCTTTGGTAGTCTTCAGATTTCATAACGCCATGCACACAGTCCAGATGTCTGGTGCTGGAAGCAGCGAAGCAACCCCATAATATCAGGGAACCTCCACAATGTTTGACCATAGAGACCATGTTTTTTTCTTTGAAGGCCTTATTTTGTTTTCTCTGAACAGAACAATGATGTGCTTTACCAAAAAAGGATGGATTTGTCTTGGCAAACTCCAGTCTGGCTTTTCTATGTCTGTGTGTCAGCAGTGGGGTCCTCCTGGGTCTCCTACCATAGCGTCTCATTTCATTCAGATGGTGATGGATGGTGTATCCTGTGTCTGCAGGTCAACTTGAATTTGTTTGGAAGATGATCTAGGATTTTTATCCATCATTCGAACAATCCTTCATTGATATCTTTCATCAAGTTTTCTCTTCCGTTCAAGTCCAGGGAGGTTAGCTACAGTACCACGGGCAATACATTTATTGATAACATTGTGCAAAGTGGACACAGGAACACTAAGATCTCTGGAGATTGCAGCCTTGAGACTGTCAATTCTCTAGTCCATTTGCGGAGTTCTGTGTAGAATGATATCAGATTTGGCAACTGATCACATAAATGCACACTGTGACTGTGGTCTATATAGTAGTAGAGTGCTTGCACAGGACAAAAGGAATGCAACCTCCTCTGCTCCACAGATCTAAGAGGGTAACAAAAGCTCCAAAGCCACAGAGCTATAAGCAGCAGGGACATCCTCTTGCAAAAATGCCTTATTTGGGTGTAATGCAATCCTGGGGCCATCTGAACTGAACTTGGTGCTCAAGGGACGCCAGACAAAGCATGAAGGTCACTAGCCAGCTTTGCAGAGGTCAAAGCAAGAACCAGCACATTGTTGCATGAAAGAAATTTCAATACACACACTCCCAAACCACTTCCCAAGAGGGGATGCTAAATTTAAGCATGGGATGAATCACTTCCCATCCTGCTTGAGACAGGAGGTCCCTGTGAAGGGGAAGCTGCCAGCACCTCGCTGCCGGAAATCAAATTATCTTGGCGCATGACGACTTTGCTGGCCACTGTGGAGCCACCAGGATCAGGAACCGGTCCCACCAGTGCACCCTCTCCAGAACAGGTAGTATGTTTGGTTTGAGCTTGTTCGGCCATGGGTGCACCAGCGCATCCAATCCCAGTGGTGCAAGGAAAACAAGAGGAGGCTATGATCAGTGGATGCAGCCTTCACTCCCTCAAAAGAGGACCCCCGCTGGAGAGAAGATCTACCCCCAGGCTCAGGAAGCCCTGACTCTGACAGAAAATGAACACTGCACCACAGCAACAGAGGTTAAGACAGTTTTAACAGGGGAAGTGAGCAGGTCCCTCCCTGCCAAAACACAAAGCTTGTGGTCAAAAAGAAAACTCAAAATTAGCGCTCTGTGGTTAGCCACACTCACCAACTAAGGCAATGTGAGCCAGAAAAGCCACCAGGGATGATTCCATCAGTGGGTACTTGAACAAACTGGCCTTCTCCACTCCAATATTGTCCATAGCTAGGCATTGCAATGTGGGTGGACAGTGGTTTGTTCCATGTCAATGTAAACTCCACGACAATGTTCAGGAAGATGGGCTAGTGGTTTATAACCATTGTGAGCTCAGGGGGAAGGAAAAAATCTTGTGATCCATGATGGTTTCTGAGCAGTGGGGGAAAAGGTCATGCCACCTTTTTCAGTGCTACAGCGGTACAGTGAGAAGAATGTTGTCCTCACTAACTGAAGCTTCAGTGGCAACATACTGGCCCAAATACAAAGCCTCCTGTCATCCTCTCAACAAACCATGAATTTCCAAACCAATGTCCAACACCTGTTTTCATCAAGACAAGCGGTAGCTAACTTCAATCTGGTGGAGCCTCACATACAGCGTTAACAGGTCAGCTGCCTTAAAGGCGTGAATGGAGGGATCTTCTGTCAAGCCACATGGGGGCATGATATCCCATACTTGATACTGAAAGGGAACTTTCAGGGCAGTCTGGACACTACAGCAGTTTGCTATCAGAAAGTGTTGAGACAGGCCAGGGCTAGCAGGTTAGCATGCTAACTTCAGTAGGAGAAAAGTCTAGTAGTAGTAGTAGTCTTGGCAAATTAAGAGTTTGATTGATGGAGTGAGGGAGGAGGGGTGTTTGTATCAGCACAGGAGAGAGAGGAGATAAAAGAGGTGTACACAGACAGAGCTGTGGTCATACAGCTGTCAGAGCTCAGCAGCTTCTCCTCTCTGATGATGGAAGAAGATGAACTCTGCTTCCCACAGCTCCTCAACACCTCCTGCAAGAAGCCGAAGCCTCCTGACTCTGAGGCTGTGTTCATTTACACCATGCTTTTCATAATGTCTCTGCTGACTGTCATTCTCAACCTGCTGGTCATCATCTCCATCTCCCATTACAGGTAGATAGAAACCTCTCAGCAGACTCAGATTTACTGTTATGTGAGCTTTTGTAAACTTGTGAAAAACACTTTGTTAATCTGTAGAAAACAGTTGTTATAGATGAGGATTTTAATATTTCTACACATCCACAGATGTTAGTTTCTCCTGCAGAGATTTTACAGAGGCTGATATAAAACTCTTATAAACCTGATCAGAGTCCACAGCAGTGACTTCATCCTCCCTCTTACTCTGATATTCTGTGGTTTTGAGTTTTTCTTCTGCTCTTCTTGATAATATTGTTGATATGTTGTGGTTTCAGGCAGCTCCACTCCCCCACCAACCTCATCCTCCTCTCTCTGGCGGTCTCAGACTTCTTCGTGGGCCTCCTGGTGATTCCGTTTACTATCCTCACATCAGGGACCTGCTGGGTCCTGGGTGACCTCATGTGTGCTCTGTATTTTCTTATACCTTACACCGTCACTGTTGCCTCTGCGGTTAACATGGAATTTGTATCACTTGATCGCTATGTATTGTCATCCCCTGCATTACTCCACCAGGATCACTGATAAAATCGTTGGCATCAGTGTTGGTGTGTGTTGGATCTTTGCTTTTTTCTACAGCATTTTCATGTCTTATGATCACCTGAAACAACCAGGCCGGTATAATTCCTGCTATGGAGAGTGTCTGGTTGAAGTTATAGGAGAAGTGGACCTTGTGACCTTCATCATTTCCATTATGATCACCACAGCTCTGTATATTAGAGTGTTTTTTGTAGCACGGCCTCAGGCTCGTGCCATGCACTCTCATGTTGCAGCCACAGTCCAGTATTCAATGACTGTGACAGTGAAGAAGTCTGAGCTGAAAGCAGCTAGGACTCTTGGTGTTGTTGTAATTGCATTTCTGATTTGCTATTCTCCATATTATATTGTCATTCTCACAGGCAATATGTTAGTCGGTTCTCCAACTGAGGCCTTTATGAGCTTTCTGATGTATTTTAACTCCTGTCTGAACCCTGTCATCTACGCCTTCTTCTACCCCTGGTTCAGAAAAGCTGTAAAACACATTGTCACTCTTCAGATCCTGCAGCCTGGCTCCTGTGATGCCAACGTACTGTAGAGACACTGTGCTGTGATTTTCTTTTTGATAATTAAACTTTACTATTGTGACAGGAACAACCAGAATGTGTGTTTTCAGGTGAAAATCCAACAGATTTACAGCAGATTCAAACACTGAGGAGCCACAGTCGTACATACTCTGAGAGCTGATAACCAACTCATTACATGTTTACATACAGGTCAAATGAATTTTCTAGAACTGTTGAGTGTTCATGTGTGAAAATACAACCTACTTTTTGTTGTAATGGATTCATGAGTTTAGGAGTGCATAGCTGGCTACATGGTGGCACTCTTGGTAACATATTTTGATGCATTGATGGTGTATGTATGTACCACAAATGATTTATCCATTATGTCCAGTATTTGAGATATTTTTACTTTCATGCACACTCCCAAAGACATCCAAAATAATCAGTAATTAAATTGGCAACACTTTAGTTACTGATTCATTGATATTAATGTTAGTGTAAATATCAAATTCAGGTTTTTAATGTGCAGATGTTTATCTGTTTATTGTAAGAGAGAAACGTAAAGAGATTTAAATTAACAAAAAAAAAAAAAAAAACACTGCTGTGGAAGCATTGTTTTTGTTGACTTGTTTACCATTAACCGATTATGCGCTACTGCTCTCGCATATTTTCATTCAGAATTTCCCTTTAAATAATACTACGACATTTTACTTTTGCTGAATTTAATATGTACTGACACCTGTGGGTGTTTAATATGACACGAGAAGCTGACATGTCTACTTACTTACTTTGTAAACTGGAAGATCTTTGGAGGAAATATAGACTAAATATTTTAACCATGCCAGCAATGTGGTACTCATGGAGCACAGGAAGAGTTAGTTAAAACTCTTGATTATGTGATGAGACATCTTATGTATGTTATTTAGCACATTACATATATATATACACACTACTGTGTGGGTAGTGAGTCTCATCCCGGCCGCTTGGCACTTGGCTGCAAACCACTGGAGTTCTAGGTCAGATGAAGCCAACAGAACCACATCATCTGCAAAGAGCTGAAACTCAATTCTAATATTCCCACAACAGACACACTCCTCACTTTGGCTTTGCCTTGAAATCCTGTCTATGAATATCACAAACAGGATCAGAGATAAGGGACAACCTTGACAGAGTCAAACACCCACTGAAAACATGTTTTACTTTGTGCTGAGGATGCAGACACAACTCTCACTTTGGTTTTACAAGGACCTGATGATTCTCTTCAGCAGCCCCAGTACCCCATAATCCCTCAGTGCCCCCCACAAAGTCCCTTGGGGTACACAGTCATAAGCCTTCTCCAACTCCACAAAACAGGGGTATGGGTAGGACTTCCCTCAAGACTCTACTTTAGACACAGAGGGCATCTGGGCCAGGTTTAGGAGCTCTTTCCACCACCCGACAATATCCCCAGTCTGGGTCAGCAGTTCTCCCACCCAGCTGAACACAGCCTCCCTGAATGGTTTGCCAGAACCTTGAGGCCAAATGAAAGTCCTTCTCTACAGCCTCCTGGAACTCTTCCCACATCTGAGTTTTTGCTTCTATGACTGCAGAAGCTGCAGGCCCAAATGGCCTCGCTTTTCAGCTTGATGGCTTCCTCCACCACCAACAGGTTCCCAGCTCAGGATTAGTGAGCTCTTCTGAAAATTCACTGAAAGGATGGTATGATAAAAAGACAAGGCATCAGGCATTGTCTCCAAGGGACAAAATATTGGTGCTTTTGGCACTCTCAGGGTCTGCTTTGCAGGCTAGTACAGCCATCCATAAGGGGTAAAGCATTGGGTTAGTGAGTGTGGTGTGGTGATTTACAACTCTTCCTGGTTTCAACATGTAGCTCAGTTGGAAGAGGTTTTCATAAGATTGTTTCTGCAAATTTGACCTTGAACCTGGTGACGTGGAAAGGTATGTTCCATTGAGGCCAAAGTAAAGGCCATTGCGAACAATTAGTGTGCCCCCTCAGGCCCTTCAAACTAGCTATTGATGCAAGTGATGCTGGTGTTGGGGCTGTTCCTCTTCAGGATGACTCAGTGGCAGTTGAACATCCTCTGTGCTACTTTTCTCAGAAGCTTGCATCAGAAACATTGGAACCTTATTCTAGTCCTGGATTGTTTTGATACATCTCTTCCAGTCAGACCTCTGTGGTATACGTAAATCATAACCCTCTTGTTTTTCACAGCAAGATCAAAAACAGTTGTTTAATGTGATGGAGTTTATTCAGGCAAGAGTTTAATCTGAAAATTCAACACATCAGTTGGAAGGACAGTGTGCTTGCTGATTCCCTTTTGAGGTGGTGAGTGCATCCATCGTATCCTGTATCTTGTTAACTGGGAGGCTGCTTTAGAGCAACCTTGTTACGGCAGACAGTGTTATGTCCAAGGCTGCTCTGTGTACTGTGTCTTCCAGGTAAGCTAGACACGCCTCCATCCATAGTCTGATTTCTGGCAACTGTTGGCTGGTCTTAAAAATGCCTGTCATACTCCACCTACCCTCTCACACAACCCTCTGCCCAGAGAGAGTGCTGTGCAGTAGGGCACAAAGCATGTAGTCCAAGGAAACTCTTATCTAGTGAATTGTCAGGGGGCACCTTATGTTCCCAGCTATGACAAAGACATTGTCTGATATGTTTGTAACATGGTGACAGAGCTCAGCACACGAGCAGTTTAGTCCAGCTGAGAAGTGAAGAACCTGCAGTGCTTGGAGAGTAGGGTCTTGAGATGTGGCCAGATAAGCTGACAGGTGAATGGCTAGATCAGGCTGTGGCCGGCTAACACTACTAGGACTAAGGCTCAGATTTGACTAGCGCTGACCCAAATGCCCAGACAGATGAGACAGACTTTATTCTGGTTCTCTTTGTGCAGAGAGAAGCTGCACTCCAGAGGACAGGAGCAAACAGAGGAATTCTTCTTCACCTGCCTAAGCTTGGTGTTCATTCAAAAACACTGCTTGCTCACCGTCTAAATCAGCAAAGGCTAACATCAATGGGCGCAGTTAAGCTCACTCCAAGCTGGCAGTAGCTCAAAATAACTGAGCTAGCTAGCTAACAGCTAGCTAGTCCAACACAATTGAGATGTTTTTAGTGAGGTGAAGAGTGTAACAACCGAAGGAAGACTGTTGATATATTAGATCACTTTCACTTTCTACTAAGGCATTATTGATAAATGACTTGATTCTTGAACATAATCTGGATATGATTGGTCTATCTGAAACATGGCTTATGCCAGATATGTTCCTGCCATTAAATGAAGCTTCTCCACCTGAGTATACCAATGCACATGTTGCTTGGGCTACGAAAAAAGGTGGGGGCGTTGCTTTAATTTATAAGTCTTTCTTTGGTCTAACCTCAGCTCTTAATGTCACTTCTAACTCTTTTGAGGCTGTAGTATTGAAACCTTCTCCAGTAGCTTCAGATCTCCATCACCAGGGAAATAGATTCAACCACTCCACCTTGTGGTACTTTACAGACCACCTGGCCCCTACTCACAGTTTGTAGATGAATTTGGAATTTTTTTTATCATGTCTTGTCACATATAGTGATGACATTCTAATTATGGGTGACTTTAACATTCACCTAAATAAGGCCTCTGACCCTCTAAATAAAGCCTTTCTGGCACTTATTGATACTTTTGGGTTCATACAGTCTGTACATGAACCTACTCACTGTGGTGGTAACACTCTGATTCTTTCCTGTGGGATAGAGGTGTCTAATCTGACTATCTCTCCTGTCACATCTGTTATCTCCGACCATTTTCTTATCAAATTTGATGCAACTTTAGCCTGTCCCCCTAAAATTGTTTCAAATGTATCTTCCACCAGACACATAGGTCCCACAACTTTAACTGCTCTTGGTGAGCAACTACCAGAGGTCCTGGCCCCTTTTACTGCAGCAACAGGTTCTGTTGATAAATGTACCAGGATTTAAATACAACCTTGTCTAATCTCCTTGATTCAGTTGCACCTCTCACCACTAAAGTTAGACAGTCAAAGAGGTCTACGCCCTGGTTCACAGATGACACACGTGCTCTGAAGCAGGCCTGCCGGAAATTAGAGCGCAAATGGCGTAAATCAAAATCAGAAGCTCTGTATCTCCAGGGTGTTCTGGAAGATAAGTGTGCACTGTCTACTGCCAGAGCAGCATATTTTTCAAACTTAATCAATAGCAATAAACATAATCCTAGATTTCTTTTTGACACTGTAGCTAAACTCACTGAAAAGCAGCCGCCTCCTAGCTGCTCGCCCTTTACTGCTCATGAGTTTCAGAATTTTTTCTGCAGTAAAATCGATGAGATTAGATTAAAAATCAGTTCATTTTCTCCGGCACCTGCTGCAGAACCAGCTGAGCATCACATTGAGTCTCAGAGAGTTTCTACTCTGATGAATTTTGACACTGTATGTCTTGATTCATTATCTAAGCTGGTACTAGCCTCTAAATCCACCACTTGCCTTCTTGACCCTTTACCAGGTAAACTTTCCAAAGATCTCTGGCCAGTCTTGGGTCCTGCAGTGCTGAATATTGTGAATCTATCGTTGACGACTGGCACTGTTCCCTCTATCTTTAAAACAGCTGTGGTTAAACCTTTACTTAAGAAACCACACCTTGATCCTGGGTCTTTGAGTAACTATCGGCCAGTTTCAAATCTTCCATTCTTCTCTAAAATACTAGAAAAAGTGGTGTCTCAGCAGCTTTCAGCTCACTTAGCTGATAATAATCTATTCGAACCTTATCAGTCTGCCTTTAGGGCCTTTCACTCTACTGAAACAGCACTTGCTAAAGTAGTAAATGATCTCCTACTCTCTCTGGATTCAGATTCCACCTCTCTGCTCCTCTTACTTGATCTTAGTGCAGCCTTTGATACTATAGACCACTGTATACTCATGGACCGACTGGAAAATAGATTTGGAATCTCTGGCCTGGCGCTCAGCTGGTTAAAATCTTACTTATCTGACAGAACTCAGTGTGTCTCTTGTAATAACACCATATCAGCCTTTTCTGATGTGAAATATGGAGTTCCCCAGGGTTCTGTTCTTGGCCATTCCTTTCCTCTCTCTATATATTTCTCCTCTTGGCCAAATTATTCAGAGTCATGGAATTAATTTTCACTGTTATGCTGATGATACCCAGCTGTATGTGCCCATAAAGGCTGACAATGCCTCTCAAATTAGGGAAGTAGAGATCTGCTTGTCTTCTGTGAAAAGCTGGATGTCTCAAAACCTGCTTCTTAACTCAGACAAAACTGAAATGCTGGTTATTGGCCCGGCGCGATATAGACACCAGTTCGGTCATGTGACTATATCCCTTGACAACTGTGTGATTTCTCAAAGTACAACAGCCAAAAATCTGGGTGTCACACTTGATCCTGCTCTTTCCTTCGATCAGCACATTAAAGACATTACAAAGACCGCCTTTTTTCACCTACGCAGTATAGCTAGGATTCGGTCTTTTCTTTCCATAGCAGACGCTGAAATTCTAGTTCACGCCTTTGTTTCCTCTAGACTGGATTATTGTAATGTTATGTTTTCGGGACTACTGCGTGCTAGCACTAAAAGTCTACAAATGGTTCAGAATGCTGCAGCTAGAATGCTGACCAAGTCGAGAAGGTTTGACCACATTACTCCAGTTTTAGCCTCCCTTCATTGGCTCCCTGTTCATGTTAGATCAGACTTTAAAGTTCTCTTAATGACTTATAAAATTCTAAATGGGTTAGCCCCCTCATACCTGTCTGATCTTCTTAACCCTTATATTCCCTCCCGTGCTCTGCGTTCTCAGAGTGCAGGGCTGCTGTCTGTCCCCAGAGTTAAAAAGAAGTCAGCAGGCTGCAGGGCCTTCTCCTATCGGGCCCCCTTCCTCTGGAACAACCTCCCTATTGATATTAGACAGGCTGACTCAGTTGTGGCCTTTAAATCCAAACTAAAAACTCATCTTTATGCCTTAACTTTCGACTAGCATATTATTCTGATTCCTATTTCAGGTTATCATTTTTCCTTTGGCGGGTTGGGTCAGTCTCAATGCATCAGTTAAGCTCAGTAGTTATTAAATGTTGTCCATGATGTCCTGCCGACGAGATTACTATAAACTGTCTTAATATCACTGCATCACTCTAACTGTGTGTTTCTTCCCTCAAGCACATTAGTGCCCAGGCTGTGCTTCTCTCTCTCTTTCTGCTACTGTCTCTTACTGCAGGGTTCTGCCTCCGGAGCTGTAGAGGCTCCTGCTGCTCCCATGATCCAGCTCAACCCATGATGCGACAATAATTTAACATTTATAGTGTTAGTGATAGTGTTAGTACTGCTAATGTTTCACTTGTCATTATTATTCCTTTAGCTATAATAAAAATAATAATAATAACTACTATTTACTTTTTGACTTAGTCTGTGTATCTGCAATGTTGTCTTTCTCCTACCCCATTCCCCACCCCCTCTCTCTGTCCTAAACCCAACTTGATCAAAGAGACGGATGGCCATACATGGTCGGTTCTGCTCGATTTCTGTCTCTTAAAGGGATTTTCCTTGCCACGATAGCCTAGTGCTGCTCATGGTGGGATCTGTTGGGTTCTCTCTGTAATTTATAAGATAAAAATACGGTCTAGACCTGCTCTATATGTACAGTGCCTCGAGATAACTTCAGTTGTGGATTGGCACTATATAAATAAAATTTGACTTGACTTGACTTGACTTGATATGCAGGTGACCTGTCACAGGTCATCAGCCTTAAAGCTGTGAATAGAGATATCTTTAGTCAGGCCACACAAGGCAGTGATATCCCATACTTTGTCTTGTACCAAGTGAAAGGGCAGTCAGGGCAGTTTAGGCAGTGAGTTGTTATCAAAAAGAGGAGATGGGCTTGGACTAGCTGGTTAGCATGCTAACTTTAGTAGAAGAAAATAAGTGATAGACATAAAAGCAGAGAAAAAGATGATGTAGACTTATACACTGTGTAGGATGATGGGGTGACACATGACAGGAACAACTTTGGCAAATTGGGAGTTTGATTCATGGAGTGAGGGAGGAGGAGAGTTTATGTGGGGAGAGGAGATAAAAGAGGTGTACACAGACAGAGCTGTGGTCATACAGCTGTCAGGCTCAACAGCTTCTCCTCTCTGATGATGGAAGAAGATGAACTCTGCTTCCCACAGCTCCTCAACACCTCCTGCAAGAAGCCGAAACCTCCTCCCTCTGAGGCTGTGTTCATTTACATCCTGCTGTTCTTCATCTCTGTGCTCACTGTCATTCTCAACCTGCTGGTCATCATCTCCATCTCCCACTACAGGTAGATAGAAACCTCTCAACTGGCTTAGAGTTATTGTTACACTGTCCTGAAGATGTTGTGAAATGTGAGTGAATTTCAGAGCTTGTGTGATGTGTGAGCTGTGTGAGTTACTGAAGTTGAAGATGTCAGAATGTCTGAAAACCATGAACAATGTCTTTAATGTGGCTGAGAGACAATAGTTCTTTGAATATGTTTTATGTTGCATCACATGGAGATGCTTTCATAACTCATGCAACTAATTGACTGTTTTTAACACTTGAAAATCATGTGAGGCTCAGTAAGACTGTGAGTTTGTGAAATGATCTCACACTGTGTGAGACACTGAAGCACAACTGATGTTTGAAAACAGACATTGATTCATTTTTGTCTCTTGGATTACTGTTACACTGCCCTGAAGATTTTTTGAAATGATTTTGATTATTTTTCAGCTTGTGAGTTTTGTGAGCTTTTAGTAAACTTGTTTGATAATCTGTAGAAAAGAGTTGTTGTAGTTGAGGATGTCAGATTTTCTCTCTGTTTTTTCTACACATCCACAGATCTTAGTTTCTCCTGCAGAGATTTTACAGAGGCCGATATAAAACTCTCAGTCTTATAAACCTGATCAGAGTCCATAGCAGTAACTGGCCTCCATATGGTGGGATCTGTTTGGGTTTCTCTGTAAATTTTACTAAGATAAAAATCTGGTCTGAACCTGCTCTGTATGTACAGTGCTCGAGATAACTTCTGTTGTGAATTGGCACTATAAGAATTTGACTTGACTTGACTTGACTTGATATGCAGGTACGGCCTGTCACAGGTCACATCTGCCTTAAAGTGAATAGAGATAATCTTTGGTCAGGCCACACAAGGCTGTGATGGCCATACTTTGTAGCATACCAAGTGAAGAAAAGGCAGTCAGAACGGTTAGAGCAGTGAGGTTGTTATCAAAAAGGAGATGGGCTTGGACTAGCTGGTTAGCATGCTAACAGTAGAGAAGAAAATAAGTGATAGACATAAGCAGAAAAAGATGATGTAAGGCTTATACACTGTAGGGTGATGGGGTGACACGCAGCAAGGAACAACTTGTGATTAG
This sequence comes from Lates japonicus, assembly GCA_033238685.1. Classification (NCBI taxonomy): domain Eukaryota; kingdom Metazoa; phylum Chordata; class Actinopteri; family Centropomidae; genus Lates; species Lates japonicus. The sequence goes on along the minus strand of BRZM01000131.1, from coordinate 989,262 downwards.
AGTTTGATTCATGGGTGAGGGAGGAGGAGAGTTTATGTGGGGAGAGGAGATAAAAGTTGGCCACACGAGACAGGCTGTGGTCATACAGCTGTCAGAGCTCAGCAGCTTCTCTCTCAGTGATGGAAGATGAACTCTGCTTCCCACAGCTCCTCCAGCTTTGCCTCCTGCAGAGGCAAACCTCCCTCTGAGGCTGGCATGTTCTGCATTTACATCCTGTATTCTTCATCTCTGTGCTCACTGTCATTTCTCAACCTGCATTAGTATCTCCATCTCCACTACAGGTAGATGAAACCTCTCAACTGGCTTAGGTTATTACACTGTCCTGAAGATGTTGTGAAATGTCAGTGAATTTCAGGCTTGTGTGATAGTAATGAGCTGTGTGGGTTACTGAAGTTGAAGATGTCAGAATGTCTGAAAACCATAGACAATGTCTTTAATGTGGCTGAAGAGACAATAGTTCTTTGAATGATATATGTTTTTATGTTGCATCACGGCGGAGATGCTTTCATAACTCATGCAACAATTGACTGTTTAACACTTGAAAATCATGTGAGCTCTCAGTAAGACTGTGAGTTTGTGAAACAGTCTCACACTGTGTGAGACACTGAAGCACAACTGATGTTTGAAAACAGACATTGATTCATTTTTGTCTCTTGGATTACTGTTACACTGCCCTGAAGATTTTTTGAAATGATTTTGATTATTTTTTCAGCTTGTGAGTTTTGTGAGCTTTCGTAAACTTGTTTATTAATCTGTAGAAAAGAGTTGTTGTAGTTGAGGATGTCAGATTTTCTCTCTGTTTTTTCACATCCACAGATCTTAGTTTCTCTGCAGAGAAGTTTACAGAGGCACGATATAAAACTCTCAGTCTTATAAACCTGATCCAGAGTCCATAACGGTGACTTCAGCCTCCCTCTTACTCCTGACCTGTGGTTTTGGTTTCTTCTGCTCTTCTTGATAATATTGATATGTTGTGGTTTCCAGGCAGCTCCACTCCCACCAACCTCATCCTCCTCTCTCCAGTCTCAGACCTTCGTGGGCCTCCTGGTGATTCCCGTTTACTATCTCATCAGGGACCTACTGGGTCCTGGGTGACCTCATGTCGCTCTGTATTTTCTCCTACCTTACATCCTTGTTGTTGCCTCTGGGTTAAACATGGTGCTTGTATCAGTCGACCGTTATGTGGCTATTTGTGACCCCATGCATTACTCCTCCAGGATCACTGATAAAGTTGTTACTATCAGTGTTTGTGTGTGTTGGATCTGTTCTATTTTCTATGGCATTTTCATTTCTTATGATCACATGAAACAACCAATTAGGTATAATTCCTGCTATGGAGAGTGTCTGGTTAACGTTATAGGAGAAGTGGATCTTGTGACCTTCATCATTTCCATTACAGTCATTGTAGCTTTGTATATGAGAGTGTTTGTGGTGGCAGTGTCTCAGGCTCGTGCCATGCGCTCTCATGTTGAAACCACAACCCAGTATTCAGTGGCCTTTGACAATGAAAAATTGAGCTGAAGCAGCCAGGACTCTTGGTGTTGGTGGCGGCTGTGTTCTGATTTGCTACTTATACCATTCAATGCTCACTGGCAACATGTTGGTTGGTTCTGTGAGGCCTTTATGAGCTTTTCCTGATGTATTTTAACTCCTCTGAACCCTGTCATCCTCGCCTTCCTTCTACCCTGGTTTAGAAAAGCTGTAAAACACATTGCAGAGGGTGTGTGAGTGTTGAAAGAGCAAAAACACTTTATGACTTCAGGTTATATCAGTGATGATGTCGCCCAGATCATTGAAATTTCTTCTGTACATCTTTCATTTTTCACCATGAATCTTCTCTGGTTCCTTTTTTCACATGTGCAGCATATTTAGGTATTGCGTGTATTGAGCTAGTTGATAAACTGCACAGTATTTGAAATTTTGAATGTTTCTAGCTATTTCTTAAAGGGAAATAGACTTAAACTTATAAATGTGAAGTAACTGTTGATTGCACAATGTAATGGCTCTCCAAAATAAACAGAGCAAGTGTTTAAATCCAGCAGAAAGGCTCAGTGTTCATTTTCACACAATTTGAAGTCCATCATTCTACAGTGAGAAAGATAATTCACAAGTGGAAAACATTCAGTACAGTTGCCAGTCTTCCCAGGAGTGGATGTCCCAGCAGAATCACCCCAAGTTCAGACTGTGCAATCCTCAGAGAAATTGCAAAAAACCCAAGAGCTACATCTCAGACTCTACAGGCTTCAGTCAGCATGTTAAATGTTAAAATTCATGACAGTGCAAATAGAAGAAGACTGAACAAGTATGGCTTGTTTGGAAGGGCTGCCAAGAGAAAGCCTCTTCTCTCTAAAAAGAACATGGCAGCATGGCTTAGGTTTGCTAAGTTGCATCTGAACAAACCACAAGACTTCTGGAACAATGTCCTTTGGACAAACAAGACTCAAATGGAGATGTTTGTAATAATACACAGTACCACATTTGGTGAAAACCAGGGGCGATTCTAGGATCAGAGGTTTAGGGGTGCTGAGCACCATAAATTGAGTAGGGATGCTCCTTATCGGCCGATATGGACCCTAAACAGGTTGATCGGTGGGCTCTCAAAGTGCCGATCAGAAAAGCCGTTCACATTTTTTTTAAGCCGAGTAAACAAGATATTTTTGTTGCCACCGAGCTGACGTTAGTCGAGCCGTCTCTTATCATTCTGTGATCGGTATCAGCAGATTTATGAATGATTCCTGTGATCGGTGATCGGATCAAAGTTAACAATTGCGCCACATATATCCTGGTTTAAGCCATGTACTTACACCACTTAGGTAAAGGCAGCGTATTGCTCTGTGCAGATAGAGCGCTCAGAGCCCTGGAAAGGTGGGGTGGATCAAACCATTTTTTTGGGGGGGGGGGGGGGGGGGGGGGGGGGCTGCTGGTGTATTTTTGTTAAATATTATATTTCAACCAAGTACTGTATGGTTTCGACGCTTTTCTAGCTTGTTAAAAAAAGGATATACAGTAAAGAAAAAAAATGTCAAATCTCTCAAAAATGGGCTAGAAACGCCTATGGTGAAAACCAAACCCAAGATATCAGCACAAACACGTCATACCAACTGTGAAGCATGGTGGTGGAGAGCTTCAGTGCTGATGTGCTGCAGTGATCATTTAGTCTCTTCTGGTTGCCAGTGTCTTCAGATTAGCGTTTTTTGCTCTCTTTATCTCTTACCAACACTACATCCATGTCTTTATCACCAACTTAATCTGCACATTCACAATAACAGTAGTTGCTAATTCACCCACAACTCTCTTATTCCGTGCGACTCTTTCACCACTTCTTTCACATGCTATCCTTTAGCTGAACTCTCAGCCATGGCCTCTCGCTCTCCTTCTCCCTCTCCTGCCTTCTCTTTCTCTGCATGTCAGATGTTTAGTTACACCTCTGCCTCATTTAGTGATAATAATATGTGTAATAAATGTAGTCTGATTGCTGTACTCGAGGCGAGGCTTAGCAAATTAGAGACCCGGCTCTGCACCATGGAAGCAAATTCAGCAGCTAATGCTAAACAGCCTCAGTGGTCGGTGTGGACCAACCTAGCATAGCTCCTGTTAGCATTCCCCCGGCAGTTCCCGAGCAGCTGGGAAAGCAGGCTGGCAGGGTGACTGTTCGTAAGGACAGGCGTAGTCGTAAGCAAAAGCCCACTGCCGACCATTTGAAATAATAAACACCAAAGAACTGGATTTTCTAAACAAAGGTAAGGGACCTGGGGGGGTTTATCTCTGCCAAACTTACAGCTTTACCATTGGTCAGCTCAACTTAAAATGATGACTAATTGGTTTATGGATAGAAGGGATTGCATATGGACCAGGTTTGAGTCTCAAGCTTGTTATCCTAGAAAGCTTAAATCCCTCGTCTTTATCAATAGTATAGACCAGATAAATTCCCTCATCAATAAGCGATTTATTTATAACACATTGTTGGCATGGAGGGATGTCAGAAAATATTTAAACATCTCTCTTACATTTTCTATACAGTCTCCTTTTGCTCTGAATTTCCATCACAATTCAAGAGCGTAGGTTTGAGTCATTTGAACAAATTAGAACTGATTAATATTTATCACAAAGATTTATTTAAAGATCTCCAAATTTGTTATCTTTTAGAATCTCTTATGCGGAAAAATGAGATCCATTTGAAATTGTCTGAATTTGAAAATATTATGATCTCGGCCAGATCTTTGAAGGGAATAATGTCAAATATTCGTAAATTGTTGCTGTACTCCCCTGAAGCCACTTTGGGAGCATGATCTGGGTTTGACATTTAGTCCTGCAGACTGGTCCAAAATTTGCGATAGTATCTTTCCAAAATGTACCTCAATTTCCATTCCAATTTTCATGAAAAAAAAATCTATTTTTTTCACACGACTTATTATGCACCTATTCGCCTCCAGAAAATGTTCCCCAATAATAACCTCTGTTATAAATGCAATGCAAAAATACATAAAAGTAAATTTTTTCTATCATATCAATGTCAAACTTGGTCAGGATACTCATAATGAGTTTGTGATCAAAAGTTATCAAAAGCTTTACAAAATATCAAAGGGTGTGGCCATGGCAGCACCTCATATTTCGATATCTCGCCATGAAACAGGAAGTTGCATTTATTTTGCTGTAATGCAGCCATACTTTGTCCAATCTGCCCCACATTTCACAGGTTTGATAATTGTCCGGGCCTGGGTTAGGGTTAGGGTTAGACACTCACATGTCAATATTCACATGTCAATATTCACATAAAGTTATAGCACCACCTAGTGGCAACAGGAAATGGCTTATTTTACACTTTGATATGCTGTTACTAGTAGGTTGACCTGATCCACTTCAGATTTGGTCGGGAAAGCCTTAAGGCCTTCATGATGCCTTATTGTGAAAATTGTAGTGATTTGTTGAAGGGTGTGGCGAATTTCAATGTTTCGCCATGAGTCAGGAAGTTGATGTACCTCATGCATACATTGTCCGATCTGCACCAACCTTCACACATTTCACAAGGGTCCTGGTCTGAGGACATCTTAATAATAATAATGATAATAATATTATCTTAAATTTATATAGCACCTTTCATGAGACCCAAAGACGCTTTACAAAGACAATAGTCTCGTAGTCAGGTTGTGGAGCGATTTAGAGATAAGCAGGAGGAGTTAGTAAATGATGCGGTACTTAACCGGAAGCCAGTGTAGATGAGAGAGGGTGGGGGTAATGTGCTGCTAAGGCTTAGTGCAGGTTGGCAGCTGAGTTTTGAATGTACTGGAGCCTGTCGAGGGCTTTCCTGCAGACCCCAAACATCCCATTACAGTAGTCCAACCGGGAGGTGATGAAGGCATGAATGAGGGTCTCATCCACAGAATCTGAGAGTGAGGGACGGAGTCGGGAGATATTTTTCAGATGATGGAAGGCAGATTTGGTGATGGATTGAATGTGTGACTCACAGGACAGGTTACAGTCAAGGATGACGCCCAGGCTACGAGCCTCAGAGGAAGGAGAAATGGAGCAGCCATCCACGTGGAGAAGAAGCTCTCCAACCCTCTGGAGCAGTGCTCTTGGAGCCACGACCATGAGCTCAGTTTTATTGCTGTTTAGTTTGAGAGGTTAGTGGTCATCAGGTTTTATTTCGAGGGATGCAGTTGGCGGGGACAGGTGGGAGAGCTGGTGGATGGTGACGTACTGAGGGTACAACTGGGTGTCGTCTGCATAGCAGTGGACTGCCGGACTGTGGCGTGATGATTTTACCAGGGGAGCATGTAGATGTGAAGAGGAGAACCCAAGGACAGGCGCACAGTTTCCATAGTTCTCTGGGCCAGGGTTGATGAGTCATCAATGGTGATAAGCTGTAGCCGATTGGATAGGTGGGACTGAAACCAGGAGAGAGCTGTATCAGTGAGACCAAAGGTGCATGGGTGGCGGTGGGGGAGGATGGTGTGAAACAGTGTCAAATACAGCAGAGGTCCAAGAATACGAGGATGCTGGTGCAAATCCTTGTAACGAATCGTTTGTGATCTTCACTAAGGCAGTCTCTGTGCTGTGATGGGCTGATCCAGATTGAAGGGAAACCATAGGTCATGGTCGGACAAATGTTGTAGCTGTGTGGCAGCTGCTTTTTCCAGTTTTTGCTCAAGAAAGGAGTTGGAGATCGGCCAATAGTTGCTTAGATCGTCAGGATCAGACTTGGGATAGGAGTGACTGAGGCGGTTTAAGGAATGATTGGTACTGTCCCAGTTTGGAGTGGAAAGGATTAATAATGTCTAAAGAGGGCAGAGGGGTGACAGGCTTTCACTGGGAGCATGGGCGAGGGGTCGAGGGGCAGGTGGAAGCTTTGGACTTGATGACCAACTCACTGAGCAGGGAAGCATCCACAGACATGGAGGAGGAGAAGCTGCACTGGGGAGAGCTGCATCTGGGGCAGCAAACGTCTTGGGCTGGGTACAAGGCGTGCTGGTGGCGTGCAGTAGCTGCTGATGGATGGAGAGTCCACTGGCCTGGAAAAAGTCCAAAATTTGGAGCAGAGGTTTGGGGTGCCAGGAGGTGGGGACCTGAAAGAGTGTAGCAGGTGGTTTTATGGTGTGGAATAGCAATTTGGTTTTTCTGGGTCCAATAATTGTAGGTGTGTTAGGTCTGGTCCAGGACAGAGCTTCCTTGCCAGCATGCCAGTGCATGCAAGGCCAGATGATGGACAATGAGGCCAGTCTTTTATAGCATCTCGGCGTCAACTAATGCAGCTCAGGGTGAACAGGGGGCAGGACGGGTAAAGGACCAAGACCCTGGTAGTATTGTAAAGGGTCGCAAGTTGTATCAACAGTGGCGTCAGCAGGCCATAGCCATGTCCAAGGGAAGATAGGGCTGGTGGACTCACTGTTTAGTGTTTCTAAAAAGTGATTGTGCATTTAAGTGCATTTAGGGCTACTGGGCAGATGATGGTCCCAGAAGCAATGAGTCCAGGCACTGCAGATTGGTGAGGGCATGTCGGTGTGCAGGCAGGGATCCAGTGTGTATTCAGTGTGGGTGGGGCCTGTACATGCTGCGTAAAGTTGAAGCAGTCCAGGTGTGGATACAGGTGCAGTGAACGGGGTAAGTAGCTCAGACAGCTGAGCCAGGAAGTCGAAGATGGAGCTGGAGACTTTAGGTGGGCGGTAAATGCGGACCACCTGAAGATGGGAGGAGCCCAGTCAGGTAAAAGCCATACACTCAAATGAGGTGGCAGGTGGTACTCGACCTCTTTAATCAGGATCTGGCTCAGATATGTAGCCAGCCCACCACCACATACAGGCAGAGGCCTATGTGTAAGCATAACCTGTGTGTGTGTGTGTGTGTGTGTGTTGGAGTGGGGGGTGGGGTCTCTAGTCTAGTCTAGTTTATTTAGCCATGTCTCTGAAATACAGGATATCAATATTTCTGTCTAATAAATTTGTGCATTCAGCAGCATAGAGCGGAAACATCATTGTCTCGGCTGGGGCGGGGCTCAGTTGGAGGAGCTTTGTTGGCGTCACGGACCTGAGGCCTGGTGCAGGTGTGCATGGGGTTTGTTTGATAGCGTTGAAGAGGTCGGATGACCCATTCTGTAGACAGTATGGAGATGGGTGAGCTGGAGTAAATAAACTTGCACCGTGAGCCCTGTGGATATACTTGGGGCTAATAAAAATCAGAAGTTGTGTCCAGACAATTTGGACTGGAGAAGCTGAGAGTTCTGCAATTCCTTGAAGATATTTTAATATCTCCATGGTCGACATCTTGTTACCAGCAGTCTTCTGTTCAATGAAGTATATAGTCAAGCGGTGGACCCACACTTCTCAGGCATGGGATGAACAGTAGTACAGAGATACAACAGATCGCCGTGAAATGCAATTCAGAATACACACTATCTAACAGAGTTACGTCTGTGGGAGAAAAAGACATTTCAGGCTACACAACAGTGTGGCCCTGACCAGAAAGACAAATACCAAGCAGGAGATTGCAGCTGTGCAGCCACCTTATCACTTCCTGTCTAACAGGATGAGGAGCCCTATAGTTTATCTCGCTGGTGTACAGTGAGCCCCATGATCTGATGGTTTGTTCACAAGTTTGATTCCTATCCATCCACTTGCTGATGTGTGGAACAGGCTGCAAAGAGCTGGATATGTGATATTTCATAAGAGCACAGTTGAAATACAAAGATCAGATTATCAGCAATAAGAACATATGAAATTTGCGAGGCCTGTTCGGCTTCTTCCAGCTTTAATTATTTTATTTTTCTTCTTTTGCTGTATTTGTGTTGAATATATGTATAAGTTACTTTTAACACTGTATGTTTTGTTGTTATATTAAAAATCATTAAAAAGGTAATGACGGGAAATTGTGGATGAAGAGTTTGATTCATGGAATGAGGAGGAGAGTTTATGTCAGAAGAGATAAAAAGAGGTGTACAGACAGGCTGTGGTCCTTACAGCTGTCGGAAACAACTTCTCCTCTGATGATGGAAGAAGATGAACTCTGCTTCCCACAGCTCCTCAACGCCTCCTGCAAAAAGCCAAAGCCTCCTCACTCTGTGGCTGTGTTCATTTACATCCTGCTGTTTTTCATCTCTGTGCTCACTGCTGCTCTCAACCTGCTGGTCATCATCTCCATCTCCCACTACAGGTAGATAGAAAGAGACAGCAGACTTACATTTTATTGTTACACTGTTCTGAAGGTCTTGTGAAATTATGTTATTTCATGTCACAGGTTGTGTCGATATGATCTTTTGTAAACTTATGAAAAACAGTTTGTTATTCTGCAGAAAAAAAGTTGTAGTTGAAAATGTCAGATTTTCTCTCACTTTCTGTGCAGCCTTGGTTTATTTGTGCACAAATTTGATATTTTACAATTATAAATCTTTTCCACACATCAGTTTCTGCAGAGTTTTTACAGAGACTGATACAAAACCTGATCTGAGTCCATAGCAGTGACTTCATCCTCCCTCTTACTCTGATATTCTGTGGTTTTGAGTTTTTCTTCTGCTCTTCTTGATAATATTGTTGATATGTTGTAGTTTCAAACGCTCACTCCCCCACCAACCTCGCTCCTCCTCTCTCTGTGATCTCAGACTTCTTCATAGAGCCCTCCTAGTCCATTTACTATCTTCTAACAGCATCGTGCTGGGTCCTGGGTGACCTCATGCTCTGTTCCTTCTACCTTACACCTTTATCAATGCCTCTGGGTTTAACATGGTGCTTGTATCAGTCGACCGTTATGTGGCTATTTGTGACCCCATGCACTACTCCACCAGGATCACTGATAAAGTTGTTATCAATAGTGTTTGTCTGTGTTGGATCTTTGCTTTTTTCTATGGCATTTTCATTTTATTTGATCACCTGAAACAACCAGGTCGGTATAATTCCTGCTATGGAGAGTGTGTGGTTGATGTTGCAGGAGAAGTGGATCTTGTTGCCTTCATCAGTTGCACTACAGTTGTCATAGTTCTGTATATTAGAGTGTTTGTGGCGGCAGTGTCTCAGGCTCGTGCCATACGCTCTCATGTTACAACCGTCACAGTCCAGTATTCAATGACCCTGACAATGAAGTCTGAGCTGAAAGCAGCCAGGACTCTTGGTGGTGTTGTAGTTGCATTTCTGATTTGCTGCTGTCCATACTATCTTCTCACTCTCACAGGCAGCAACATTTTACTCGGTTCTCCAGCTGAGGCCTTTATGAGCTTTCTGATGTATTTTAACTCCTGTCTGAACCCTGTCATCTACGCCTTCTTCTACCCCTGGTTTAGAAAAGCTGTAAAACACATTGTCACTCTTCAGATCCTGCAGCCTGGCTCCTCTGGGGCCAACACACTGTAGAGACACTGTGCTGTGATTAAAGTGACATCCCCCACCCCCACTTCAACATTTATTGACTGATTGCTATTATGTTAAAGTAAGGACAGAATGCAGGTTTTTAATGAAAGTGCAGATGTTTGTTAGTTTATTTTAAAAGAAAAACATAAAGAGATTTAAAATTAAAAGCACTGCTGCTGCCAAAGGGTGTGTGATGGTTAAAGAGCCAAAACACTTGATGATTTCAAGTTTTATCAGTGATGATGTGTCCCAGTTCATCGAAATGTGTGTCAAAACTTTTTCTTTTTCTGTGCATCTTTTTTTTTTAAAAACATGAATCTTCTCTGACAGACATGGTTCCTGTTTTCATATGTTCAGCATATTTAGGAGATTGTTGCTTGTATTGAACTGGTTGATATACTGCACCGAATTTGATATTTTTGATATTTCAGGACTATTTCATAAAGTCAAAATAGACTCAAACTTATCATTATGAAGTTAATGTTAATGTTGTTGCACAATGTAATGATTGTCCACAACAAACAGACCGGGTGATGAAGTCCAGTTAAACCTTTTAAAGGTACTTGCAAAGCACATAATAAACTCAAAATTTGTAGAACAATCACAGCTCTATCTATACTGAGGCTCCTGTTTTTGTCCTGTGGAATGAGGTCATTTTGCGCAAATGTTGAAAAATTGCAGTTTGATTTTTTAAAATTTTTATATCTTTTGTGAAAACAGACCTCTACTCATGAATGAATATTTTGGTGCTTGAAATGGGTTTACCAAAGTCACGTAGCTTCCCAAAAGTAGTGGAATATATGAATAACCTAACACTACATATCAAGCTTCAAGGGATATGTACAAATGGAGAATGAGCATTAGTGCGTGAGTTTTTTTCCCCCCAAACCAAATATTTATTATTGATGTATCTATGTAAAAACACTGTTTAGATGTGTGTCTGCTGGAGAGATGCTATTTCCTCCTAAATGGTTCCTACCACCTCTCTCCTTTTTTCCCTCAAATTTATTTTATCTACATTATTAGATTCCTTGACCATGAAAATATACCTTTTGCATTTGGATTCACATTGATATCATTATTAGTTCAATAGTTTTTCACAAAAATCCATAATTCCTTAATGGCGGTTTTCTTCTAGATCTAGTTCCATACCTATTGAAGATCCATCAAATACGTTGGCATGTTACTGCTTCAGCAGAGCTTCAGCTACAATGTGGTGTTAGTTGCAGGTCTGTACCTTTATTTTTTACCTTACAGTGTCAAATATCTTGGGGCAGAAATTGGAAAAAGTGGCTGGATTAAATGCAACTCCCTGTTTCATGGTGAGGCATTGAAATTTGAGCTGCTGCCACAGCCACGCCCTTCAAGATCTAGTAGATCTTTTGATAACTTTTAATCACAAAGGCTTTAAGGGTATACTGACCAAGTTTGAGGTTGTTATGATAAAAACTGTAAGAGTTTGTTCAAATACAACGTCTCCAAATAGTGAAAAATCAGCAAAAATTTGTTTATTAAAATAAAAATGTCAGACTTCGTGTTTGTTTAGGGCAGGACTTCAAGAGACTTTTTTGTGCGTCTCTGTATGTTACATATGTGTACCTAATTTCATCCACCCAGGACAAATTAAGCCCAATGGTGCTATTGAGCCATTTTGCCACACCCTTGAGCAAGACCCATGTAGATGTCTTCAGGGTTGGACTCTGATCAAACATAAGTTTGGGCCAGATTGGACGTTGTATATCTGAGTTACCACTCCACGGAGAAGCATCAACTCCACCGCGCCAATACAGAGACTCCTTTTTCACATTGAGGCATTATGAAGGGCTTAAGGCTCTCCTGACCAAATTTGAAGTGGATTGGGTCAAGTAGTAACAGTACTTCAAAGTATAAAATATGTCATTTCCTGTTGCCACTAGGTGGCGCTACTATGTTAAAATAATGTTGACACATGGGTGTGTTCAGCCAGGACCATTATCAAACCTGTGAAATTTGGGGCAGATTGGACAACTTATGGTTGAGTTTCAGCAAGTTAAATGCAACTTCCTGTGTCATGGCGAGGCATCGAAATTTGAGGTGCTGCCAGCTTTTAATAACTTTTAATCATAAAGGTCTTAAGAGTATCCTGACTATGTTTGAGGTCAATATGATAAAACGTCTAGGAGGAGTTTGTTCAAATACAACATGTGTAAATGTTGAAAAATGAGGAAAATTTGCATATTAATTATTTGCAAATTAAAATCAAAATGGCTGACTTCCTGTAAGTTTTAGGCCATGATGTCATACATGTTACGTAAGCCTCCCAAACTGCCGTACCAAAGAAGAGTACACTGGCCACCACAGACTGGGGGTTGCCCCAGTCCACAAAGTCTACAATCATGCCCCGATACTCCTCCTCACGTCGTATTTCTGCTGTGATATTTTTCCCATGTCTGTTTATTTAACGAACTAAATCAACATCTTCTGGGTCCCACTCTGGGCACACCTGTATGAGACGTGTGAATTTTGATGGGGTAGCGATACAACCGACAACCACTGAGTCATTAGAAAATTTCTGAAGAAAGCAGGTGTCTGAGTTGTACTGGAAGTCTGATGTCTGTGTCTGATGTCTAGTAAAGAGGAAAAGGGGACAGGACAGTTCCTTGAGGGGCCCCTGTGCTACTCAAGAGCTTGTTGGAGTCGTAGTTCTTCAGGCAGACATACTGTGGTCCACAGGTCAGTCCATGGTTCAGGCAACCAGTGGAGACTCCACCTGTATCATCCTCATCTTCTCACCAAGCAGTCCCAGCTGGATCATATTGAAGGCACTCGAGAAGTCAAAAAACATAACATAACATAATATGTCTCGCGCTCAGTCAACGCTCTCTTAGCGTGGACAACGCTTAGACAGACAGGACACAGTTAGTGCTGGTCCTTCTCATACAAAGACAAGTTTCACCCCTGAGGACAGGGGCAAACATAATTCTTCTTCTTCGCTTGCTTAGACTTGTTGCTCATTGCAAAACACAAAACTTGTGGTAAAATAAACTCAAAATGAATGCTCTGTGGACAGCAACCTTCATTACCTAAGGTAGTGATGGCTAATACCAACAGGGACAGGTAAGCTAACTTTACACTGATGGGAGTCTGAAGAAACAGAACTAATAAGCAGCAGCTAGCTAGCCCAACAGAACTGAGATGTTCTTAACGAGGTGAAGAGTGTAAGAACTCCAGGATGACCGTGTTGATAGATATATAAATGTGCCAGTGAGGCCTTATATACATCGTCACAGGTCATTTGCCTTATAGATGTAAAAAGAGATGTCTTCAGTTAGACCACACTGGGCCATGATATCCAACACTTAATGTGTTGTACCAAGTGAATCAATTGAAAGGGAACTTTCAGGGCAGTCCGGACACTATACTGAGTTGCTATTAGAATGTGACAAGACAGGCTGTGGCTAGCTGGTTAGCATGCCAACTTCAGTTGAATAAAAAGAAGTGGTAGACATAGAAACAGAGTAAAAGATGATGGCAATCACAGCGTAGGGTGGTTGGGTGACAGATGACAGGAGCAAACTTTGGCCAATGAAAAGTTGGATTCACAGAGTGAGGGAGGAGGGTGGTTCGTGTCAGGAGAGGATGGAGAGGAGATAAGAGGTGTACACAGACAGAGCTGTGGTCATACAGCTGTCAGAGCTCAGCAGCTTCTCCTCTCTGATGATGGAAGAAGATGAACTCTGCTTCCCACAGCTCCTCAACACCTCCTGCAAGAAGCCAAAACCTCCTCCCTCTGAGACTGTGTTCATTCACATCCTGCTGTTCTTCATCTCTGTGCTCACTGTCATTCTCAACCTGCTGGTCATCATCTCCATCTCCCACTACAGGTAGAAACCTCTCAGCAGACTAAGATTTTTACTGTTAGACTGTCCTGAAAATATTTTGGAAAGATGCACATTTCGGGACCATGTGTCATATGTGAGCTTTTGTGAAGATGTGAAAAACAATTCCTTTAAATGTAGAAAAGAGTTTTTGAGTACTTCAGGATGTCAGTATTTCTGTTTTTTCCACACATCCATAGATGTCGGTTCTTCCAGCAGAGATTTTACAGAGGCTGATATAAAACTCTCAGTCTTATGAACCTGATCTGAGTCCATAGCAGTGACTTCATCCTCCCTCTTACTCTGATATTCTGTGGTTTTGAGTTTTTCTTCTGCTCTTCTTGATAATATTGTTGATATGTTGTGGTTTCAGGCAGCTCCACTCCCCCACCAACCTCCTCCTCCTCTCTCTGGCGGTCTCAGACTTCTTCGTGGGCTTCCTCCTGATCCCATTTAATATGTTCATGACATTTACCTGCTGCTGGGTCCTGGGTGACCTCATGTGTGCTCATGGCACTGATAACCAACTCGTTACATGTTGACATACAGGTCAAATGAATTTTCTAGAACTGTTGAGTGTTCATGTAAGAACATACAACCACATTTTGTTGCACTTAAGTAATGACTTTATGTAATTTTATATGACTTGACATGACTTTATGTTGAGCTGGTTGATTTACTGCACAGTATTTGATATTCTGAATATTTCATGACTCTTTCTTACAGTGAAAATAGACTCATCAATATGAAGTAAATGTTGATTGAACTGTGTCATTACTCTGCAAAACAGATCAGGTGATGGAAAAAAAAGCTGAACAAGCTGAATAAAACACTACTACAATAAAAATCAGTGTTTCTCATGCTAATGTTTGCTGTGCTTGTTCCTCTGATAACTTCACATCTAGACATCTGATGAGTAAAATCCTTCATCTGGTTAAAGTATGTGCTTAAAAACAACCATGGTTTATAAAGAATATCTTCTACATGAGTCTTCAAACTGGATAAAATGTCAGTTTTGACGCTTCTCACAACCATATTGCTTACAGTCACTCAAAAGGAATATGACGCCATTGACAGTCGATAAAATGAAACAGACCATTAACTTGATTAAAATTAAATTAGCCCTGACCATAGCTCTGTCAGAAAACAGAAAATGAATACTGCACCACAGCCACAGAGAGCGAGACAGTTTTAAAAAGGGGAATAATTGGGTCTGTCCCTGTCTGTTTATTTAGGAAACCACTGTTGTCTGTCTGTCCTGATCAGGACACACTGCCCTGTCAGAACAAAAAAGCGGCCCAGTGCTATAAAAGCCATAAGCAGCTCAAGGTGGTTATATGAAGTTGGCACTGTGCCAGTGTCCAGACTCCTCTCACCACCATACCATCACACAGAGCACTTGATCCCTGATGGAGGCATCACCAGTTGTCCAGCGGCATCTCTCCCAGAGGGCAGCCAACACCACCTTGACACATTTGGTAAAAGTTCCTGGGGCAAGTGACAGGCTGAACGGCAGCACAAGGCACTCATAGGTTGTGGCCTCAAATAAAAACTCAACATGTATGTTGAGGTCCCCAAGCAGGAGTGTGGATGCTGATGCAGAGCAGACAGGGGTAAGTAGCTGAGACAGCTGAGCCAGGAAGTCAGTGGAGCTGGAGACTTTAGGTGGGCGGTAAATGAGGACCACCTGAAGATGGAGGCAGTCAGGTAAAGCCATACCTCAAATGAGGTGGCAGGTGGTACTACGACCTCTTTAATCGGATGTTGGCTCGATAAATAACAGCCATCCCACCACCACGGCCCTCAGAGCGAGGCCTATGTATGTAAGCATAACCTGTATGTGTGTGTGTGTGTGTGTGTGTGTGTTGGGTGGGGGGGTGGGGTCTAGTCTAGTCTAGTTTATTTAGCCATGTCTCTGAAATACAGAGGATATCAATATTTCTGTCTGTCGTTGTGCATTCAGCAGCATGAACGAAACATCATTGTCCTCGACTGAGGCAGGCTCAGTTGGAGGAGCTTTGTTGACGTCACGGACCAAGGGCCTGAATTTGGGTGTGCACATGGGTTTATTTTGATAGCGTTGTGAAGAGTCGGAGGCGGCCGACAGACAGTATGGAGGGAATGGGTGAGCTGGAGTAAATAAACTTGCACCGTGAGCCCCTGTGGATGTACTTGGGGCAACGTAAAAATCCAAGAGATTTAATGACATCCAGACAATTTGGACTGGAGAAGCTGAGGAGGTTCTGCAATTCCTTAGAGGAATATTTTAATATCTCCATAATTAGAGCATCTTGTTATGGCAATCTTCTGTTCAATAGTAACTAGTCAGCGGTGGACCCACATATTCTCCAGGCATGGGATGAACAATGAGTACAAGAATACAACAGATCATAAATGAGCTAAATTCAGAATACACACTATCTAACAGAGTTACGTCTGTAGGAGAAAAGAACATTTTCAGGAAACTACACAACAGTGTGGCCCTGACAGAAAGAACCGTCTCAGCAACCTTAGGAGATTACACAGCTGTGCAGCCACTTTATCACTTCCTGTCCCTAACAGATGAGAGCCCTGCAGTTATCCTCGCTGGTGTACAGAGTGAGGCCCCATGATCTGATGGTTTGTTCTGGTTGGGGTCTCCACTATCCATCCACTTGCTGATGTGTAGAACAGGCTGCAAAAGAGCTGAACATGTGATATTTCATAAGGCAGAGTTGAAGTACAAGAGATCAAGATTATCAATAAGAACATATGAGAATTTGCGAGGGCCTGTTCAAAGCTGCTTCCAGCTTTAATTATTTTTATTTTTTCTTCTTTTTGCTGTATTTGTGTTGTTAAAGATATATGTATAAGTTACTTTTTTAACACTGTATGTTTTGTTGTTATATTAAAAAATCATTTTAAAAAAAAGGTAATGACAGGAAATTGGCAGATGAAGAGTTTGATTCATGGAATGAGGGAGGAGGAGAGTTTATGTCAGAAGAGAAGATAAAAGAGGTGTACACAGACAGAGCTGTGGTCATACAGCTGTCAGGCTCGGCAACTACTCCTCTGATGATGGAAGAAGAGGGGCTCGCTTCCCAGCTCCCTCAACCTCACCACCCAAAAGCAAAGCCTCCTCACTCTGTGGCTGTGTTCATTTATCCTACTGTTTTTTCATCTCTGTACTCACTGCTGCTCTCAACCTGCTGGTCATCATCCATCTCCCACTACAGGTAGATAGAAAGAGACAGCAGACTTACATTTATTGTTACACTGTCCTGAAGGTCTTGTGAAATTATGTTATTTCATGTCACAGGTTGTGTCGATATGATCTTTTGTAAACTTATGAAAAACAGTTTGTTATTCTGCAGAAAAAAAGTTGTAGTTGAAAATGTCAGATTTTCTCTCACTTTCTGTGCAGCCTTGGTTTATTTGTGCACAAATTTGATATTTTACAATTATAAATCTTTTCCACACATCCACAGACATCAGTTTCTCCTGCAGAGTTTTTACGAGGCTGATACAAAACATGATCTGAGTCCCACAGCAGTGACTTCATCCTCCCTCTTACTCTGATATTCTGGTTTTGGTTTTCTTCTGCTCTTCTTGATAATATTTGTTCTGTTGTGGTTTTCGACAGCTCCTCCCCAACATCTCCTCTCTGGCGGTCAAAGACTTCTTTGTGGGCTACTCCTGATCCCATTTACTATCTTCCACAGCAGCATCATGCTGCTGGTCCTGGGTGACCTCATGTGTACTCTGTATTTCCTTCTACCTTGCACCTTTGCTCAATGCCTCTGGGTTTAACATGGTTGCTTGTATCAGTCGACCGTTATGTGGCTATTTGTGACCCCATGCATTACTCCACCAGAATCACTGATAAAGTTGTTAGGATTAGTGTTTGTCTGTGTTGGATCTTTGCTTTTTTCTATGGCATTTTCATTTGATTTGATCACCTGAAACAAACCAGGTCGGTATAATTCCTGCTATGGAGAGTGTGTGGTTGATGTTGTAGGAGAAGTGGATCTTGTTGCCTGCATCAGTTGCACTGCAGTTGTCATAGTTCTGTATATTAGAGTGTTTGTGGCGGCAGTGTCTCAGGCTCGTGCCATGCGCTCTCATGTTACAACCGTCACAGTCCAGTATTCAATGACCCTGACAATGAAGTCTGAGCTGAAAGCAGCCAGGACTCTTGGTGTTGTTGTAGTTGCATTTCTGATTTGCTACTCTCCATACTATCTTCTCACTCTCTCAGGCGGCAACATCTTGGTTGGTTCTCCGATTGAGGCCTTTATGAGCTTTCTGATGTATTTTAACTCCTGTCTGAACCCCTGTCATCTCGCCTTCTTCACCCTGGTTTAGAAAGCTGTAAAACACATTGTCACTCTTCAGATCCTGCAGCCTGGCTCCTCTGAGACCAACATATTGTAGAGACACTGTGCTGTGCTTCAACATTAATTGACTAATTGACTAAATTAAAAGCACTGCTGCTGCCAAAGGGTGTGTGATGGTTAAAGAGCCAAAACACTTGATGATTTCAAGTTTTATCAGTGATGATGTGTCCCAGTTCATCGAAATGTGTGTCAAAACTTTTTCTTTTTCTGTGCATCTTTTTTTTTTTTAAAACATGAATCTTCTCTGACAGACATGGTTCCTGTTTTCATATGTTCAGCATATTTAGGAGATTGTTGCTAGTATTGAACTGGTTGATATACTGCACCGAATTTGATATTTTTGATATTTCAGGACTATTTCATAAAGTCAAAATAGACTCAAACTTATCATTATGAAGTTAATGTTAATGTTGTTGCACAATGTAATGATTGTCCACAACAAACAGACCGGGTGATTAAGACCAGTTAAACCTTTTAAAGGTACTTGCAAAGCACATAATGTGCAAATGTTTAAACTCAAAATTTGTAGAACAATCACAGCTCTATCTATACTGAGGCTCCTGTTTTTGTCCTGTGGAATGAGGTCATTTTAGCAAATGTTGAAAATTGCAGTTTGATTTTTAAAATTTTATATCTTTTGTGAAACAGACCTCTACTCAGATAGATATTTGGTTGGCAGAATGGGTTTACCAAAGTGATAGCTTCCCAAAAGTAGTGGAATATATGAATAACTTACAACTTACAAGAGTTTTTCTCCCCCCAAACCAAATATTTATTATTGATGTATCTATGTAAAAACACTGTTTAGATGTGTGTCTGCTGGAGAGATGCTACTTCCTCCTAAATGGTTCCTACCACCTCTCTCCTTTTTTCCCTCAGACCCAGCCACCGCCACCACACACAACACCTCACACCTAAGAAGAACTTTGGGATGGGGATACTCTCTCTCCCCGTTTCACAACTCTACACTTGAACAGAGATTTACAATATCTTAGTGTTCTGTATAAAATCACACACACACCCCATGCCCCGGTTACACAACTGTGTGGCCACCACACACAGAATGAACTAGAAAACACTCAGAGCGCAGACCTGCGCCAAGAGAGCTCATTTCCCCCATATGGCATTGTTTTGTATTTGATATTGATGAATAATAATAATTCAAGCAACTTGCTAACAGACAAACGCACAAACACACACACAAACCTGTCCTTTTGCCCTCATATTTGACAAGTACCCTCGTCACTTTCTAGCCACACATGAAATAGATCAGTGTCAGGCCGCTGATGTGTCATTTCCTGTTTCAAGTAGGTGGTGCTATAACTGCAGCTGAGTATTGTCATATAGATGTATTCAGGCCATGAAAAAGTTTGGGGCCGACTGGACAGTGCAGTGGAGTTAGAACAACTTCCTGTTTCATGGTGAAGCATCAAAACTCGCCATGGTACCAAGTCAGGGTCTGTCATGAAGACTCATATATAGGTCAATGAATGAATGAATATTAGCATATAGAGGTGAGGTACTCAGGACAGGACGCTTGTTTGGCGCAGATCGGACAGTGTATGCACGAGTTAAATCAACTTCCTGGTTCATAGTGAAACATTGAAAGAAGACTCCACAGGTACCCCCTTTAACACATCACTACAATTTTTACAGTAAGGCATCATGAAGGTCAAATTTGAAGTGGATTGGGTCAACCAGCTAGTACCAGCATGTCAAAGTATAAAATATGTCATTTCCCATTGCCAGTAGGTGGCACTAAAACTTCATATGAATATTAACATGTGGGTATGTGCAGGACGGGACTATTATCAGTCTTATAAAAATTGGGGCAGATTGGACAAAGTGGCTGGATTAAATGCAACTCCCTGTTTCATGGTGAGGCATTGAAATTTGAGGTGCCGCCACAGCCACGCCCTTCAAGATCTAGTAGATCTTTTGATAACTTTTAATCACAAAGGCTTTAAGGGTATACTGACCAACCATGAGGTTGATATGATAAAAACTGATAAAAATTTCCTGTTGCCACTAGGTGCCGCTACTATGTTATACTAATTTTGACACATGGGTGTGTTCAGCCAGGACCATTATCAAACCTGTGAAATTTGGGGCAGATTGGACAACTTATGGTTGAGTTTCAGCAAGTTAAATGCAACTTCCTGTGTCATGGCGAGGCATCGAAATTTGAAGTGCTGCCAGCTTTTAATAACTTTTAATCATAAAGGTCTTAAGAGTATCCTGACTATGTTTGAGGTCAATATGATAAAATGTCTAGGAGGAGTTTGTTCAAATACAACATGTGTAAATGTTGAAAAATGAGGAAAATTTGCATATTCAAATCAAAATGGCTGACTTCCTGTAAGTTTTAGGCCATGATGTCATACATGTCATACATACAGCCTACTTCAACCTGAGCTTGGTTCAACCTGAGCTTGAAATGGCGGAGGGTCCCTCGGCTGTGGAAAACATCCTGTATCATCCCAGTCCCAAAGAAATCACGTCCTGGAGAGCTGAATGACTTCAGGCCAGTTGCCCTGACGTCACACGTGATGAAGACCATGGAGCGGCTGCTGCTACACCACCTGAGGCCACAGGTCCACCACGCTCTCGACCCTCTGTAGTTCGCATACCAGAAGAGGGTGGGAGTAGATGACGCCATCATTTACATGTTACGCCGATCCCTCCATCACTTGGACAGAGGCACCGGTGCTGTGAGAATTACATTCTTGGACTTCTCCAGCACCTTTAACACGATCCAGCCACTGCTGCTCAGAGATGAGCTGACAGAGATGGGAGCAGACTCACACCTGGTGGCATGGATCACGGACTACCTGACTGGCAGACCCCAGTTTGTGTGACTGGGTGACTGCAGGTCAGACACTGTGGTTAGCAGCACAGGGACCGTGCTCTCTCCGGTCCTGTTCACCCTGTACACGTCGGACTTCAAGTACAACTCGGAGATATGCCACGTGCAAAAGTTCGCAGATGACACTGCCATCATGGGCTGTATCAGGGGTGGACAGGAGGAGGAGTACAGGAAACTGATCCAGGACCTCGTCACATGGTGCGACTCCAACCACCTGCACCTCAACACCACCAAGACCAGGGAGATGGTGGTGGACTTCAGGAGGCCCAGGCCTCACCCAGAACCTGTGTGCATTAAAGGTGACTGTGTGGAGTTTGCACAGACGTACAAATACCTAGGAGTGCTGCTGGACAATAAACTGGACTGGACTGCAAATACGGATGCTCTGTGCAGGAGAGGACAGATCCGACTGTACTTCCTCAGAAGGCTGGCATCCTTCAACATCTGCAAGAAGCTGCTGCAGACTGTTTATCAGACTGTTGTGGCGAGCGCCCCCCTCTATGCGGTGGTGTGCTGGGGGGGAAGCATCAAGAAGAGGAACACCTCACGTCTGGACAAACTGGTGAGGAAGGCGGGCTCTGTTGTGGGCACAGAGCTTGACAGCCTAACATCTGTGGCAGAGCGACGGATGCTCAGCAGGCTCCTGTCGATCATAGACAATCCACTACATCCACTGCACAGCATCATCTCCGGACAGACTGAGGAGATCGTTCCTCCCCCACGCCATGCGGCTCTTTAATTTCACAAGGGGGGGAAAACGTTAATGTCAACTGCTGTGACAGACTACACACTACATACACACTGTACACCATGCACCTTAAATATGGCTGCAGTGGACTTGAAGTTTCTTCACTGTGTTTTTTATTAGCAGTGTTTTTATTATTATTCCCAGTATTTATTGCATGCCTTTGACCTTTTATCGTAAGTTTGTTGATGCTGCTGGAACTGTGAATTTCCCATGCGGATTAATAAAGTATCTGTCCACTTTGACCCTTCTTATACACCACCTCTGTAAGGCTGGACCAGTTCAGCTAGTTCTCCATCTGCACTCCCAGATACCTGTAGCTGGAAACAACCTCCTCTTCCTTGCCCCTAATGGTGACCTGAGCCGGTGTGGATCTCTTCTTCCAGAAATCAATCACCACCTCCTTTGTTTTGGAGATATTCAGCTGGAGGTGACTGAGGTTGCCCCAGTCCACAAAGTCTACGATCATGCCCCGATACTCCTCCTCACGTCATATTTCTGCTGTGATATTTTTCCCATGTCTGTTTATTTAATGAACTAAATCAGCATCTTCTGGGTCCCACTCTGGGCACACCTGTATGACACATGTGAATTTTGATGGGGTAGCGATACAACCGACAACCACTTGTCATTAGAAAATTTCTGAAGAAAGCAGGTGTCTGAGTTGTACTGGAAGTCTGATGTCTGTGTCTGATGTCTAGTAAAGAGGAAAAGGGAGAACAGGACAGTTCCTTGAGGGGCCCCTGTGCTACTCAAGAGCTTGTTGGAGTCGTAGTTCTTCAGGCAGACATACTGTGGTCCACAGGTCAGTCCATGGTTCAGGCAACCAGTGGAGACTCCACCTGTATCATCCTCATCTTCTCACCAAGCAGTCCCAGCTGGATCATATTGAAGGCACTTGAGAAGTCAAAAAACATAATCCTCACAGTCGTGTTGGAGTCCAGATGACCATGGGTCCTCCGCAGCATGTAGATGAGGGCATCATCCACTCCGATATTGGGCTGATACGCAAACTGTAGAGGATCCATGTACACCCTCATCCTGGGTCTTAAATAAGAGAGATCTCAAGCATGTGGGAAGCATAGTGAGAGCTACAGGCCTATAGTCACTGAAGTCAGCGGGGAGTCTCTTCCTGGGGACAGGGAGTATACATGATGTTTTCCATAGCACAGGGATCTTTTGTAGTTTCCGATGTAGCAACCTGGGTTCCCTCCAAAAGAGAAAATTGAACATACAAGAAGGCATTATCATCAGCTTCCTCTGAGCATCACCCAATGCACACAGCTGGTGAGACCGAGTCCAGTGTCGAAAGGCAGCTGTTTAATGGCAGAAATTGTGGCTCAAGAAAAGAAAACAACCAGTTTGGGGGCGTATTTTCCAACCGGGAGCTGACACTCACAGCTGGTGCTGACCTCTTTGAGGGGAGGCTGTAGTGGTGCTGCAGGCTTGTGCATGCTCACAGAGGGCTTGTTGTTTTCATCTTGCCTCTGGATGATGCTGGGTCGTCTTCTTCCTCAACTCTGAACTTTGCCTGAATGGCACTGAGAGATTGACCAACCAAAACCTCCGCTGACACAGACTCATCCAAATACACTGCTGAGTTCCTGTCTGAAATGTCAGAGAGATTCAGCCACAGGTGTCTCTGTGTCAGAACTGTAAACACCATCCCTTTTCCCGGGGAGAGTGCTGCACAGCGGGACACACGAAATCCAAGGCAACTGAGAAGGGGTGCTTGCAGACTGTCGGGGAGGCACTTGTTTTCAAAGCTCCACCAGACACATTGCCTGATATGTGTGGAGTGTGGTGACAGGGCTCAGTACACAAGTGGTGGCAGTTTACATTCAATAAGTTTTGTCCATCTGAGAAGTGGAGAACCTGCAGAGCTTATAGGAGAGGACCGTGGGGCTGCACCACAGTGGTTGTGAGACATGGTCAGATATGCCACCAGGCAAGCAGCTAGGATCATATTCCGCTAGTCCTGCAACATACTGCGTTTGGTCAGCTCACTTACCAGTGGGGGCTTTGACTGAAAACACCTTGCCATCATACTCAGGCGAAGCGGCGTCAAGAGACCTTGCTACAACTTTTCCAACAACTTCTCTACAAATGTTACCTGCCTATTGTGTTTAAGAGGCCAAGATGGTGCCGGTGGTGCGGCAGCCTGTTGCCGCAGCTCCGTAGCGTGTTTTTACGTTAGTGTGTTTTTCTTCAACTTTCCTGACTTGTCTGACGTGTCTCTTGTGTGTATTTATTACTTTTGCTTCAAAAACAGGATAATTCTAGCAGTATGGAGTGGATTATACCTCTACTAGTTTGTTTTTCACTTGGAGGTTTTCTCCTAGCAGAGCAGCAGGACCAGCTGGTTATTGTTTACTCTCGACAGGAGCTCTTGGACTTTGTTCCATTGTTGTTTACATTCCGCCCTCTGCACACGCTGAAACTGCTTATGATGTAGTTCATGCGACTATCGCAAGACAACAAGCAAGGTACCCGGACTCATTCATTCTCCTCTCAGGAGACTTCAATCACGCCTCTCTCTCCAGTGTTCTGCCCACTTTTAAATAGTTTGTGGACTGTCCTACAAGACGAAATAAGACTCTGGATCTTTTGTATGCTAATGTTAGGGATGCATATAAATCCACAGTTGCTGCCTCCCCTTGGTGGATCTGACCACAATCTTGTTCATCTCTCTCCCATCTATACTCCTGTTGTTAAAAGGATCCCTGTCACCACCAGGACGGTGAAATGTTGGTCCCGGGAAGCAGAGGAATCTCTACGGAGCTGCTTGGACCTCACAGACTGGGATGTTTTCTGTGAGTCACATGGGGATGACATCGACGAACTTACTGACTGCATCTCTGACTACACCGTGTGGCAGTGTCTCATGTGACCCTCTGACAATCAATAATATGATTTTATTGATTTTTATATATATCTTTACAATTCACTTACAATCTCTTTACGATTTATATATCTCTTTACAATTTGGAGAATTCTTGCACTAACATTGTTTCTTACCTAGATAATATTTTGTTACCTACTATTGTGGAGGAGGATTATTCCTGTTTAAATGCTGTGTTCACTCAGTGAGAACTGTCTGAGCCTATACTGGTTTCCATTAGAGTTCTATAAGAAATTCTGATCCATTAGTGCTATTTTGAAAGGCACTATTCCACCCTCTTGGAGATATGCTTCTATCAGTCTTCTCTGAACTGTTCATCATATAGGCCTATTAGTCTGCTTAATGTGGACTATAAAATACTAGCAAAAGATCTGGTCTGTAGACTTGAAAAAGTGCTCCCTAGAATCATAAACCCAGACCAGGCAGAATTTGTGAAATCCAGATATGGCACAAATAGTGTACGTTGTGCACTCAATGTCATACACAATCTTAATACTCATAAGAACCTAGCACTGATGATTTCTTTAGATGCCAAAAGGGGTCTTGATCATGTGGAATGGTCTTTTTTGTTTTCAGTCCAAGAAAAATTTGATTTGGGTTCAAATTCTATCAATATGATAAAAATTCTCTACACTAAACCAATAGCTAGTATTTATACAAATGGCTTGTTATCTGAAGGATTTCCCTTTGTCCCCTCTGTTATTTACATTTTTGATTGAGCCCTTGGCTGAAGCCATCAGGACTAACCCTGACATTAACGGGATCAGATTGGGTGAAGAAAATTTCTTGATTTGCAGATGACATCCTTTTGTATTTTAGGAATTCTGAAAAATCAGTTCCAGCGGTTCTGAACTGTATAGGTTCTTACAGTGTTTTATCAGGTTATAAGATTAACCTAGGAAAATCAGTTGCTTTGCCCTTCAATATTTCTCAAAATATGTCCATATCGTCTCCTTTCCAGATAGATAGATAGAATCGTTATTGTCATTGCAATTAATACTCAATATCAAGTACAACAAAATTATCTGTGGCTCATATGGCTAGTGCTAAAAAATAAACATATATAAAATCAGTGATAGACACCAATGAAACCAACATGTGACTTTAAAAGACAAGCATTAAAACACTAAAAGGGCTATTGGTCATCTATAATATTGCACTTCACATATGGCTCAAATATTGCTCTTCAAGTTGCAGTGTCAGTGTAAGGCATGCAAGTGTTCTGTATATTGCACATCATTTATTGTTTGCTGCACATATGGCCCAGGGAACGAAACTGTTTGTGAGTCTGGTGGTTTGGGCCTTAATTGACCTGAACCGCCTGCCAGAGGGCAACAGGTCAAAGAGGTGGTGCGCTGGATGGGAGGAGTCTCTAATGATGGAGTTGGCCCTGCTGAGGCATCCAGAGGCAGAGAGGTTCTCAAGAGATGGCACAGCGATGGAAGGACACCAGCAGCTCCTGTTTGATTGTTCTTCCTGAGTATCCGCAGGAAGTGTAGTCACTGCTGGGCCTTCTTGATGACTGCAGTGGTGTTGATGGACCAGGAGAGCTCCTCTGAGATGTGGAATTTAAATGATGGCACTCTCTCTACACAATCCCCATTGATGTAGAGGGGCGTGAGCCACCCTTTTCCTTCTGAAGTCTATTATCACCTCCTTGGTTTTTGTAGTATTCAGCTGCAGGTTATTAGCTGCGCACCATGCTGTCAGCTGCTGCACCTCATCTCTGTAGGCTGCCTCATCTCCTCCAGAAACGAGCCCAACCGGTGGTTTCATCAGCAAATTTTATGATGTGGTTAGAAAGGTGGGAGGGGGTACAGCCATGAGTATACAGTGTGTATAAGAGTGGACTTAGCACACAGCCCTGAAGGGAGCCAGTGCTGAGTGTGACAGAGAGTGTGGCACAGGCTTTGAGTACTTTGCCAGTTACTCCGTCAGGTCCAGCTGCCTTCTTGGCCTACTTGTTGTTGGAGGGTCAGTGAGGTGCTGGTGTAGGCTGGAGGGGGCGCTGATGGTCTGTTTGTCTCAAACCGGGCAAAGAAACTGTTCAGTTCCTCTGCTAATGAGACATCAGTGTGCACAGATTGAGTTTTGCTACCTTTATTATTTGTAATTTGTTGGATTGCCTGCCACATCTGTCGTGGGTTACTGTCTCTGAGATAGCCTTTTATTTTCCTTTTGTACACTGTGTCACGAGGTCAGCAATTTGACCTGTTCTGTCAGTGTCTGTCTGTCTGTCTGTTTGTGTCTGTCTCTGTTTTGCCTGCCCCTCCCCCTTGCACTCTGTCACTTCTGCTGGGTCTACCTGCTTGCCACTCCACACCTGCCTTGCTGCTACAATCAAGCTCATCTGGTTCCCATCAGCTCATCACCCAGGTTGCACTTAATTCCTGCTCCTGCCGGATCGTCACTCCATGCACACGGTTTGTGAAGAGAGAAGTTTCGGCTCATCTTAGCTCCAGCGTCTGCACTAGCAGTTGTGCCAGTCAGATCTTAACCTAACCTGTTTCTTCTATTCAGTTCCTGCCTGCCAGCCCGCCTGCCATTCCCTCCAGTCTGCCAGCCGCTCAACTTTCCCATCGGGACCTGCACCCCCAGCTGCACAACTTCCACCAGGACTCTTTCACCTGCCACCGCACCCCTTTTTGGACCAGCACACCCCCTTCCGTTCTCCACCTCAAGTTCCTAAATACTGGATTATTGGATTATGTCATGCATTCCTATTTCAATGTGCTCTTGTGTTCACTTAACAGCCTCATTCATACTCTACGAAGCAGTCTAGAATTGCTTACCTGATTGGGCATTTTCGTGGAAAGGCCTTGGCCTGGGCTACAGCTCTGTGGGAGAAACAGTCTCCGCTACCTACACTGCCTTTATCGCTGAGATGAGGAGGGTTTTCGACCATCCTGTCCGTGGCCAGGATGCCTCCAAAAGGTTACTTTCCCTTCGCCAAGGTATACGCAGTGTTGCTGATTATTCAGTTGAGTTTCGTACTCTGTCCATTGAGAGTGGCTGGAATAATGAATCTCTGCAAGCTGTTTTTTGTCAAGGGTTGAGCGATACCATAAAGGATGAACTTGTCTCATATCCAGAGCCCTCTGATTTTGAAGGCCTAGTCTCTTTAGCCATTGGTATAGACAACTGGCTGCGAGAGCGGAGAAGAAAGAGACAGCGGCGCCCACCCACTGCATCTCCGGTGCAGCCTCCATCTTCTCCAGGATTCCATGCACGGCAAAGTGAGGGAGGCGCAGCCCGGGTCCCCCTAAGGAGAGAACCCTTGCCTGAGCCCATGCGACTTGGGCGCTCCCACCTTGAGCCAGAGGAGTGTTAGCGCTGCATTAAGAGTAACAGCTGCTTGAATTGCGGGAAGCTGGCAATTTTCTAGCTTCATGTTCTCACCGCCCGTCAAACGACCAGGTTCACCAGTAGGGGGGAGAATTCTGTCGAGTCATGCCTCCCTTCCCCTCTCTCCCCAATCCCAAGCCCAATTGTAAGCCACTTTGTCATGGAAAGGTCAGTCCATTGAGTTTTCTGCTCTGATTGACTAGGGCACAGATGAGAGTTTTCTTGATGTCACAGTTGCTAAGCAGTTAGATCTGCTCTCTGTTTGTCTGGATAAGCCATTAGAGGCAAATGCACTGGATGGTAGGCTGTTGGCCAACATAACTCAAAAGACTGTCTGTACAACTAATTTTGTCTGGTAATCATCAGTTTTTACATCATTGACTCTCCATCTGTTCCAGTAGTCCTGGGTCTCCCTTGGTTAGTTCAACACAATCCCCAAATCCCCAAATGATTGGAGTTCAGGAAAGGTAACCAATCCCCAAATTGATTGGAGGTCAGGAAAGGTAACCAATCCCCAAATTGATTGGAGGTCAGGAAAGGTAATCAGCTGGAGCCTACATTGTCATTCTAATTGTTTGCAGTCAGCAACTCCTCAGTCTGTGGTCAGTCCTGAATCCCTGCTCGCGGTCCCTGATCTGGCGTCAATAACCCCCCAGATATCATGACCTCCAAACTATATTCAGAAAGGAACGTGCTTTGTCTCTGCCCCCTCACCGTCCATATGATTGTGGCATGGACTACACTGGCTCGAGGGATCTGAGCAGCCTCTTGTGAACCTGGCATACATCCAGTCTGCTAAGAGGCTTAATGCCCGTCAGGCCAGGTGGGCTCTCTTTTTTGGGCGATTTAACTTCACTCTGACCTACAGGCCCGGTTCTAAGAACACCAAACCCGACGGCCTGTCCTGCATGTATGCGAGGGAGGATGGTCCCATCGAGTCCCCGGAACCCATCCTTCCAGGCTTCTGTATCATTTGCGATGGTGTCTCTTAGGATTGAAGAGGAGGTTAAAGTAACCCAGCAGACTCAACCTGACCCAGGTAATGGCCCCCCAGGTCGTCTGTTAAGTCCTCAATTTTGCAGTGGGCCCATTCATCCAAACTAACCAGTCATCCAGGTGTAAATCGAACACTTACCTTCCTTAGGCGACGTTTTTGGTGGCCGTCTATGGAGGTGGATGTTAGGTCACTTGTGTCTGCTTGTCCTGTTTGTGCACAAAAAAAGTCTCCTACTCAGTCTAGTGCCAGATTATTGCGCCCCCTGCCTGTGCCCTGACGTCCCTGGTCGCACCTTGCCCTGGATTTTGTGACTGGCCTGCCTGCCTCTGCTGGTAATATGGTAATACTTATTTAAATTTTGGAAGAACAGTTTTTAAGCTTGATTGATTGAAATCTCTGGCTATTATGTGTGCTCCTCCTGGATGAGCCCACTGTTGTTTACTGACGGCGTCATGGAGATGGCAAAGAGCTAGGCTGACATTAGCTAGAAGGGGTCGCAGATACTTAAGTATTTTTCTCACTCCTGATCTAAACAACTTACTTGAGACATCTTTCACCATGAATCAGGAAGTTGATGTACCTCATGCAACCATTGTCCAATCTGCACCATACTTAACACGTTTCACAAGGGTCCTGGTCTGAGGACATCTTAATAAATAATAATAATAATAATAATAATAAATTTGTATAGCACCTTTCACGAGACCCAATAAACACTTTACAAAGACAATGTCCAAACAAAACAAAATTAAGACTAACTGCCAAAGGCCTGGGTGAATAAGTGACTTTTCAGAGCAGACTTAAAAGTGACCAAAGATGTAGCATGGCGAATCTCCACTGGGAGAGAGTTCCAGAGGGTGGGGGCTGCCACACTGAAGGCTCTATCCCCAAAGGATCGTGTTTTGGTGCGGGGAATAGATAGGAGGCCTGAGTCAGAGGAGGAGGTCCAAAAGGTACTGTGGAGCGAGGTTGTGTAGCGATTTATAGACAAGCAGGAGGAGTTAGTAAATGATGCGGTACTTAACCGGAAGCCAGTGTAGGTGAGAGAGGGTGGGGGTGGTGTGCTGCCAAGGCTTAGTGCAGGTTAGAACCCCTGAGTTTTGAACGTACTGGAGTCTGTTGAGGGCTTTCCGGCAGACCCCAAACAGGACTCCATTACAGTCGGGAGATATTTTTCAGGCGATGGAAGGCAGATTTGGTGATGGATTGAATGTGTGACTCAAAGGACAGGGTAGAGTCAAGGATGACGCCCAGGCTATGAGCCTCCAAGGAAGGATAAATGGAGCAGCCATCCACGTGGAGAAGAAGCTCTCCAACCCTCTGGAGCAGCGCTCTTGGAGCCACGACCATGAGCTCAGTTTTATTGCTGTTTAGTTTGAGAAGGTTAGTGGTCATCCAGGTTTTTATTTCGAGGATGCAGTTGACGAGGGACAGTGGAGGAAGCTGAGTGGATGGTGATGTACTGAGGTACAACTGGGTGTCATCTGCATAGCAGTGGAACTGCAGACTGTGGCGGGGGATGATTTTACCAAGGGGGAGCATGTAGATAGTGAAGAGGAGGGGGCCAAGGACAGAGCCTTGCGGTACACCATGGTTCTCTGGGCCAGGGTTAGAGGTGAGTCCATCAGTGATGATAAACTGTTGCTGGTTCGATAGGTAGGACTGAAACCAGGAGAGAGCTGTATCAGTGAGACCAAGGTGCATGGAGTGGCGATTGAGGAGGATGGTGTGGGAAACAGTGTCAAATGCAGCAGAGAGGTCCAAGAATACGAGGATGCTGATGCAGCCAAAATCAGCAGCAATAAACAGATCGTTTGTGATCTTCACTAAGGCAGTCTCTGTGCTGTGATGGGCCCTGAATCCAGATTGAAGGGGCTCATAGAGCTCATGGTCGGACAAATGTTGTAGCTGTGTGGCAACTGCTCTTTCCAGGATTTTGCCCAAGAAAGGGAGGTTGGAGATCGGCCAATAGTTGCTTAGATCGTCGGGGTCCAGATCAGACTTCTTAAGGATAGGAGTGACTGAGGCGGTTTTGAGAATGATTGGTACTGTCCCAGTTTGGAGTGAAGGATTAATAATGTCTATCATCAAAGGGCAGAGGGTAGGAAAGCAGGCTTTCACTAGAACTGTGGGCAAGGGGTCCAGGGAGCAGGTGGAAGCTTTGGACTTGGTGACCAACTCACTGAGCAGGGAAGCATCCACAGACATGAAGGAGGAGAAGCTGCACTGGGGAAGGCATACATCTGGGGCAGCAAACATCTTGAGGCTGGGGAGTACAAGGCGTGCTGGTGGCAGATGCCAGTAGCTGCTGATGGATGGAGTCCACTTTAGCCTGGAAAAAGTCCAAGAATTTGGAGAAGAGGTTTGGGGTGCCAGGAGGGTGGGGGACACTGAAAGAGTGTAGCAGATGGTTTATGGTGGCAAATAGCAATTTGGTTTTTTTTTCCTGGGTCCCAATAAGGGTGGAATAATATTGGGTCTTGGTCCAGGACAGAGCTTCCTTGTATGCCAGTACGTGGTCTTTAAAGGCCAGATGATGGACAGCGAGGCCAGTCTTTTTATAGAGCATCTCCAGCCGTCAACCAGTAGCCTTCAATGTGCAGCTCAGGGGTGAACCAGGGGGCAGGACGGGTAAAGGAGACAGACCTGGTAGTATTGTAAAGGGTCACCAAGTTATCAACAGTGGCGTCAACTTGAGCCATAGCCATGTCAGGGAAGATAGGGCTGGTGGACTCACTGTTTTAGTGTTCCTAAAAGTGATTGTGCATTTAAGTGCATTTAGGGCACTGCCTGGGCAGTGAAAGTGATGGCATGATGGTCAGAAACAGCCAGGTCCAGGCACTGCAGATTGGTGGGGGCATGTCAGTGTGCAGACGGGATCCAGTGTGTGGCCTTCAGTGTGGGTGGGGCCCTGTACATGCTGCGTAAAGTTGAAGCAGTCCAGGAGTGTGGATACTGATGCAGAGCAGACAGGGGTAAGTAGCTCAGACAGCTGAGCCAGGAAGTCAGTGGAGCTGGAGACTTTAGGTGGTCGGTAAATGAGGACCACCTGAAGATGGGAGGGCCCAGTCAGAGTAAAAGCCATACACTCAAATGAGGTGGCAGGTGGTACTACGACCTCTTTAATCAGGATGTTGGCTCGATAAATAACAGCCAGCCCACCACCACGGCCCACAGAGTGAGGCCTATGTAAGTAAGCATAACCTGTATGTGTGTGTGTGTGTGTGTGTGTGTGTGTGTGTGTTGTTGGGTGGGGGTGGGTCCTAGTCTAGTCTAGTTTATTTAGCCATGTCTCTGAAATACAGAGGATATCAATATTTCTGTCTGTCGTTGTGCATTCAGCAGCATGAACGAAACATCATTGTCCTCGGCTGAGCGCAGGCTCAGTTAAGGCTGACCGGCGATCAGGACCAAGGGCCACAGATTGCAGGTGTGCACATGGGGTTTGTTTTGATGACGTTGTGAAGGTCCGGAGCGGCCGACAGACAGTATGGAGGGAATGGGTGAGCTGGAGTAAATAAACTTGCACCGTGAGCCCCTGTGGATGTACTTGGGGCGACGTAAAAATCCAAGAGATTTAATGACATCCAGACAATTTGGACTGGAGAAGCTGAGGAGGTTCTGCAGTTCCTTAGAGGAATATTTTAATATCTCCATGGTCGACATCTTGTTATGGCAATCTTCTGTTCAATGAAGTATATAGTCAACGGTGGACCCACCGCACTTCTCAGGCATGAGATGAACAATGAGTACAGAATACAACAGATCATAAATGAAATGCAATTCAGAATACACACTATCTAACAGAGTTACGTCTGTAGGAGAAAAGAACATTTTCAGGAAACTACACAACAGTGTGGCCCTGACAGAAAGAACCGTCTCAGCAACCTTAGGAGATTACACAGCTGTGCAGCCACCTTATCACTTCCTGTCCCTAACAGGATGAGGAGCCCTGCCAGTTTATCCTCGCTGGTGTACAGAGAGTGAGGCCCCCATGATCTGATGGTTTGTTCACAGATTTGGGGTCTCCACTATCCATCCACTTGCTGATGTGTAGAACAGGCTGCAAAAGAGCTGAACATGTGATATTTCATAAGGCGCAGTTGAAGTACAAGAGATGAAGATTATCAATAAGAACATATGAGAAATTTAGAATATTCAACTGCTTCCAACTTAATTATTTTTCTATTTTCTTCTTTGCTGTGTTGTTAAGATATATGTAAGTTACTTTTTAACACTGTATGTTTTGTTGTTACTCTTGAAAA
The DNA here is from genome assembly GCA_033238685.1 of Lates japonicus. Taxonomy (NCBI): domain Eukaryota; kingdom Metazoa; phylum Chordata; class Actinopteri; family Centropomidae; genus Lates; species Lates japonicus. Next base: position 956,076 of record BRZM01000131.1, on the reverse strand, counting down.
ATCATTTTAAAAAGGTAATGACGGAAATTGGCAGATGAAGGTTTTGATTCATGGAATGAGGAGGAGGAGAGTTTATGTCAGAGAGATAAAGAGGTGTGTACACAGACAGAGCTGTGAATGATGTACAGCTGTCAGGCTCAGCAACTTCTCCTCTCCAGTGGAAGACGAACTCTAGCACAGCTCCTCAAGCATACTCCTGCAAAAATAAGCCTCCTCACTCTGTAGCTGTGTTCATTTACATCCTGCTGTTTTTCATCTCTGTGCTCACTGCTGCTCTCAACCTGCTGGTCATCATCTCCATCTCCCACTACAGGTAGATAGAAAGAGACAGCAGACTTACATTTATTACACTGTCCTGGGGTCTTGTGAAGTATGTTATTTCTTGTCTGGTTGTATCAGGTATGATCTTTATGGAAACTTACTGAAAAACAGTTTGTTATTCTGCAGAAAAAAAGTTGTAGTTGAAAATGTCAGATTTTCTCTCACTTTCTGTGCAGCCTTGGTTTATTTGTGCACAAATTTGATATTTTACAATTATGAATCTTTTCCACACATCCACAGACATCAGTTTTCTCCTGCAGAGTTTTGAGGCTGATGCAAAACTGAGTCCACAGCAGTGACTTCATCCTCCTCTTCTCCCTGATATTCTGTGGTTTGAAGTTTTTCTTCTGCTTTTCTTGAAATGTGTGTTGATATGTTGTGGTTTCAAACTCCTCCCCCACCAACCTTGTCACTCTTTCTCAGCGGTCTCAGACTTCTTCGTTGGCTTCCTCCTGATGCCATTACTATCTTCACAACAGCATCGTGCTGGGTCCTGGGTGACCTCATGTGTGCTCTGTATTTCCTTCTACCTTACACCTTTATCAATGCCTCAGGGTTAAACATGGTGCTTGCATCAGTTGACCGTTATTATTTGTGACCCCATGCATTACTCCACCAGGATCACTGATAAAGTTGTTGTCATTACTGTTTGTCTGTGTTGGATATTTGCTTTTTTCTATGGCATTTTCATTTTATTTGATCACCTGAAACAACCAGGTCAGTATAATTCCTGCTATGGAGAGTGTGTGGTTGATGTTGTAGGAGAAGTGGATCTTGTTGCCTTCACCAGTTGCACTGCAGTCGTCATAGTTCTGTATATGAGAGTGTTTGTAGTGGCAATGTCTCAGGCTCGTGCCATGCACTCTCATGTCGCCGTCACAGTCCAGTATTCAATAACTGTGACAGTGAAGAAGTCTGAGCTGAAAGCAGCCAGGACTCTTGGTGTTGTTGTAGTTGCATTTCTGATTTGCTACTCTCCTGTCTACTCCTACAGGTGGCAACATCTTGGTCGGTTCTCCAATTGAGGCCTTTATGAGCTTTGTGTATTTTAACTCCTGTCTGAGCCCACCATCTCACCTTCTTCTACCCTGGTTTAGAAAAGCTGTAAAACACATTGTCACTCTTCAGATCCTGCGCTGGCTCCTCTGAGACCAACATACTGTAGAGACACTGTGCTGGGATTTTCTTTTTGATAATTAAATGTTACTAAAGTCTCTTTTGTGCCAGTAAAAACCAGAATGTGCGTTTTCAGGTGAAAATCCAGCAGATTTAAAGTAAATTCAAATATTTGAGGATCCACAGTGGCTGATAGAGACCTTCAGAACTTGTTCACATTCAAATGAAAGTCTTGTGTGTTTATGTGTGAATGTATAACCCACATTTTGTTGCTATTGAATCAAGTGTAGTGCTCTGTAAGTGTCCACATGTTCGTGCTATTCGTACCATGTTTGGATATGCTAAGAACGTGATTGGGGGAACCTGTGTGTAGAATTCTTAATGTGCACCTCAAGGTCCACGAGTTATTATTCATTGTATGAACCACATAATATTTCTCTGACGTGTAATACTTGATATATATTCTCCCAAAGACTACCCCCCCGTTCACAGTGACAGTATAGTATTATTAAACAATACTCTGGTTCTGTTTAGATTCTCACAGTTCTTACTTCATGTTAGGGAAAGATCCAGACCCTGTACAATGAAGAAAGTTCAGCACACCCAGGATATCTTTTCCTTATCTGTCTTCACTAAACCTAACAACCGCAGTCTTGTTAAGCGGTGATGATTAGATTGATACGGTCAACTCTTTAAGTCAACCCAGGATTTCCTGAGCATGTCCACATGAAAGAGGCAGAGTTGTTAATTACAAACAACATTGTCAGAACCATGAACAAAGTACTTAATGTGAAATGAAATAACACGGTGATACCTGCAGGTTAATTCAGTTCTTGCAACATCCAAAAATTATATTAAACAAGATGAAATGTGTGGTGTACAGAATGTTCCATGTATGGTTTTTTACTTTCTTGGAATGTCTGAAATTTATTGATGTTCACTCCACTCCTTTGGGTTCATGTTTAGGTTAATAGCCTTAACATAAGTCTGTGAACATAAATATGTGAACATAAGTCTGTGAACGTAAATCTGTGAACGTAAATCTGTAAGTGTTAGTGATAAGTGTCTTCTCTTTGTTTTTCAAAAATATAAGGTCATTGAGTGAGGTCCAGATGTTTCCTATAGACCATGAAGACAGCTAACATATATATACTGATGTTTAGGGCTGTTAGAGAGAGAGATCCATATTGGCTCGGATCCTCTCACAGGACCCTCTCTAGGAAGCATGTGTAGGAGGAATGTATACTATTATTACAAATATGTATGTTTTATTCTTTATTGTATTCTTTTATTTTTCGAGACTATTCTAGCCTCGAAGGTGTTTAGAAAGCGTTTAGAAAGACAATGACCTCCTCTGCATCCATCCCCAGCACACAGTGTCACTCACTGCACATCTTTGATCAGTTAAAATGAAGCTTTAACAGTATATGCATTCAAGTGTGACTGTCTCACACTGTCTCTCTGTTCGACGCTTAGTTGTGGACTTGCGGAAAGACTGGAGCAGCAAAACAATTCCACTGATCTGAATTCAATCCAATCAAATTGATGTGTCACTTTTTGTTTTGGAATGATGACAATGGTTTCCCAGTGATCTGACTGGTCAGTAGATGGACTGTTGACATGATTTAATCTGATCCTCTGAAGCTGTTCAGCATAAATTACCATGCTAATTTATCCTGCTAAGATTTGAACCACCGTCACTACCCTGAAAAACCAGAGTTAAACCTGTAGCTGGCCTGCTAACCCCAAATCCTGCTTTTTAGTAGAGGCCTCAGGTGAGTGTCCAGCTGGACTGTAAAGCTTTTCCCTCGGGCAGTTGGTTATTAAATTTCCTTTTTTATTTTCTGAGCAAATCCTGGGTGGAGATAAAGTTCTCCAAAGGAGGCAGGCCTTTCAAGTCGCCTCAAGCCCGACAAGCTCCAGAAAATAATTTGGGCTGGGCAGGTTTCTGGGGAAGTTTGAGAAGCTCAACTTATTATTTGCTTGCGTGAGTGTGACATGCAGGATCCAACTTAGTGTTTGTCACTGGTGGAGTGTTGTTTGTAGCTGTAGAGTTAGCTGTTGCTGTTGCAGCCCTGTGGTTAGATGTAGCATCAACTACGGCTTCCTGTTCCCTTTTCCTCTGGCAAATCTAATGGTTACTCCCCCTCATCCCCTAGCAAAGCTTTTGGTAGTTGTAACACTGCTGCAAACATTTGCTCTGATAACGTCAGATCCAGATGTCTGATGATGAAATCATTTTCTTAAAAACCATCAAGATCCAAATCTTAAAAATGAGGCTTAAGACTGGATCAAAATTCAGGTTTGATGCTTCAACCACAACACAAAATGAAATGTTGCCTTGATTAAAATTTCAGAGTTCTTTAGGTTTGAAAATTACTGGATACATTTAGAATAATACATACATAAAACATATTGCACATAACATAGGTCTAGCCGTTTTTGGACCTTTCAGTGTGGAAAAGTTTCATGTTATATCTTTCAGGACAGTCTGGATGCTACAGGGTGTCGCAATTGTCAAGACAGACCTGGTTTAGCTGATCAACATACAAACTTCAGTAAGAAGAAGTGACAGAAGTAAAAACATTGTGCTGGTTAGTGAGTAAATGAACAAAGTTTGATACTGAACTTGCAATGTTTCTTCTCAACTGGTAAATAAACAGCTGTTAATGCTAACATTGACTCTGTAGCGACAGCAAAAACTTACATATAGCCCCTTTAGCGTTTACATTCTCTGGGCACAGTTTTAATAAAGGTCAGTCTCAGTCTGGATGGAGGATGGACACTGAGAGAAAAAGATGATGTAGTCTGAGACACAGTGTGGACCGAGGGAGGAGCAGAGTTTATGTGGGGAGAGGAAATAAAAGAGGTGTACACAGACAGAGCTGTGGTCATACAGCTGTCAGAGCTCAACAGCTTCTCCTCTCTGATGATGGAAGAAAGATAAACTGCTTCCCCAACTCTCCAACACCTCCTGCACAAGCCAAAACCTCCTCGCTCTGAGGCTGTGTTCATTACATCCTGCTGTTCTTCATCTCTGTGCTCACTGCTGCTCTCAACCTGCTGGTCATCATCTCCATCTCCCACTACAGGTCGATAGAAACCTCTCAGCAGACTCAGATTTCCTGTTACTCTTAATGATCTGTTGAAATTATGTTTATTAATTTCACAGCTTGTATCATATATGAGCCTTTGTAGACTTGTGAAAAACAGTTTCATAATCTGCAGAAAAGAGCTGTTGAAGTTGAAGATGTCAAGGTGTCAGCATCCTGTATTAATCATTCATCATGCATCAGTTTATTTCAAAATTACTCAGCCATTTTCTACAAAGTGTTGTGAACACCTTTAGTGAAGGCTATTTTAAGGTAAACATGCAAAAAGTCCTGTGGTGTGATGGTAACATAAACGTAGTGACATTTAGTAAATCAGTAGTTCCTGTTTCATTTTTTCTTTTTTCTTTGACTGCTCCTCTTGATAATATTGTTGATATGTTGTGGTTTCAGGCAGCTCCACTCCCCCACCAACCTCATCCTCCTTTCTCTGGCGGTCTCAGACTTCATTGTGGGCCTCCTGCAGCAGCCAACTGAAATGCTGATTTACCACGGCTGCTGGCTCCTGGGTGACTTTGCATGTGCTTTGAATGTTGCTTGAGCTTTTATACTGAATTCTGTTTCAGTGGGAAACATGGTGCTCATATCAGTCGACCGCTACGTGGCAATCTGTGAGCCGATGTACTACCCCATCAGGGTGACAGTGAGCACAGTGAGACTCAGTGTCTGTCTGTGCTGGATGTTTTCTGTCCTCCACAGCAGCTGGATCCTCAGGCATTTCTTCAAGCAGCCGAACAGATATGCGTCTTGTCATGGAGAGTGTGCAGTTTTTCTTAATTATGTTGATGAAGCTGTTGACTTTGTTGTGACCTTTGTTGGCCCCATTACAGTCATCACAGCTCTGTATATGAGAGTGTTTGTGGTGGCAGTGTCTCAGGCTTGTGCCATGCGCTCTCATGTTGCAGCGGTCAAACTCCAGTGTTCAGTGACTGAAACCGCCAAGAAGTCCGAGCTGAAAGCAGCCAGAAATCTTGGCGTCCTTGTTGTTGTGTTTCTCCTGTGCTTCTCTCCATATTACTGCTTCAGTGTTGCAGCTGAGAACAGCTGGATCAGTGCCTTTCAGATCTGGCTGTTTTAACTCCTGTCTGAACCCTGTCATCTATGCCTTCTTCTACCCCTGGTTTAGAAAAGCTGTAAAACACATTGTCACTCTTCAGATCCTGCAGCCTGGCTCCTCTGAGACCAACACACTGTAAATCAGTGATAGCTAACCTCACCAAACTGAAGCATTGAACCTGCAGCAAAAACAAGTTGTTACATTTAACTTGTTGTCAAACAGATGCTTGTTTTCACATCTGGCGGTTACAGAGCAACACATCATTTACTTTAACACCTTGTTTCCACACAGCTCTGTGTATGTGTGCAAGTCAACCACAGGTCCATTTTGTTTTTTTCCCCTGTGCTACCCCTCAGCTCGCCAGCACCTCTTCTTCCTTTCTGTATCACATCCGCCTTTAACGTGGGACACAAACACCATAGACTGTAAATAAAGACCCACTGGGTCTGTCACAAAGTCTTGCATTCAAAGCTTTACTACAGTACACATACAATCATTTTTGGATTATTATTACCCATACATTAATGTGTAAGCAGCCTTGTAGTGGCTGTTTACCACGGTAGTCTTTCAATTGTGGGTTGATGTTTGGTGATGAGATGTGAACCTCTGTGGTGAACTATGGCTGAGCTATGTTAACTCAAGCTAGTGTACAAAAGATTGCAATGTCATCTGTATTTTCAATTTTCTCTGATAATCCTGGGATACTAGTAATAACTCAAAAGAGAAAAAAAAAACTTGTCAACTACCAACAACATTGTGAATCTTTGATTTTTAAACTGTATATTGTTCATTTTGATAATAAGTAATGTGTTGTCACTTGAGGTCGTTGGACGAGCTGATGGCGAGAGTGGTGGCTGTCCGACATCTTTACAGATCCAGTGTGAAATAGAAGAAAAGCAGCAACATCAATGACTGTCCATTAAGATGGACAATGCATCTTCACTTCCTCCTATTGTACAAAAATGAAGCCAAAATATTCCAGGATTAAAACCATCACATGAACATAAATTAGTGTGATTAGAACTACCTAAACCTGTCCTCAGCAGTTTCTGCTCTTTACTTGTCTCTCTGTATGAACTTATTATATTTGCTGTCAGGTGTTTACAACAAACTTGATAAAAAGATTAAAGTCAGTGATAAATCCATCAGGGATTTTGTGAAAAACATTTCAAAGTGAAAAAAGGTCTATTACATACATGCTGTATGAGTTATATATATATATATGATATGTATTAGACCAACTTCAATCACATCATTCCATTGAAAATGCCAAACATCACAGAATTGGACATAAAATCATAATTTAGTATCAGCAAGGCCACTCTCAGAGAGAAATTAGCAAACAAACTGGACACTCGGGATGTGGTATTCAAGCTGTTAAGAAATCTGAAGAATCAGGAGAGGTCAAGGACAAAAAAGGACTGGAAGGCCAAGAAAACTTAAAAAATCTGATGATAAGTTTCTCAGAGTTTCTTCTTTGAGGGACTGGAAAAAGTCCAGCAAGAATCTGGCTCAGCATCTGGCAGCCTCATTGGGAAAAAAATCAAAGCTTGATCAGGAATGATCTTTGTGGAAGGGTACACTGTAAAAAATGACTGTAAAATTTACATAAAAACTATGTAAAATCCCTACAGAAAAGTATTGTAAACCCAAAAACATTTTTTTTTTGTTTAAATCACAGTGAATTTTTTTAAACTATTAAACAGAATGTTTTTGTTATATTTACAACAACAATATGTGATTATAATCAAATTTATTTGTTAAAACTACAAATATTGTACAAATATTGCTTACTAACAAATACAGAGAAATACTGTAATACTCGTAACAAAACAATTTTGTTAATTTGACATGCAAATATTGTAAAAACTATAGTTTTAGTGAGTTGTTTTTAAAAATACAAAAAATATATGTAAGTCACTTTACAAGTTTATGCTATACTTTTAACATGATGAAATGATGCAATTTGAGGTAGGCCTATAATGTTTTCACGAAAAATTTCATTGTGAACCTGAGAGGTTGCCTATCTATGTATATATAAAAAATATACAATTATAAGTCTGTGCAAATTCTCATTTGTCCAGGTCAAAGGCATCTCTAGGCAACTGAATCAGGTCAACTGGACCAGACACTGAAGAAACCTGCTACATCTGGCCATACAATTATGATAACATTGTTTTTATAATTTAGGCTATTTGTAGCCTATTGTAGAGTGTGTGTATAAGAAATTAAAATTATTGATATATGCTAAGTAACACTTCTGTTCAGTCCAATCCTTGTATGCTTTTTGTTTCTTTTAGTCTTTAAATTTTAATGTAATACTTAGCCTACTGGTTTTCTATTTATATTTATTTAAAAAAATATATAAATTTGAGCATTGTATCATTATCACAGGCTAAACAACCTAGCAGTACCTCCTTCAACCACAGACTTGTACTGGTACTCTCTCATTGTGCACTGAGTCCGCCTAATTTTGATTTTAATTTTTAATTTAAAAGTGCGTAGCTGAAGCTCATCTCTGATTGGATAATGACATGAGGGCGGGAGGAGCGGGAGAAGCGCGAGCTGTGGCTGACGTCACAAACGAGCCAGCCAGAGCAGCGCCGAGCGGGAAAAATCTTCGGACCATTTTAAAAGATTTTGGGACAAATTTCGGGACGAATTTAACACAAGTTTTTGGAGGGTCTGTGGCTGTTCAATTGGAAGGTAAGCTTCACATTTCGGCTACTTTTTTTTCAAGACCAGACAAAAACAGCACAGCACATGGTGTAAGCTAGCACCAGTCCATATTTAAGACGAGTAGATCAATGTGTGATAACTTAGTTCAGCTGAAAAGCACAGGCAAACACTTGAAATCCTAAAAATGATCACCTGCGTCTTTTGTAAAAAACAAATTGGTTACATTAAGAGGCTATGTACTACACTGCAGAATGCATAGGAATGAGCCTCATTGTCTTTTCAAATGTGTTGGCGCCAACTGCAGTCAAACATTTACCACTTACTCAGCTTTCAAGGGCCATTTTTATCGTGTGCACAATGCACCTGCACCGCAAGCTGCTCCTAAAGCTGTTGTTGTGGATTTAAAATGCGCAGTTTCATTATGTGCCCGCCATTTTCACACCGTGAAGGAGCTAGTGTCTCACTTAAATGATCATATTGGAGAAGGCAGGTCTGTGTCATGTCCAGTAAGTGGTTGTAAGCACGTGTTTACAAAAAAGTCATCATTTACTTCTCACGTGTCGGAAGCATAAAGCAGGCTTCCCTGATGGTATTGGTGACATGTACAGGGAAACTCACCCTCAGCCCCCAAATGTCATTGCCAGTACAGATGATTCAGAAAACACACACGAAGCCATGCCAACAGCTAGTGCAGCCAGTGATATGCCAGAGAATGATAGTCTTATCTCAGAAACATGTGTCTCTTTTACCTTAAGCTGCAAGGACAGCTGCTTATTCCTGCCTCTACTATACAGACTATTGTTGAGGAAATGCAAAATGTGCACGAGTTAGGTCAAGCCTACACAATAACTAAAGTAAGTTCTTTATTAAAGAATGACATGAGCCTATCAGATGAAGCAGTCACTAAAATCTGTGACTGCATTAAAGAGTCAGATTTGTTCTCTGCCTGTCATCAGGAACAATTAAGAACAACATACGCCAGAAATCAGACATTCACAAAAATGTTTAAATACACAGAACCCCAAAAAGTGGCATTGGGAATGGATGAAAACATGACACTAAAATTTGCTTACTACATACCAGTGACGGAAACTCTGAAGAGCTTTTTGCAGTCACATTTATGGAAGAATACACAGTCACAACATTTTGGAGATCCTGATGAAGAGGTTTTTACGGATTTATATGATGGACAAAATTTCAAATGTCACCAGTTCTTTAATGAAAACCCTGAAAGCCTCAAACTGATTTTGTACCAAGATTCATTTGAAGTTGTGAATCCCCTGGGTTCTGCTAAAAAAACGCACAAAGTTCTTGCAGTCTATCTTTCATTAGCAAATGTACCCATTCATTTGCATACAAATACTGATAATATGTTTTTAGTCTTGTTGTGTGTTGAGACTGACTTAAAGCGTTTTGGAATAGCCAAAGTTTTCTCACAGTTGTTGGCAGATCTGAAACCCTTGGAGACAGATGGAATAAATGTAGATGGAGAAACAGTAAAAGGGGGTCTTTACTGTATTGCTGGTGATAACCTTGGTTCTCATTGCATTGGTGGGTTTACAGAGAACTTCAGCCGCTCTCAATATTTTTGCAGGTACTGTGACATCACGAGAAGTGAGTTTGAGGCTGATCCAAATGCCTGTGGTCCTCCACGCACCCCAGAGATGTATGACACAGCTGTTGCTGATCTCCAGGCTGAAAACATACAAGACGTCAGAGGAATAAAGGTAAACTCTATCTTTAATACCCTTGAGTCTTTTCACGTATCTCAACCTGGTCTCCCACCTTGTTTAGGTCATGACCTCTTTGAAGGAGTTGTGTCATATGATCTAGCACTGCACCTGAAGAACATTATAAAAATTAAAAAATGGTTCACATACTCACTCTTAAACAGGCGCATCAAACAGTTTTAAGTACAAAGGATCTGAAGCACTCACAAAGCCATGTGCTGTCAAACCTGATGGAGCCAAGTTATCAGGGCAAGCTATTCAAAACTGGAACCTTTTGAGATTGCTACCAGTTTTGATTGGTGACAAAGTGCAAAATCACGAGGATGAAGTGTGGCAGTTAGCTCTCCAGCTAAAAGACATTGTGGATCTTATTTGTGCTCAGAAATTTTCCATGTCCCAGATAGCATATCTTGACGTTTTGATCCAAGAATATTTGGAATTGAGAAATATGATGTTTCCTGAAATTCAACTAAAACCCAAGCACCACTATTTGCGCCATTATTCAGCAATGTTATTGAAATTTGGTCCATTGATGAGGTTATGGACGCTTAGGTTTGAAAGTAAAGTTATTTTAAAAGATGTGCCAGACACTTGAAAAACTTCAAAAACATTTGTCAAACTTTGTCAGAGCGTCATCAGATGTATCAGGCATATCTTTTAGCTGGGCAAAAATGCAGTAAACTACTGTGTGAAGGACAGCTGTGCGTTTTATCCCAACCTCTACAGTGACACTATTAAACATGCAGTCAGGGAGTTAGCCTTTTCAGAAAGCAATACCACAGTTACCACAGACATTCAGTACAAGGGCACTGCATATAAAAAAGGACAGATTCTTGTGTACAAAAATGATGAGTATATGGAGTTTGGTGAACTTACTACTCATCTTGATTCAAAATGACATCTGTGTATGTTTTGATGGATATCCACAAAGGCATCTTCCTCTCAGAATACCATCTGTATTCTGTGACAAAGGACAGTCTTGGGTTACAGCGTATCAACATTAATGACCTGCTTGATTTCTATCCTTTGGTATCATACATTCTTGAAGTCATTCCACTAAAACACAGTATTGTGGCAAAATAAAGTCCAATTGAAGCTCATTTACTTCTCACTGTAAATAGTTTGACATTAATATAAGTGTGTCCTGATGCATGTCCCCGCTTAATGTTAAGTGTATGTACTGTATATTTTTTCTGTTCTGCATTTCTTCTTCAGCGCAAATATGAGTGACTCAGAGCGAACCTTCCTAGATGTTGCCATCATGGAAGCCCTACCAGAACTTCAAGCAGTAAACAAAAACATCCTGGAACAGCACTTGCAGTCCATTGGAGTCGAGACGTATGATGATCTACGCTTCGTAAAGGAGGCTGATTTGATGACAGTATTAAGACCTGTACAAGCCAGAAAGCTTCTGTTTAGTAAAAACACCACGCAGCACACAACTATTCAAAATCAAAAGCAGACATGGACATTGTGTAATATTGTACAATGTGAATCATACTCTTATTTTTTTGTCACTTAAAGACCAAACTCCCGAGAACAGCTCACTGTCATCTGTGGAAGCCTCACCTACCCAATTGTTGTCATCGTTCTCTGTTTCACCCCAAAGTTCATCGTCTACCTCCTCCAGAGTAAATTTCCTGAGGAAGTGATGCATTCTTTGGAGAGGGGGAAAAGGCCAGGCCCAAAACTGAGGAGGCAAATGGTCCAGATTGTTGTGACTGAGATGATGGAAAAATGCCCTCATGTTGGTAAAAAGCATTCAACTGACGTTGCAAAAAAAATGGCGGGAAAATATCGCAATTCTCTGCATGATGTAATAGAGGGCGATATTGTTGGAAAAGGCTACCATTCCTTTGTCAAACAGTTGCAAAACAGAATCGAAAATGTGAGGCGCACTTCAACACCCAAAATAAGAAAAAGAAAACATCAGGCTGATGAGTCAGACCACACAGATGAGATCCCATTAGAAGAGAGAGCAGCAATGCAGGACACTTACGGATGCATTAAATGGAATGTAAAGTTTCTGCCCCGTGAAGAAACTCAAGAGAGCCAGCAGCAAAAGATGGAAAAACTCAAGGAGTGTCAGGACTGAACTAGGATGAGAACCCAAACGCACGACTCAGACTCAAAGTACAAAATAAACAATCTTTATTTGACAAAGTAACAACAGAAAATCACTCACAAGAAGGCAAATCCACTAGGTAAAGTACAAACAAAAGATCACTCACAAGGAGGCAAAAACTACTAAACAAACAAGGCAAGACAAGGGATCAAAAACTTGGCGTGACTGGGACTCGAGGTACAGGCTGGCTTGGCTCTCTGAATGAACAGGACGAACTAGCACAGGACAAAGGGAGACACAGACTCTAAATAGACACAAGGGGAAACAGGTGGAGACAATCAGGGCGGGGCAAGCAATCAGACAGGCGAGAAACACATGAGGGGAAGAGGCAAGTGACCTGAAACGAGAGGAGAGTAAGATTTCAAAATAAAACAGGAAGACGGGTCCACCAGGAACTGTCGGCCCCAACCCCTGTTGCGCACAGCCAGAAGGGCCTTAACGGCGTAGACTGGACCACCTTCGACCATCCGGGGGGGGTGGATGCGGGGACCATGGGACTGTCTTTGACTGGTTTCACTCGGCTGACGTGGAAGGTGGGGTGGACTCTCAGGGACCGGGGCAGGCGCAGACACACGGAGGAGGGACTAATGACCTTGGACACCGGATAGGGACCCACGAACCGGGGAGCCAGCTTTCTGGAGGAGACATGGAGGGGTAAGTCTTTAGTAGAGAGCCAGACCTTCTGGCCAGACACGTACACTGGAGCAGGTCGGCGCCTTCGGTCTGCAGCCGTCTTCATGCGATCCACGCTGTGCAGGAGGGCCTTCCGGGCGGCTGCCCAGATGCGGCGGCAACGCCGAACCATGGCATGAGCCGATGGGACCGTCACCTCTCTCTCCACCTCAGAAAAGACAGGGGGCTGGTACCCAAAGACACATTGAAATGGAGACATGCCTGTGGCTGACGTGGGAAGTGAATTGTGGGCGTATTCCACCCACACCAGGTGCTTGCTCCAGGAAGCCGGGTTCTGCGACACCAGGCAACGAAGACAGGTCTCCAGCTCCTGGTTGAGGCGTTCCGTCTGGCCGTTCGACTCCGGATGATACCCAGAGGTGAGGCTGACGGAGGCACCGATCAGCTTGCAGAACTCCTTCCAGAATCTGGAGACGAACTGGGGCCCCCGGTCTGAAACAATGTCTTTGGGAAAACCATGGATGCCAAATACCTGCGTCATCATAACTTCTGCAGTCTCTTTGGCTGAAGGCAACTTGGGCAAAGCAATGAAATGAGCCATCTTAGAAAAACGGTCCACCACCGTGAGAACAGTGGTGTTACCTTCAGAGACCGGGAGCCCCGTGATGAAGTCCACAGAAATCTCAGCCTATGGATGTGTGGGTACAGGAAGTGGTTGGAGCAGCCCCATCTGAGCTCTGGAGGAGGTCTTGTTGCGTGCGCAGACGGAACATGCCTCCACGTACTCCCGAACTTCCCGCTCCATGGAGGGCCACCAAAACCTCTGGGAAATGGCGTGGATAATTCTTTTAACGCCCAGATGGCAGGTGAGCAGCGAGGTATGGGCCCAGTGGATCACCTGAGGACGCATAGTAACAGGGACAAACAAGCGATTCTCTGGGCAACCACTAGGTGCCGGGGTCTCACCATTAGCCTGTTTCACCTCCCTCTCTATCTGCCAAGTCACCGCTCCTACCACACGATGCCGTGGCAGGATGGGCTCAGGCTCCTTGGCAGCAGGCTCAGGGTCAAATAGACGGGACAAGGCGTCAGGCTTAGTGCTCCGGGACCCCGGCCTGTAAGACAAAACAAAGTCAAAGCGATTAAAAAACAAAGTCCACCGAGCTTGACGTGAGTTCAGTCTTTTAGCAGTGCGAATGTACTCAAGGTTCTTGTGGTCAGTCCACATGATGAAAGGGTGCTGAGCACCCTCCAACCAATGTCTTCATTCTTCCAGGGCTATTTTGACCGCCAACAGCTCACGGTTCCCAATGTCGTAGTTCCTCTCACCTGGTGAAGGTTTCCGTGACAGGAAGGCGCAGGGGTGGAGCTTGTTGTCCTTCTCGGAGCGCTGGAAGAGAACCGCACCCACCCCATTATTGGAGGCTTCCACCTCCACCACAAATTGTCGGCTGGGATCAGGAACAGTAAGAATGGGGGCGGTGGTGAACCTGGCTTTGAGCTGCTGGAAGGCCTCTTCAGCTTGAACGGACCACCGGAACGGGGTGTGCGGAGACATAAGAGCATGGAGAGGTGCAGCTATAGCGCTGAAGTTTCTGATAAACTGTAAAAGTTAGCAAATCCCAAGAACTGCTGAACCTTTTTATGGCTATCAGGTGTAGGCCACTGAGCCACAGCGCAAACTTTAGCCGGGTCCATTTGCATCTTCCCAGGGGCTATGATGAAGCCAAGGAAAGACACAGTGTCGGCATGAAACTCACTCTTTTCTGCTTTAACATACAGTTTGTTCTCCAGCAATCGCTGGAGAACTTGACGTACATGGTGCACATGAGAGTCTGAGTCAGGGGAATAGATGAGGATGTCATCCAAATACACATAGACAGAGTGATTCAAAAAGTCTCTAAGCACGTCATTAATCATGTCTTGGAAGACAGCAGGAGCATTAGTCAACCCAAAAGGCATCACTAGATATTCATAATGACCACTGGGGGTGTTGAAGCCAGTCTTCCACTCATCCCCCTCTCTGATGCGAACCAGGTGATAGACATTTCTTAGGTCCAGTTTGGTGAATATGTGGGCCTGTTGAAGATGATCAAACGCTGATGACATGAGTGGCAGAGGGTACCGATTCTTGATGTAATGTCATTGAGTGGGCCATAGTCTATGCACGGTCGAAGAGAACCATCTTTCTTCGCCACAAAGAAAAACCCTGCCACAGCTGGGGAGGAAGAGGGGCGAATGAGTCCCGCTCTTAAGGAGGACTCAATATAGTCTGTCATGGCCTTTCTTTCAGGGCCAGAGAGGGAGTACAGTCTCCCCTTAGGAATGGGGGCCCCCGGAATCAAGTCAATGGGGCAGTCATATGGTCTGTGGGGGGGAAGAGAAGTGGCCTTACCCTTGCTAAAGACCTCACCCAAATCATGGTAACAGTGAGGCACCCGTGTCAGGTCGGGAGTGTCAGAGTTGGTGTCACAGTTGACCGAAACAGTATTAAACACAGATCTCATGCTTGAGTCATGACACGACTTTAAACAAGTGTCCATACAACTCTTGCCCCAACTAACCACCCTCCCACTTCCCCAGTCAATATGTGGGTTATGTTCTTTCAACCATGGGAAGCCCAAAATGAGGGAATGCTGGGTGGAGTGAAACAAATGAAATCGCATGAGTTCGTGATGATTACCAATTATCACAGACAGTGGCTCAGTTATGCGAGTGACTTGAAACAGCGGGCTCCCATCTAGGGCACTGGCCTCAATGGGTCGGGATAATGGTTCCGATTTCAAGTTCAGTTTATAGGCCAGATTCCAATTGATGAGGCTCTCAACAGCACCCGAATCAATAAGTGCCCCTAGACGGACTGTGGTCTCATGGTGCTTTACCTTGACTTCTGTGGTAGTTCGTGGGAAAGGATCAGCAGGGACTAAATGGCTCACCAGAACCCTCCCCTCTACTGGCGAGCCTGCCCTTTTTGCCGGACAAGCAGCTAGAAGGTGGCCCTGCTTCCTGCAGTAGAAGCATCTGCCTTCCTGCAGACGCCGACGGCGCTCCTCGGGGGACAACTTGTCTCGTCCCAGCTGCATGGGCTCCGCTGCCTCCTTGGAGGGAACCTTTCTCCGTGGGGGCGGTGATGGGAGACGCGAGGAACTGTGTCCACTGGATGTAGGGGCTGCAGTGGGTCCCTGATGGCGGCCAGCTTGTGACGTCGCTCGGTTGTGGCTCCGTTGACGGTCCTGTAATCGAGTGTCAGTTCTGATAGCTAGGGTGATTAATGAGTCCAAGTCTGATGGCAGGTCAATGGGCACTAATAAGTCCTGAATCTGGTCAGAAAGACCCTTTAAAAATACATCGTAAAGGGCCGTGCGATTCCACCCACTGTCAGTAGCGAGGGTGCAAAAGCGGATGGCATAATCACTCACAGAGTCCATACCTTGCTCGATGCAGCTCAGCTCCCGTGCCTTCTCTCGGCCCGATGACAGAGGATCAAAGGCCCTCGCCAAATTCTTGAAGTCCTCGAGGATCCTAGATTGAAAGTCCCTCGAGACCCTCCCGTGGCCCAGCCCTCGCCCTTCCGGTGAATCTTGCGAAATCATAAACGCCACTGGAGTCGCTCATGAGAGAGCGCTAATGGCAGTGTTCATATGCATTTCACAGTCTATGAGAAATGGTTGGCATCCTCCAGACTCACGGGAAGAAGCTTCGGTCCGGGAGGGGCAGACGAAGGGCAGTATAGGATAATGGGCCGCCGGGGCTCAGCCGCGTAGCCGGTGATGAAGCAGCTGTGTCCGAAGAAGAGGTGTCTTTCATGAGGAGAGCGAGGACCTGATGAACTTGTGCTGTCAGGAGGTTCACTTGGGTGGTAATGGCTGTCGTGAAGTCCTCTTGACTGTTCACCAGCTCCTTCATTCCGTGGTGCAGAGAGGCCATCTGGTCCTCCTGCTGATTCAGGCGAGCATTCTGGGAGCGAATGGCTGCCGTTAACGAGTCTGAGTCTCAGACTCAAAGTACAAAATAAAAAAATCTTTATTTGACAAAGTAACAACAGAAAATCACTCACAAGGAGGCAAATCCACTAGGTAAAGTACAAACAAAAGTCACTCGCAAGGAGGCAAAACTACTAAACAAACAAGGCAAGGCAAGGGATCAAAAACTTGGCGTGACTGGGACTCGAGGTACAGGCTGACTTGGCTCTCTGAATGAACAGGACGAACTAGCACAGGACAAAGGGAGACACAGACTCTAAATAGACACAAGGTAAGGGGAAACAGGTGGAGACAATCAGGGTGGGGCAAGCAATCAGACAGGCGAGAAACACATGAGGGGAAGAGGCAAGTGACCTGAAACGAGAGGAGAGTAAGATTTCAAAATAAAACAGGAAGACACAAGACAACATGAAGACGGGACGACAGTGACTTAACATAATTTCTTGGACATGACAAGGAGATGTTCCAACACTCTGATGCCAATCCAGAGGAGGTAAAATGTCTAATGAAGTCCACTTTTTTACACACAGCATCAACATGTCAACCAGGGAAAAAGTATCAAAAGCCTTAAAGAGGAGTGGCCGTTTTGATTTGACGAACTTGGCATGTCAGTTCACTTCAAGGAACTCACTGGGATTGACCTCAAAGAGACATTCACACTAAATTTGGATTTGAAGGGAAAAAGGCTTCTCAACTACATGACCACAGTTTATGTCAGCAAGAGTAATAAGTTCCTCCAGACTTATGCAAGGCTGCTCAGATGATGTGAAAGAGATGCTCTTGCTTCTGCTCAGCTACTTTGACGAGAAGGAGGAGTCCATGTTCTTCCATGTAGAAGATACATGTCTGGCAGAAGAGGTCCAACTGGAGCAAGTGTCTCTGACACCCACTGTTATCGTCTGTGGTAAGTCTGTTTCACATATCTTTTTTTAAAAATTGCACTGTTTATAGAATTTGTCATGTGAGTGCAGCGCTCTCAACCCTGTTAAATAATTTGTTAGTAGGACAGTCCTACTATTCCTCAACAAGGTACATGCTGAGTCTGGATCGGAACCTTATCAACACAAACATCTCCTCCTTCATTTCTGCATTGTACCTCATGTTGGGAGCTACTTCTTTCAACATCACATTATCCATGGGCTGGCTTCAACTCTTTCTTCAAAGGTGGTAGGTCAGGTCTTAATCGGAGTTAGTCTGGTCTGGCTCTCCCAGCTCTGGGTGTGGCCTGAGTCGGTCTTGTCCGGCTGTGACTCTCAGACCTGACCCATCCTTTTCTTTTTTTGTTTTGTTTTAATATATATAATTTTTATTCAATTAAAATATTTAATATGCTTTTATTCTACAGGTGTTTTTTCTTGATAAACCCAGAAAAAGGAACCAAAGTGGAGAATAAAAACTTGAAGCGTCGTCTCAACGTGAACCCTCAAGTCCTCACCCTGATACAGGATCTCTCCGATCACGAGTGGCATTAAGCCTAAATATGGACTCTTTCTGTGTACTCGGACTGTTTGTTTGAGAAGAGGTACTGTTAATTTTTGCTTTGTTCAATCCACAATGTTTATTATGGTAATTAAGGCACAACATGTAATTTTTGTTTTAAAGTCTTAAAGGTGTTACTTTTTCTGGTAGAGGATCTGCCACCTGCTTGTTTCATGAAGATGTTCGTGCTTTGCAGGAATGTTCCACAGTATGGTATAAAACTTACCTATCTTGCATTTATTTAATTAGAATTGTTTTTATTGCTAAAAAATACCTTAACAAATGTGCA
This sequence comes from Lates japonicus, assembly GCA_033238685.1. NCBI lineage: Eukaryota > Metazoa > Chordata > Actinopteri > Centropomidae > Lates > Lates japonicus. Next base: position 937,554 of record BRZM01000131.1, on the reverse strand, counting down.
TTCTTACTTTGAGGGGGCTCGCCTCTCCACAGATCTGACCTTGCCCTGTTGGCATCACCTGATTGTCTCCATGGAGATAGATAAATTACATGGTAACATCTAAGCATGTAAACAAAATTTTTGGTTGTTGTTGTGCGCCTGACACTTAAACTTGGTTAAAGTGACATAAAAATGTCCAGATTTAAAGAGGCTAATCTTTTGGTGTATTTCAACTTGGATTCAGTCAGTTAAGAATCATTACATGAATTGTTTATGTTATTATACGTTGAAAAAAATGCATATGTGGTAACAAATAAATTTCCCAAAGTGATATTTTCCTGTGTTGTCTTTTCTCCAAGATGTATTTTGCGGGTTTATAAGTAATTTTACATATTATAAACTTGATTATTAAAACAGCAAAATACAGCATATTTTGAATAGATTTTATGTATAATATAGAACAGCTCATTTAAATGCAAAGTTTCACTGTTGTTCTACCAGTTTAAATTAGTTTTTGTTTGATATTTCCTATTGTTTATCATTTTATTGATGCACAATTAGCAGTTATTACATGTATTACATACAGAAAATGGTCTATTTATATACAACAGTTATGCGAAATTAACAAATTTATTTTGTAGACTTAACAGTTTTTAAATATTTACATATTTCGTCTGTAAAGTTATCTACTGTGCTGCTGTATTTTTTACAGGAATTCTCTGGTAACCACAGCTGCCAGCGTTTTCCTGTAAAAACAACAGTTTTTTTTTTTTTTTTTTTACAGTGTAGCAGTCAAGAAACCATGTTTTCAGAAGGGGAACAGAGTGGAAAGGTTAATATATGCCAAAGCTCACAAAGATTGGAATGAAGATCAGTGGCAAAGAGTATTATGGAGAGACAAATAACATTTTTGTGACCAACAATGTGAGAAGACGAGTTGGAGAGAGATGGAAGAACAAGGCTTGCAGCCTTCAGTGAAACATGGTGGAGGGTCTGTCCTGGTTTGGGGCTGTATTTCTGTCAGTGGTGTTGCCGATACTGTCTGAATTGATTAGAAAATGACTGCTAAAAGTACAGAAAGGTTTTAACTTAAAATGCCACTACCTCTGGATAGCTCCTGATGGGAATGGTTTTATTTTTCAGTATGAAAAGGAAATGCTGAAAGAAGCCTGGTATAATATCAGATTACTTCAGAAAACTTCAAGACAGTCACCCCAAAAGAGTTCAAGATGTGCTGAGTGCAAAGGGAGGTCACACTAAATGCTGACTTTTGTCTATAGGAGCCATTTTGTTCTGAAAATATAGATTTTTTACAAGTTGTGTGTACAGATTTATTTTGCTTTCTGTTTGTATCTTAATAAAAAGACCACAAATTAGTATGGGTGGTCATTAAAACTTTGCTACAACAACAGAGCTAGTAGTGTCCTGGTCATCTGCCTTAAAGGTGTTAATAGAGATGTCTTCATTTGCCACACAGGGACATGATAGTGTATGTGTTGTACCGAGTGAATCAGGGCTAGCTTCTTTGCTTGTTAATTTCAGTAGAAGAAAAGAAGTCAGACTCCGAGGCAAAGAAAACAATGAAGCAATCTTAGACACAGTGAAGGGTGGTGGGGTGATACATGACAAGGGGCAAACTTAGCTGAATGGAGAGTTTGATTCATGGAGTGAGGGAGGAGAGTTTACGTCGGAAGAGGAGATAAATGAGCTGTATACAGAGCTGTGGTCATACAGCTGTCAGAGCTCAGCAGCTTCTCCTCTCTGATGATGGAAGAAGATGAACTCTGCTTCCCACAGCTCCTCAACACACTGCCTCCTGCAAAAGCCAAAACCTCCTGACTCTGAGACTGTGTTTATTTACATCATGCTGTTCTTCATCTCTGTGCTCACTGCTGCTCTCAACCTGCTGGTCATCATCTCCATCTCCCACTACAGGTCGATAAAAACCTCTATTTAATGTCTGAAATCTTGTTAATCTGCAGAAAAGAGTTGTTGAAGTGGAAGATGTCAAAATGTCTGAAAACAAGGATCAATGTCTTTGATGTGGCTGATAGACAGTAGTTTTTATCTTGCATCACATGTAGCTGCTGTTGTATGTGTTGTGAGTTTTTTTTTTTAATTGTGAAAACTGTTTATTAATCTGTAGTGTTGTTGTAGTTAAGCATGTCTATTCTACACAGATGTCAAACCTGATCAGAGTCCATAGCAGTGACTTCATCCTCCCTCTTCTCTGATGATGATATTCTGTGGTTTGAGTTTTCTTCTGCTCTTCTTGATAATATTGTTGATATGTTGTGGTTTCAGGCAGCTCCACTCCCCCACCAACCTCATCCTCCTCTCTCTTTCGGTGTCAGACTTCTTTGTGGGCCTCCTGGTGATTCCAATTGAGACTGTCATGAGAGTGACCTGTTGGGTCCTGGGTGACCTCATGTGTGCTCTGTATTTTCTCCTACCTTACATCGTTATCCCTGCCTCTGTATTAAGCATGATGCTTGTATCAGTCGACCGTTATGTGGTGGTTTGTGATCCGATGCGTTACCCCAGCAGGATCACTGATAAAGTCGTCAGTGTCTCTGTTTGTCTGTGTTGGATCTATTCCTTTTTATACGGCATTTTCATTTCACATGATCACCTGAAACAACCAGGCCAATATAATTCCTGTTATGGAGAGTGTGTGGTTTGCATTGTAGGACAAGTGGACCTTGTTGCCTTCATCATTTCCATTACAATCATCGTAGTTCTGTATATGGGAGTGTTTGTGGTAGCAGTGTCTCAGGCTCGTGCCATGCGCTCTCATGCTGCAGCCGTCACAGTCCAGAATTCAATGATCCTGACAAAGAAGTCTGAGCTGAAAGCAGCCAGGACTCTCGGTGTTGTTGTAGCTGTGTTTCTGATTTGCTTCTGTCCGTACCATATTGTCTGTGTCACAAGCGGCAACATTTTGGTTGGTTCTCCAATTGAGGCTTTTATGAGCTTTCTGGTGTATTTTAACTCCTGTCTGAACCCTGTCATCTACGCCTTCTTCTACCCCTGGTTTAGAAAAGCTGTAAAACACATTGTCACTCTTCGGATCCTGCAGCCTGGCTCCTCTGAGACCAACATACTGTAGAGACACTGCGCTGGGATTTTCTTTTTGATAATCGAACTTGAATTGACAGTAACAAGCAGAATGTGCACATGGTCCAGGGTAACCTGCGTGTAGAATTTTTTAATGTTCACCTTGTTGAGGAAGAAATGAATAAATAATTGTTCAACACCTGTTTGTCTTTTGTGATTTAATAAAGGTTGAATCAAATGATAGAGTGCAATGATAGAACAAAAGAGTAACAGTGTCAGTCAGTCTCAGCGCTGCGAGGACAGAGCTTATGCACCAAGTGCATCAGTAAGTCTGACACACGAGACACACATTCTGTTTCACATTTAAACATTAGATAGCTGCACAGGGTAAACTTCGTCCCTGTCCTTGAACGCGGCCAGCCTGGCTTTGACCGTGGTGAGAAACGGTGAGAGGTAAGAGTAACAAGGATGGCTATGTTTACCAGGCACACGAGTTATGAAGCACATAAAATGTAATAGCTCTCCAAAACAGACAGACTAGGTGATTAAATCCAGTAGAAAAGCTGAATAAAAACTAATATTTCTCCTGTTGACATTTGCTCCACTTGTTTTTCTGGTAACTTCAAATCCAGACGTCTGACAACTTCAATTCTTTATCTGGTTAAAATATATAATTCAGAACAGCCAAGGTCTAAAAAGAATATCTTCAACATGAGACTTTAAACTGTATAAAAAGTCAGTTTTCAAGCTTTTGACAACCGTATTGCTTACAGACACTCAAAGGGAAAATTATGTCATTGACAGTCGATAAAATGAAACAGGCCTTTAACTTGATCAAAATTACAGATGTTTGGGATAATGTTTGACAACAACAAAATATATGTTTTGCATAAGTAGGTGTTAATGGCAATAAAATAATTTAAAACATTATTAATAATTAATTAGTATAATGAAGTAAAAGCATTTCATTTACATCAAATCCACCACAGGGCACCTGATAACCAATTCAGGCAGACCACATGGGCCTGAGTACCCTGAGCAGCGAGTTCACGGGTTGATTCCCAGTCCGGATCTTTGCTGCCCCGCTCTCTCTCCCTGCATTTCTTGTCTATCCAGACTGAGCTTTGCACCTGGCTGGGTTGGCAAAACCTGGGTGTGGTCTACGTAGGTGTGGAGTGCATGCACAGGACACAGGGAACACATTCTCCTCTGCTACTTAGATGTAAAAGGAGGAGGACAAAAGCTCCAAAGCCACAGATCTATAATCAGCAGGGATAATTTTTGGCAAATATGTTAAATTTGGGCATAATGCAACCCTGTAGCCTTCTGATGTGAACTGGGTACATGAGGGATGCACAGAAAGCATGGTCGCCCACCAGCTTTGCAGTGGTTAAAGCGAGAAGCAGCGCAGTCTTTTTTGAAAGAAATACCATATCCACAGTCTCAATAGGCTCAAACTGGGGACCACATAGAGTCTCAAACAACAGTTTTAATAGGGAAAGTGAGCAGGTTCTTCCCTGCCTGTTTATGGAAGAAACCACTGTGTTGTTGTCTGTCCTGATCAGAACACGCAGGCCTGTCAGAACCAGATAAACGTGCTCCAGACCTAAGAAAACCACTATTAGCTCCAGGTGGTTGACTGTCCAGACCAGCCGGTAAGACCAAGTCCAGCATTTATAGGCAGCCATTTAAAGACAACAATCCCAGCCTGAGAAAAATAAACAACCAGCTCAGGGTCAATGAACTCTTATGAAAATTTACTTACTCAAAACTGTGACAGAACTACTGTTAGCTGCTCTGCTGCCTGCTCCCTGGAACTTGCTACCATAGCCAAATCGTCCAGAGGCCTCTGTCCTGGAAGGAATCCAATATCACCTTCACATTTGGTAAAGGTGCAGGGAACAAGTGACAGACCGAATGGCAGCACCAGGTATTCATAGGTTGTGTTGTCAAATACAAGCCTGAAGAATTGCTTATAACCAGGGTGGTATTTTCATGAAAATAAGCAGCTGTGAAATGGATTGTTGCAATCTTCTAATCCCACTGGTTGACCACGGTCAGGAGCTGTCTAAGTGACCCATATTTCTCACTTGTTCAGCCATCTGTTCCTCCCTCATTTCTGCTACTGCTGCCTTGTCCCATTCATCTGTTTGCTACTGTGAAAAAATGAAATGGATTGTCTCACAGCTGCAACCAGTAACCCATACCATCTGTATTCCCTATCCACTGACAAAATGCACATGTGCGCCACTGAGAGAGGTGAACCGTTAGCCCACCAACCTGCAACACTGTGAGGGAGGAGTTGTTGCCCTCTAGCATTTGACTTGTGTTTTATATGAAAATGGTGTGAAGCTTTCATTGGTTTCATTGGTTTCATTTATAACATACATGGAAGGTGGTCACCCGAGGAACAATTACTTTACCTGGGGGCTATCACCTGTGGTCCTGCACTTGCATTTGTATCTGGGGTGAGCGGGTGCTTGGGAAACTGTGTTAGGAGAATGCAATATCTTTTGAGAGTGGGCCCCTGAACAAGACTTGACATTCACCTCTTGGATGGCAGCAAATGAGGGGAAGCAGTGTCTCCCTGCTGCTGGAGTCCCTCTCCACTCAGTCCCAGAGCTAGGAACAGTGTGTTTTCTTCCTCCTTGGCACTGAATCCCTTTGAAGGCCAGGAGGTGGGCTGTTTCACCAATCCATGTAGCACAGAGAGTGACTAGGTGGTTGCGCATTCACCGGCTGGGAGCCCCAACTGGTGCTAGCCTCTTTGAGAGGAGGCAGCGGTAGTGCTGTGGGCTTGCTCATGCTCACAAATGGCTTGTGTTTTGCCTCTCATTTTGGGAAAATGTTGTTCAGAGCCTCCATCTGCTTCTTCCTTAACTCTGAACTTTGAATGACGTAGAGAGACTGGCTGAACAAACCTCAGCCAACACTGGCTCATCCAAATACACTGCTTTGTCCCTGTCCAGAACTTCAGAGAGACTCAAACACAGGTGTCTCTGTGACAGTACTGTAGATGCCATCCCTCTGTCCAGGGAGAGTGCTGTGCAGCTGGACACACAAAGTCCAAGACAACTCTTAAAACATTGAGAGGGGGTGCCAGGAGACTGTCAGGGGCACCTGTGTTCCAAGCTTCACCAAACACAACGCCTGGTATGTGTGGAGCATGGTGACAGAGCTTAGCATATGGGTGGTGGCAGTCTGCACTCTAAGTTTTGTCCAACTGGGAGAACCTGCAGTGCTTGGAAGGGAAGATTGTTGGGCAGCGCACACCATGGTTGTGAAACATGGCCAGGTAAGCCACCAGGTGAGCAGCTAGGATCAATTTCAGCTAACCCCTCAATATACTCCCAGTTACCAGCAAGGACTTCAACCAAAAACTCCTCCCATTGTACGCAGATGATGCAGGGTCCCTTGACGCAGAGAGGAACCCTGGTACAACTTTCTCAGCACTTTCTCCACAAATGTTACCCACCTTTCCAATAACAGGTGGCAACACATGACAATACACAAATGCCTCAGGCTCGGTCACCACTCTCCTAGCATGGACAATGTCTTGAAAGTTGTGACATTCTTCATATGAGTCCTTTTCAAAGAGAAGCCACGCCCTTGAAGACAGAGGTGAACAGAAGACGACTTTTTTGCCAGCTTCAGCTTGGTGCTCTTTCCAAAACACAAAGCTTGTGGTCAAATAGAATTAGTGCTCTGTGGGCAGCCACACTCACCAACTAAGGCAGCAATGGCTAACACCAACAGGGGCAGTCTTGGTTGGCTGCTATACCACAGAAAGGCGGACACAGAGGAATGCATTTTGGACTTTCCGTTTGCATTATACTAGCCCTACTCCCTTTGGCTGCTTTGAAGCTGCACCTGCCCCAGCCCCCAGCTGCTTGCAGGCGACACAATCAGCAATGAGATGTTCAACCTTTCAAAAGGAAAAACACTCTCAGCCTTTGAGCTGGATGTGACACGAAATACACACACTAGCAGCGGGCACGACACCATACCACACACCTTTGGTTCATGAGCTAAGCCTCCCGGCAAACAGAACCTCACCTGGCAACGCCGTTTGCATGAACCTACACTAGCGCTAGCCTCTTAACAGACTTCCTCAGTTTACCTACTAATCAGACTCAGCCTAGTATACACAGGTTTTCTGGATTCGGGGTGGAATCATAAGAAGACCTCTGTCTGAGGACCTAAGAGCCTGGCTCCTGGTATAGGAGTGAATTAGAATGCCAATTTCAGTCGAAGAAAAGAAATGAAACGAAACAACATAATCTTGAACAGTGAAGGGTGTGGTGATACAACAAGGGGCAAACTTAACTGAATGAAGAGTTTGATTCATGGGTGAGGAGGAGGAGAGTTTATGAAGAGGAGAGGAAATAAAGAGGTGTACACAGACGAGCTGTATTCGCCACAGCTGTCAGAGCTCAGCAGCTACAGTGATGGAAGAAGATGAACTCTGCTTCCCAGCTCCTCACTCCTACGAAGCCGAAACCTCCTGACTTTGTGACTATGTTCATTCACATCCTACTGTTTTTCATCTCTGTGCTCATATGTCAACCTGCTGGTCATCTCCATCTCCCACTACAGGTAGATGAAAGAACAGCAGACTTACATTTATTATTTGCTCCTGAAGGTCTTGTGAAATGATGTAATTAATTTCTCAGTTGCTATTCTGTAGAAATGAGTTGTTGAAGTATTGTCTCTGTCTTTTTACACATCCATAGATGTCAATATCTCCTGCAGAGTTTTTACAGAGCCCGATACAAAACCTGATCTCTGAGTCCTTGATGACTTCATCTCCCTCTTACTCTAAATATTCATGGTTTTGATTTTTCTTCTTCTTGATAATATTGTTGATATGTTGTGGTTTCAGGCAGCTCCACTCCCCACCATCCTCCTCTCTCTTGGTGTCAGACTACAACCATTGAGCCTCTTGGTGATTCAATTGCTAATATTTTCATGACGGGGTTTTGCTGGGTCTTGGGTGACCTCATGTGTGCTCTGTATTATCTTATACCTTACACCCTGGTCAATACCTCTGCATTAAACATGGTGCTTGTATCAGTTGATCGCTATGTGGCTATTTGTGACCCCATGCATCACTCCACCAGGATCACTGATAAAGTAGTTATCATTAGTGTTTATCTGTGTTGGATCTTTGCTTTTTTCTACGGCATTTTCATTTGATTTGATCACCTGAAACAACCAGGTCGGTATAATTCCTGCTATGGAGAGTGTCTGGTTGATGTTGTAGGAGAAGTGGATCTTGTGGCCTTCATCATTTGCATTATAGTCGTCACAGCTTTGTATATGAGAGTGTTTGTGGTGGCAGTGTCTCAGGCTCGTACCATGCGCTCTCATGTTGCAGCCACAGATCCAGTATTCAATGACTCTGATGATGAAGAAGTCTGAGCTGAAAGCAGCCAGGACTCTTGGTGTTGTTGTAGTTGCGTTTCTGATTTGCTACTGTCCGTACTTTATTTTCTGTGTTACAGGCAACATGTTAGTCGGTTCTCCAGTTGAGATTTTTATGGAAGCTTACTGATGTTTAACTCCTGCTCTGAACCCTGTCATCTACGCCTTCTTCTACCCCTGGTTTAGAAAAGCTGTAAAACACATTGTCACTCTTCAGATCCTGCAGCCTGGCTCCTCTGGGGCCAACATACTGTAGAGACACTGTGCTGGGATTTTCTTTTTGATAATTAAACTTTACTAGAGTCTCTTTTGCTGTGATGTGGTATTAATGTTAATATAAGTGGTATATATAAGCAGTATATATATGTTAATGTATAGAATACAGGTGTTTAATCAATGTGCAGGTGTTTGTCAGTTTATTCTGAGAGAAACATAAAGAGATTTACAATAAAAACCACTGTTACTATCAGAAGGCGTGTGATGTTTAAAGAGCCAAAACACCTGATGACCTGGTTTTATCAGTGAAGTGTCCCAGTGCATCAAAGTAGTGTCAAAACTTTGTCTTTTTCTTGCTCTGAGCATCTTTTTTGCCATGAATCAGCATTTTTAGATATATTTCTATATGGAAAAGTTGCAGATTATATTGAAATGTTATCACTGTAACTTCCATATGATGAAGGAGAGGAGTGTGGTACAACACAGTAAATAGGGGATATCACTCCCCTGTGTGGTCTGAAGACCCCTCTATTCACACCTTTACATCAGAGTTTGTGAGGCCCTCGTCTATTCATCACCCGTGAACAGTTATCCTTTAGTTCAACAGCTTCTCTTCACAGAGCCCAGCTGTGCAGCACAGCAATCAAATGTTGTACCTCGTTTGTTTCCTTCAGGGAACAAAGGTTAGTCATAACACTGCACTCCCCATCAGTCGGTTCACTCAATACAACACATAAACACACACATACTGCTAAAAGAAGTCACGCCCTTGACAACAGAGGTAAACAGAGGACAACTTCTATGCCGGCTTGATGCTCTTCCAAAACATAAAAGCTTGTGGTCAAACAGAATTAGTACTCTGTGGGCATCCACACTCACCAACTAAGGCAGCATGGCTAACACTAGCAAGGCAGTCTCAGTTGAAGGCTGGTGTACCACAGACGGACACAGAGGACTTGAGCAGCTGCCGTGAGTGAGCGGAGCTGTGTTCATAGATATTTGTTATCTGATCAATTGGTTCAGTTAAATATTTTAATGTTTTGAGCCCAGAGTGACATTTTACTTGACATAAGATGCCAGCGTTGCCTCCAGTGATGCAGCCTCAGCAGAGTGATTCTCTCCTGCTTGCTGATGTATCTCCTCCTGAGGTCTCCAATGATGGCCTGCTTTTATCTTCTGGAACATTGATGACTTTCCAATACTGTCCTTTGTGTCCCTGTGAGTTTAGCTTGCAAACTGTGCAAACTGCACTCTGGGCATTTCTGACTCCAAATGGCATCACCATATACTGCAAATTTGAACAAAATACTTCACTGAACTGACGACACACCTGACATACCAACCTCCTCACAGTCCATAAGACTGGACGATGAAAAACAGAAGAAAATGATCCTTTATGAATTCATAAAGACATGTATTTCCTCGTATTGAACATTATGGGTTGCACTTTGTTTATTATATGGAATTATGGACACAAAACAAAATAAAACTTAGGAAACAAGGCAGAACTTTCTACTTTCTGCAGTTGCAGGCTCCGCAAAACAAATGTGCATGAGCTCTCTTGTTGTAATTGAACACCAACACACACCACTTTCTTGCTGTCCCTGTCTATTTGCATATAGTCATTTCTATATTTTCTGAGTGCTGAGTACAGCAGACAGAGCAGCTCTTTGATTCGTAGTGCACATGTGGAATACATAGATGATGATGATGATCTTCAAATGGACTATAAATGAAAACAATTAGGCATCTGTGTAAACTCCAAAAATGAATATAGTTGAGGCTTGAAAGAGCCACACGCCACCCCCTTGTCCTTCACGCAGTTCTTATAGTCTTGATGCCATTAAAGGCCTGGTCATCATTAACTCCCCTCAACAAAACCAACAAAACCAACAACAAAAGCCGACTCAGAACTTAGACTTTACTGTTCTGTCCTGTCAATGTTCTGTCTTTTGTCTTGCAGTTAAGATAAAACTACAGAAATAAATTGAATGAGTAGAAGAAAGAGAGAGAGAGAGAGAGAGAGAGAAGCACAGCCTGGGCACTAATGTGCTTGAGGGAAGAAACACACAGTTAGAGTGATGCAGCGATATTAAGACGGTTTATAGTGATCTTGTTGGCAGGACATCATGGACAGCATGTAATAACTACTAAGCTTAACTGATGCATTGAGACTGACCCAACCCACCGAAGGAAAAATGGTAACCTGAAAAAAGAATCAGAATAAAATGCTAACCGAAAGTTCTTGACATAAAGATGAGTTTTTAGTTTTGGTTGAGGCTCAACTGAGTCAGCCTGTCTAATATCAATAGGGAGGTTGTTTCCAGAGGAAGGGGCTGATAGGAGAAGGCCCTGCAGCCTGCCTGACTTCTTTTTGACTCCTGGGGACAGACAGCAGCCCTGCACTCTGGAAACGCCCAGAGCGGGAGGGAATATAAGGAGTTAGGAGATCAGACAGGTATGAGGGCTAACCCATTTTAGAACATAAGTCATTAAACTTTGATCTGATCTAACATAGAGAACCAATGAGGCTAAAACAGGAGTAATGTGGTCAAACCTTCTGCGACTTGGTTAGCATTCTTGTTGCCAGCATTCACAGACCATTTGTAGACTTTTAGTGCTACAGTAGTCGAAGCTTGTAATCACACACAAGTTTAATCAAGTCTAGAAACAAGGTGTGAACTAGAATTTCAGCGTCTGCTATGGAGAGAAAAAGACTGAATCTAGCTATATTGTGTGTAGGTGAAAAAAAGGCAGTCTTTGTAATGTCTTTAATGCTTTGGTCGAGAAGGAAAGAAACGAGATCCGTGTGACACCAGATTCTGCCTGTTGTACATTGAGAAATCACGTTGTCAAGGGATATAGTTACTTGATCAAACTGGTGTCTATATCACGCCGGGTAATAACCAGCATTTCAGTTTGTCTGAGTTAAGAAGCGGAAGTTTCAAGACGTCAGCTTTTAACAGACAAAAGCAGATCTCTAATTCCTAATTTGAGAAAATTGTCAGCTTTTATAGGCACATATAGCTGGGTATCATCAGCATAACAGTGAAATTAATTCCATGACTCTGATGGTTTGGCCAGGAGAAATATAAAGAGAAAAGCAGGGGGCCAAAAGACAGAACCTGGGGTGCTCCATGTTTCCCACATCTTAAAGGAAGCTGATACAGTATTATTACAAGAGACACACTGAGTTCTGTCAGATAAGTTAAGATAATTAGAGAAGAATGGAAGATTTGAAACAGGCTGATAGTTACTCAAGGACCTAGGATCAAGGTGTGGTTTCTTGAGTAAACGTTTAACCACAGCTGTTTTGAAGCTAGAAGGAACAGTGCCAGTCGTCAGCGATAGATTCACAATATTCAGCACTGCAGGACCCAAGACTGGCCAGATCTTTGGAAAGTTTACCTGAGTAAGGTCAAAGAGGCAAGTGGTGGATTTAGAGGCTAGTACCAGCTTAGATGATGAATCAAGACATACAGTGTCAAAATTCATCGGGCAGAAACTCTCTGAGACTCAGTGTGATGCTCAGCTGGTTCTGCAGCAGGTGCCGGAGAAAATGAACTGATTTTTAATCTAATCTCATCAATTTTTACTGCAGAAAAATTCTGAAACTCGCATGAGCAGTAAGGGCGAGCAGCTAGGAGCCTGCTGCTTTTCAGTGAGTTTAGCTACAGTGTCAAAAAGAAATCTAGGATTATGTTTATTGATATTGATTAAGTTTGAAAAATATGCTGCTCTGGCAGTAGACAGTGCACGCTTATATTCCAGAATCCATTTCCGGCAGGCCTGCTTTAGAGCACGTGTGTCATCTGTGAACCAGGGCGTAGACCTCTTTGACTGTTTAACTTTAGTGGTGAGAGGTGCAACTGAATCAAGGAGATTAGACAAGGCTGTATTTAAATCCCTGGTACAGTTTTCAACAGAACTATTGCTGCAGTAAAAGGGGCCAGGACCTCTGGTAGTTGCTCACTAAGAACAGTTAAAGTTGTGGGACCTATGTGTCTGGTGGAAGATACATCTGAAACAATTTGATAATTTGATAAGAAAATGGTTGGAGATAACAGATGTGACAGGAGAGATAGTCAGATTAGACACCTCTATCCCACAGGAAAGAATCAAGTTGAGAGTGTTGCCACCACAGTGAGTAGGTTCATGTACAGACTGTGTGAACCCAAAAGTATCAATAAGGGCCAGAAAGGCTTTATTTAGAGGGTCAGATGCCTTATTTAGGTGAATGTTAAAGTCACCCATAATTAGAATGTCATCACTATATGTGACAAGACATTATATAAAGTCTCCAAATTCATCCAAAAACTGTGAGTAGGGGCCAGGTGGTCTGTAAAGTACCACAAGGTGGAGTGGTCGCAATCTATTTTCCTGGTGATCTAATATTTATAAAGCCAAGTTTGAGGATCATATCAAGCCTGGAGCTGCCAGTAGCAGGCTGGCGTGGCAAAGTACTTGATGAAGTATTAATAGGAATGAGGCATCTAGTGTTTCTATCAGGAAATTTTTGTGGCCTTTTATTCAGTACTTTATGGGACATAGCACTGTCACCAGTGGCAGGAGTGGTGATTTGTACATGGTGGTAGATCAGGCTATCAATCTGAGCATCTAAAGTCTGCAAATTTATCGTCAGCAGATTTATCATCTAAGCTAGTGGACTCCAAAACCGCACCACCTAAAGACCTAGCAGGTTCTCTAATCACCTGCGACCTGCCGATCACTAGTGCCTTACTGTCAAACCAGAAGTAAACACCTGTCTATATTCCTAGATAAAATTGTCAGGGTGTCTGCTCTGAGCCAGGGCTTTTTATTTTGTAGTTCAGTTGTGTTTGTATTATTTCCTGTTTTATTTTGAAATCACTGACCTCCCTCTTGTTTCAGGTGTCTTGTCTTCCCCTTCCTTCTGTGCTCCTGCCTCCTGGTGATTACCTACCCCGCCCTAATGTGGTTCACCTGTGTCTCATTGTCTGCCCTGCTCCTGTGTATTTAGTGTCTGTGTCTCCCTGCAGTCCCTGCCAGTTCGTCTTGTGCCTTTGCCGGACCTACCAGCCTTCGAGTAAGCAACCTGTTCTCTAGTAGCCATAGTTTTTTGACCCTTGCCTGTGTTTTTGACCGTGCCTCAGCTCAAGTCCTTTTGTACCGTTGCCTTCTCTGACTGCCTTCCTGTGTACCGACCCCGCTGGAATAAAGAACCTTGTTTTTTTGTAAACTCTGTCTCTGCCTCCTGTCTGCGCCTGTGTCCACACTGCTACGCCTGACAAAAATAGCAGCGCCCGCTCCAGTAGGATGCAGGCCATCTGCTTTCAGCAGGTCAGGATGGCCCCAGAAAGAAGGCCAGTTATCCACAAAACTATATCCCTGCTCACTACAGTGACGAGCCAGCCAGCGGTTCAGAGACGTTAATCTGCTGTACACCTCATCATTACCCCTCATGGGTAAAGGACCAGAGACAACTAATCGATGCCGACACATTTTTCTGGCAAACTCAAACGTCCTAGCTAAACTAGCTTTGGTGACCTCAGACTGCTTCATTCTAATGTTATTGGTGCCGACATGAATCACAGTGTTGCTATAGCTAGGTGTGGAGTGTACCTGAGCCCCCTGTTTCTCCCTGCGTGATGCCAGCACCCTAAGATTATCCTCTATGTCGGAAGCTCTGGCCCCAGGTAGGCAGTAAACATTGGCTGGCGAAGCTAACCTGACATTGCGAGTGATGGAGTCCCCTATGACTAGAGTGCGTTGTTTAGCCCTGTCAGCGGGAGCGGGGGAGACACGCGGGCGCACAGGACTACCAACGGGGCTAGCAAGAGTCGAAAACCGGTTTGCAGTCAGGAGAGGGCGACTGCAGACCAGGCCACACAACCGGTTGCTTGCTCTTACGTGCCCCTCCCCGCTCTAGTTGACGGACACGTCTCTCTAGCAGAGACACCCTGTCTTCAGAGCAAAACAGCTAACACAAGCCATGGTAGTAGTTAGTTTAAGCTAGGTTAGCTGTAGGAATGAGAAGGTGAGGGTAAAGATTAAGATAGGCTAATGAGGCTACAAACGGCTAAGCTAAACTAAACTAACAACGAACAGGCTAGAGTCTCACTCAAAGAAAATATCAATAAGCAGGTAGCGATCAAAAAATAAAATAGAATGTGTAACAGAACACTTCAGGACAAGAAAGTGAGGAGAGCAAGCAGAGCAGTGCGTAAGTGTCGGTCTCACAAAATCATGGCATACAGTACAGGTAGCGTCACAGTGTCAGTTCATACGTTTACCTTGCTAAAGGATCTGAAAACTTCTTCCACCACTGAATAGATAAAACGTTCTGCTGTAACTCATGTTCTCTGTTTTTTGTAGGAAATTCAGCCATCGGTGATCCACCGTTCCAAAAGTACCAAATGAAACCTTTTAAACCTTTTAATTTTTTACAGTTTTGTGTCCCTTACAGGCGAGGCAGAGGACCTTTACCCAGTCACAGTGCTCCGTGACAGTGGAGGCTTGCAGTCCGTCATCCTTGCCAGCGTTCTGCCTTGTGATTGAAGTGAGTACAGTGGTAAGAGGAATTGAAATGGGTTTCATGCCCGCACCTCTCCACCGTATTCACCTTCAGTCTAAGTGAGTGGTTTCTTCCCAGTAGCCATGCACTCCTGTTTCCCCATGGAGGGCCTAGATTTCATCATGGGCAGTGACATTATTGGAGGTAAGGTTTATCCTGCTACTGTGGTCGTTGATGTTCTCATTTCTGACACAGAATTTGACAACTAGACCCAGAGACAGCCTGATGTGTTTGGAGTGAGTGTTTTGACGAGAGCTCAGGCCCACAGGCAGGCCCAGAATGTTGACTCCTCTGCCCCGCTGTTTGCATCTGCCTTGTCTAAAGACAGGTTGCCCCCTGTTGGTGGTTCAGTGAGCTGCACTTTAGAGAAGCCCAAAGAAAGTCTGTTACAGTCCCCCCACTGCTGCTGACCCATGATGTGTTCATAGAAATAACCTGTCCCAAGCTAAATGTTTTGGATGAGGGTCAGTGTCAATGTGCAGGTGGGTTTCACGGCGAGGTGGGACCGCAGATGAGGACTGGAGCAGAGTGCACCAGATAGCTGTTCCAGCTTGTTGTAGACAGCATGAACTCAAATTACCACATGAGCATTTGTGGTCTGGACATCTTGGGGTACCTAAAACCTATGACCATATTTTGAAACATTTCTTCTGGCCTGATCTGAAAGCTGAGCAGTTTGCTTTTGTAAGACTTGCAGTACCTGCCAGATTGTGGGGAAACCAAACCAGGTTGCGCTTCCCATTCCTCTACGCCCCAACATTGGCATCAAACACTGAAATCAGTGTTGTATGGGTACTGCCTTGACACAGACAGAGACTGGGGATGAGGGAGTTCCCTTTGCGCTCTTTGCCATTCGTGACACACAGTCTCTTGGGTTCAGTCTGGATGAACTGGTGTTTGGTCATGATGTTCACGAAAACGGACCAGCCCTACCCAGTCGTATACCCTGGAGCCCCTAAGGTTAATGCTGTCACTGTACCAGACTCATTCCCCCTGCCTTGCATGGAAGACTTCATTGACAATACTGGCCCATCAGTCTTTTTACTAAACCTGTCCTTTTAAAAGGGTACTGGCAGGTCCCACTGACACCCCAGACTTCTAATATCTCTGCTTTTGTAACTCCCTATCACTTTCTGTAGTATAAAGTGACCTTGTTTGGTGTTGGGAATGCACCTGCCACTTTTCAGTGCTTGTGGTGGCAGTGTCTCAGGCTCGTGCCATGCGCGCTCATGTTGCAGCTGTCAAAATCCAGTGATCAGTGACTGTAACTGCCAAAGAGTCCGAACTGAGTGCAGCCAGAAATCTTGGCATCCTTGTCGTGTTTCTCCTGTGCTTCTCTCCATATTACTGCTTCAGTGTTGCAGCTGAGAACAGCTGGATCAGCGCCTCTCAGATCTGGCTGCTGTACTTTAACTCCTGTCTGAACCCTGTCATCTACGCCTTCTACCCCTGGTTTAGAAAAGTTGTAAAACACATTGTCACTCTTCAGATCCTGCAGCCTGGCTCCTCTGAGGCCAACATACTGTAGAGACACTGTGCTGGGATTTTTGTTTTGTTCTTTTTGATAATTGAACTTGAATTGACAGTAACAAGCAGAATGAGCACATGGTCTGGGGTAACCTGCGTGTAGAATTTCTTAATGTACACCTTGTCAAGGAAGAAATAAATAATTAATTGTTCAACACCTGTTTGTCTTTTATGATTTGAAGGTTGAATCAAATGATACGGTACAGTGACAAAATAAAAGTCGCCATTGTACGCAGATGATGCAGGGTCCCTTGACACAGAGAGGAACCCCTGGTACAACTTTCTCAGCACTTTCTCCACAACTGTTACCCACCTTTCCAATAACAGGTGGCAACACATGACAATACACAAACTCCTCAGGCTCGGTCACCACTCTCCTAGCATGGACAATGCCTAGAAAGTTGTGACATTCTTCATACGAGTCCTTTTCAAAGAGAAGCCACGCCCTTGAAGACAGAGGTGAACAGAAGACGACTTTTTTGCCAGCTTCAGCTTGGTGCTCTTTCCAAAACACAAAGCTTGTGGTCAAATAGAATTAGTGCTCTGTGGGCAGCCACACTCACCAACTAAGGCAGCAATGGCTAACACCAACAGGGGCAGTCTCAGTTGAAGGCTGCTGTACCACAGGCGGACACAGAGGAATGCTTTTGCAGACTTTTGTATTTGCATTAAACTAGCCCTACTCCCTTTGGCTGCTTAGAAGCTGCACCTGCCCCAGCCCCCAGCTGCTTCCAGGCGACACAATCAGCAATGAGATGTTCAACCTTTCAACAGAAAAAACAGAGTTTCTCAGCCTTTGAGCTGGATGTGCTACTACTACGCACCACTTGCATTTCACCGGCCCTCGGATGAGAATTGCGGAGATCATGCCTGGAGATAACAGTTTTATGAGTCAAGGCGTACTCGTCCACCAAAATAGTGGCCTTCTGTAGTGTGTGACATGCAGTTCTTAAATTCCTCCAATATCATCAGCTCCCGTAGATAGTCAAAATCACTCACTTTGCAGGCTGAGCACCACCGGTCGAACAATATCCATTTTCTCTGGCAACATCTATGTGAGTCTGGTTTGGTGTTTTCTTAAGGCCCCCTAAAACGCTGCCTATGAGTCTCTTACTCTTTACCCTCTCATAATTTAAGCCGTCCTCCATGGACAGAGAAGAAGAAGCCTCCTGAGCCTTGCCTGATAGCTTGCACTGTAGCAGGATGGCCCAGACATCCTTTGGCCAGTGCAGGGCAGCAGCAATGCATTCAAATGCACCGAAATAGGCTCCCACCTCAGACTCAATAGGCACAAGTGAAATGTTTTTACTAACACTGACCACAGAGTCAGGCCCCGACCCCAGCAGTGTCAGCCACCAGTCATTTCAGCTCAATCTCTCTCCAAAGCTGGAATTCCTGTTATCGCTCCTCTTTCTTCAGCTGGAGACAGGTGAGCCGTACCTTTCACCGAGCATCCAGCCTGAAGCCAGGAGAAGAATCAGCTGAAAACGGGTCAAACTGGGGCAGAGTACACGGCTTTTCCTTCACTTCACCTCGCGCTACTGGTGTACGGCCTACAGGCTGCGGCTCAGTCGCCTCCTCCACCGGAGGCCCTGGCCAGCTAAGAGGCTCTGCCATACTGGAGAGGCCCTCCCTTATCCATGACACAGGGGTAGCTGCCCCGATCGCTGGATTGGGTGGCTCCATGGCTGGCAGAGGGGGAAAAACACCACGCTCAACTAAAGCAGCGAGAACAACCGCTTTCAGCTCTGCCTCAACAAGAGATGCAACTGCAGGAATAATATAATGCTCCACAATCAAATATAAGTCAGCCTTTCTACACTTCTACACTCAAATAAACTCAGTGTGGGGTTAACCATGAACCCAGCAAAGTCAAGAATAAGAAAAAAAAACAGGAAATACACACAGTAGCAGCAGCACGACACCATACCACTCACTACTGCCTGCCACAGATTTAACGAGCTACGCCTCCCACAGCAAACAGAACACTCACCCACCAACAAACACTTAAGTTTGCCCCTGCATGAACCTACACACAATGCTAGCCTCACCAACAGACTTCCTCAGTTTACCTACCTAACCCAGACTAAGCCTACTTATCTTCTGGAGCTTTCTGGACTCGGGGCAACTTTAAAGGCTTCTCTCGGTGGCTGAGGCCCTGATCACCTACCCCCTTTGGAGAAACTTTGCCTCCGCCAGGGATTCACCTCGAAAAGAAAAAAGAAAAAACAAGTACCTGACCGAAGGGCTATACAGCCCATCAGGACACTCACCTTTCTACACTGAGGAAGCTGTTAAATGTGGCGAAAGCTAGACAATAGGTATGGGGGGAAACAAACCTCAAAGCGTCAGCTGGCAGAGAACACACTCACCCAGCCTAACCCAACTTCTCCAGCCTCCTGAATGGTTTTATTTTTCAGCATGTTAACGATCCCAAGCACACTGCTAATGCCACAAAATCAGATTTGTAGAGAAAAAAACCTGATAAATCAGCCTTCACAGAGTCCAGACCTGAATATTATATAGGCAGTATGGAATCACTTGGACAGAGAAAGAACAAAAGGACAGCCTAAATCTAAAGAAGAACACTAATAAACTAAAAAGCTAATAAACTGGAAAATTACCTCAGAAATCTTCAAGACAGTCTCCCCAAAAGAGTTCAAGATGTGCTGAGTGCAAAGGGAGGTCACATTAGAAACTACTTTTTTCCTGAAAATTGTGATATTTAAAAAAAAAAAAATTTTGTATATTTTCTTAGTTTTTTATTTGTATATTAGAAAAGAGACCAAAAAAAAAAAAAAGAATGGTCATTAAAACTCGCTAAAACAACAAAGCTAGCGATGGCCTTGTCATCCACCATAAGGTGTTAATAGCGATGTCTTCAGTCAGGCCACACAGTGTCATGATATTCCATACTTTATGTGTTGTACCAAGTAAATCAGGGCTAGCTTCTTAGCAGGCTAATTTCAGTTGAAGAAAAGAAATCATAGAGAAGCAGGGAAACAATGACGTAATCGTAGACAGTGAAGGGTGGTGGGGTGATACATGACAGGGGCAAACTTAGCTGAATGAAGAGTTTGATTCATGAAGTGAGGGTGGAGGAGAGTTTATGTCAGGAGAGGAAATAAATGAGCTGTACACAGACAGAGCTGTGGTCATACAGCTGTCAGAGCTCAGCAGCTTCTCTCTGATGATGGAGAAAGATGAACTCGCCCCACAGCTCCTCAACACCTCCTGCAAGAAGCCAAAACCTCCTGATTCTGTGGCTGTGTTCATTTACATCCTGCTGTTCTTCATCTCTGTGCTCACTGCTGCTCTCAACCTGCTGGTCATCATCTCCATCTCCCACTACAGGTAGATAGAAAGAGACAGCAGACTTACATTTATTGTTACACTGTCCTGAAGATCTTGTGAAATGATGTCAATTAATTTCACAGTTGCTATTCTGTAGAAATGAGTTGTTGAAGTATTGTCTCTGTCTTTTTACACATCCATAGATGTCAATATCTCCTGCAGAGTTTTTACAGAGGCTGATACAAAACCTGATCTGAGTCCATAGCAGTGACTTCATCCTCCCTCTTACTCTGATATTCTGTGGTTTTGAGTTTTTCTTCTGCTCTTCTTGATAATATTGTTGATATGTTGTGGTTTCAAACATCCACTCCCCATAACCTCATCCTCCTCTCTCTGGCGGTCTCAGACTTCTTCGTTGGCTTCATGGTGATTCCAATTGCTATTTTCATGACGGGATTTTGCTGGGTCCTGGGTGATCTCATGTGTGCTCTGTATTATCTGATACCTTACACCCTGGTCTATACCTCTGGGTTAAACATGGTGCTCGTATCAGTCGACCGCTATGTGGCTATTTGTGACCCCATGCATCACTCCACCAGAATCACTGATAAAGTTGTTACTATTACTGTTTGTCTGTGTTGGATCTTTGCTTTTTTCTACGGCATTTTCATGTTATTTGATCACCTGAAACAACCAGGTCGGTATAATTCCTGCTATGGAGAGTGTCTGGTTGATGTTGTAGGAGAAGTGGATCTTGTGACCTTCATCATTTGCATTACAGTCGTCACAGTTTTGTATATGAGAGTGTTTGTGGTGGCAGTGTCTCAGGCTCGTGCCATGCACTCTCATGTTAGAACCGTCAAACTCCAGTATTCAATGACCCTGACAATGAAGTCTGAGCTGAAAGCAGCCAGGACTCTTGGTGTTGTTGTAGTTGCGTTTCTGATTTGCTACTGTACGTACTTTATTCTCACTCTCACAGGCAACATGTTAGTCGGTTCTCCAATTGAGACTTTTATGAGCTTACTGATGTATTTTAACTCCTGTCTGAACCCTGTCATCTACGCCTTCTTCTACCCCTGGTTTAGAAAAGCTGTAAAACACATTGTCACTCTTCAGATCCTGCAGCCTGGCTCCTCTGGGGCCAACATACTGTAGAGACACTGTGCTGGGATTTTCTTTTTGATAATTAAACTTTACTAGAGTCTCTTTTGCTGTGATGTGGTATTAATGTTAATATAAGTGGTATATATAAGTATATATATGTTAATGTATAGAATGCAGGTGTTTAATCAATGTGCAGGTGTTTGTCAGTTTATTCTGAGAGAGAGATAGAGATGTTATCACTGTAACTTCCATATGATGAAGGAGAGGAGTGTGGTACAACACAGTAAATAGGGGATATCACTCCCCTGTGTGGTCTGAAGACCCCTCTATTCACACCTTTACAGCAGAGTTTGTGAGGCCCTCGTCTATTCATCATCCGTGAACAGTTATCCTTTAGTTCAACAGCTTCTCTTCACAGAGCCCAGCTGTGCAGCACAGCAATCAAATGTTGTACCTCGTTTGTTTCCTTCAGGGAACAAAGGTTAGTCATAACACTGCACTCCCCATCAGTCGGTTTACTCAATACAACACATAAACACACACATACTGCTAAAAGAAGTCACGCCCTTGACGACAGAGGTAAACAGGACAACTTCTATGCCGGCATGATGCTCTTCCAAAACATAAAGCTTGTGGTCAAACAGAATTAGTGCTCTGTGGGCAGCCACACTCACCAACTAAGGCAGCAATGGCTAACACCAACAGGGGCAGTCTCAGTTGAAGGCTGGTGTACCACAGATGGACACAGAGGACTTGAGCAGCTGCCGTGAGTGAGTGGAGCTGTGTTCATAGGTAAGGCAGCATTGCTAAAGTTACAATAAAACCTATATTTGTTATCTGATCAATTGGTTCAGTTAAATACTTTAATGTTTTGAGCCCAGAGTGACATTTTACTTGACATAAAATGGCAGCGTTGCCTCTAGTGATGCAGCTTCAGCAGAGTGATTCTCTCCTGCTTGCTGATGTATCTCCTCCTGAGGTCTCCAATGATGGCTTGCTTTTATCTTCTGGAACGATGACTTAATAATGTCCTTTGTGTCCCTGTGAGTTTAGCTTGCAGACTGCTGGCTACTCTAATTTCTGACTCCAAATGGCATCACCATATACTGCAAAAAGTGATCGGGGTCATGAAGGCAGCGATGTCTGAGGCCCATGGCGTTAACAGGACTTGCCAATATCCCTTTAAGAGATGAAGCTTGGTGATGAACATCACTGGTCCAAAACTGCAGTTCTGCATGCGGGGTAGGGGAAATGAGTCAGGCTCAATTACTGCATTCCCCTTGCGGTAATCTGGTAATCTGTGCAAAAATGGGGAGTGCCATCAGCTTTATAACCTCAGAGGGCAGATAGACTTTTCCCCCAACTGTATTGCTCCCCGTGATGAAACCCACACTATCAACAGGAAAACGAGAGCAGACAGCCACAGGGAAGAACCCACTTACCAGACTCATGCGCAAAACTCATACCTATTCCTCTAACAATGGTGCTCACATCACAAGCAGAGTTCATACTGAATGGCAGAGTACTGGCAAGGATGAACAACTTGGAACCTCCCGTGTCACGCAGCACTGTAACTGGCACTAGTTCTTTGCCTTACCAGTGAGTGACACAAATCCTTAAAAAATAAAGGGCTTGAAAATGTCATCAGGACCCCAAGAGCTGGTGGATGAGCCACTGGGACACACAGTTTTGACTAGTCCTACTTCCTTTGGCTACTTAGAAATTGCACCTGCCGCAGCCCCCAGCTGCTTCCAGGCGACACAATCAGCAACGAGATGTTCAACCTTTCAACAGAAAAAACAGAGTTCTCTCAGCCTTTGAGCTGGATGTGCTACTACTACGCACCACTTGCATTTCACCGGCCCTCGGATGAGAATTGCGGAGATCATGCCTGGAGATAACAGTTTTATGAGTCAAGGCGTACTCGTCCGCCAAAATAGTGGCCTTCTGTAGTGTGTGACATGCAGTTCTTAAATTCCTCCAATATCATCAGCTCCCGTAGATAGTCAAAATCACTCACTTTGCAGGCTGAGCACCACCGGTCGAACAATATCCATTTTCTCTGGCAACATCTATGAGTCTGGTTTGGTGTTTTTCACCGGGCCCCTAAAACGCTGCCTATGAGCCTCTTACTCTTTACCCTCTCATAATTTAAGCCGTCCTCCATGGACAGAGAAGAAGAAGCCTCCTGAGCCTTGCCTGATAGCTTGCACTATAACAGGATGGCTCAGACATCCTTTGGCCAGTGCAGGGCAGCAGCAATGCATTCAAATGCACCGAAATAGGCTCCCACCTCAGACTCACGAAAATAGGCACAAGTGAAATGTTTTTACTAACACTGAGCGCGACCACAGAGTCAGGCCCCGACTAGCAGTGTCAGCCACCAGTCATTTCAGCTCAATCTCTCTCCAAAGCTGGAATTCCCGTTCTCGCTCCTCTTTCTTCAGCTGGAGACAGGTGAGCCGTACCTTTAGCCGTACCGTAACCTTTAACGTGAATGCTCAACACATTTTGTTGGAATTAATTCATGACTGTAAGAGTTGCAGTGCCCAGTAACTGTTACTCCAGTTACACCACCAGGATCACTGATAAAGTCGTTGGCGTCAGTGTTGGTGTGTGTTGGATCTATTTTTCTACAGCATTTTCACGTCTTATGATCACCTGAAACAACCAGGCTGGTATAATTCCTGCTATGGAGAGTGTCTGGTTGAAGTTATAGAGAAGTGGACATTTCATCATTCCACTATGATCACCATAGCTCTGTATATGGGAGTGTTTGTGGTGGCAGTGTCTCAGGCTCGTGCCATGCGCTCTCATGTTTCAGCCATCACAGCCCAGTATTCAATGACTGTGACAGTGAAGAAGTCTGAGCTGAAAGCAGCCAGAACTCTTGGTGTTGTTGTAATTGCCTTTCTGATTTGCTATATTCCTTATTATATTGTCTTTCACACAGGTAACATGTTGGTTGGTTCTTCAGCTGAGGCCTTTATGAGCTTTCTGATGTATTTTAACTCCTGTCTGAACCCTGTCATCTACGCCTTCTTCTACCCCTGGTTTAGAAAAGCTGTAAAACACATTGTCACTCTTCAGATCCTACAGCCTGGCTCCTCTGAGGCCAACATACTGTAAATCAGTGATAGCTAACATTACTGAACTGAAGCATTAAACCTGCAGGCAAAGACTTGTCAGCAAATACCAGTTGTTACATTTAACTTGTTGTCAAACAGATGCTTGTTTTCACATCTGGCAGTCACAGAGCAACACGATCATTTACTTTAACACCTTGTTTCCACACAGCTCTGTGTATGTGTGCAAGTCAACCACAGGTCCATTCGTTCCTATGGGAACCTCAGTGACCTCCAGAGCAGTGAGAGAGCATGAATTGTGGCCTATGCATATTTGAACAAAATACTTCACTGAAGTGACGACACACCTGACATACCAACCTCCTCACAGTCCATAAGACTGGACGATGAAAAACAGAAGAAAATGATCCTTTATGAATTCATAAAGACATGTATTTCCTCGTATTGAACATTATGGGTTGCACTTTGTTTATTATATGGAATTATGGACACAAAACAAAATAAAACTTAGGAAACAAGGCAGAACTTTCTACTTTCTGCAGTTGCAGGCTCCGCAAAACAAATGTGCATGAGCTCTCTTGTTGTAATTGAACACCAACACACACCACTTTCTTGCTGTCCCTGTCTATTTGCATATAGTCATTTCTATATTTTCTGAGCGCTGAGTACAGCAGACAGAGCAGCTCTTTGATTCGTAGTGCACATGTGGAATACATAGATGATGATGATGATCTTCAAATGGACTATAAATGAAAACAATTAGGCATCTGTGTAAACTCCAAAAATGAATATAGTTGAGGCTTGAAAGAGCCACACGCCACCCCCTTGTCCTTCACGCAGATCTTATAGTCTTGATGCCATTAAAGGCCTGGTCATCATTAACTCCCCTCAACAAAACCAACAAAACCAACAACAAAATAACATACACACATAAATAACATAAATAACTGAGTCTTTAAAGATATTTAAGGATGTAATTGTGACAAATCCTTTACTTTTTACTTTCAAATACGAATGACTGCTGCTGAAATAGTGTGATGCTTTAAAAATGTAGTAGTAATACAAAGTATAATAAATGTACATTTAAATGAAAGTGCTATGATAGACTGTCTTTCCTACAGTAAACGTAGAGAATTATTAACATCTACATGTCATTTTGGTATTTTACTCGTACTTATGCCTTTTTCTATTTTTTTTACAATCCTTGCTGCTGCTGCTGTAACGATGTAAATTTCCCCGCTATGGGACTAATAATGGATTATCTTATCTTATCTTTATCGTTATGTTAAGTACTAACAATGCAGGATGGAGCCTTTCAAACTACGACACCATTATAAGATTATTATTACTCATGTATTGATGCGTAAGCAGCATATTAATTTAATTTAAATTCCTTTACAAAGATGATCGATACCCAGAATATGATTAAAAATGAGCATTAGATTTAAACTGTAACTCTAACCGCTGAGGTTGTTGGACGAGGTGATGGCGAGAGTGTTGGCCTGTCCAACATCTTTACAGATCCAGTGTGAAGTAGAAGAAACACAGCTACATTAATGACTGTCCATTAAGATGGACAATGCATCTCCACTTCCTCCTAATGTACAAAAATGAAGCCAAAGTATTCCAGATTAAAAAGATCACTTGAACATAAATCAGCGTGATTAGAACTACCTTAACTGACAGAAAACATTCAAACACATTTTATTTCATGCGTGCTCTGATGTTTATATTGATGTCCCATTCATAAAGATGCAGAGGACATGTTTATGACCTATACTGCAGCCAGCCACCAGGGGGCTTCACTTTGAGGGAGCTGTCATGTCATCCATCTGTTAAAACAGTCATACACAGAGCTCATTCATACAGTGTTCTCAGGTACGTCTGAAAATTATCCTTTAACTAGTGAATGTTAGCATGCTAACATGTTAAAATAAAGCTGCCAGCATACTCTATCAGAACAGGTCCAGGAAACCCCACCCTGAACAAACACACAAAGACACACACGAGTTTCCATTAGTTTTTCATGAATATTTGTGGCAGCAGGCCAGTGTATGCAGTCATAGATATAATGAAGGAATGTAAGATAAATCAGACTACACACACAATACTCACCTTTAATGGTACAGTCTTTATTTTATCTGCTTTGTTATTTGAGATTCTTACTGTATAATTAATCACTGATGAGGTGTTTTTCTTTGATTTACACATCTTTATTTCATTTCACTCCATGTGCTGATGTATTTACACAGTGTGTCACTAAAAGAGAGAGAGAGAGAGGAGTGTTTGTTTATGGAAGGCAGATGTCTCTCTGTCATTCAGTGGAGTGATAATCCGACTGGAAACCACGTCTATTTTTACCTCCTCTCTGCCGCCTCCTCTGTCAGCTGTGTTTCCTCTCACAGTTTTTCGTTGCTCCACAGTCTCAGCAGCAGCAGACCTCCAGGGACGTGCTTCAGGTACTGTCCTCGACTGTTTCTGATCTTTACTCATCTCTCTGTGTGAACTTACTTCCTACATTTGATGCCAGGTGGTTACAAAAAACTTTATAAAAGATTAAAGTCCCTCAGGGATTTGGTAAAATATATTATAAAGTTATGAATCTTTTTACCCGTTTATCATACAGTAATCAGACCTCAGTCTTTATTAACAACTCCATCTGTATAAACAGCTGGAATAATAATACTGAACATTAATAAACATGTTATATATCTCATTATGACCACAGTTCCACAGCATTGTATAGTGATTACAGATGCTGGATAATCCAGAGAGTTGCATGTAACAAATATATTTATGTATTTAACCTGATTAATGAAACTAAATAAATTTAGAACTGGCTAAGCTGGTGATTAGGTGAAAGAATGGTTTAATTATATCTTTAATAAAGTGTCACTTGTGCTTTCCTGTTTTGTTTTTTGTTTGTTTTTTTGTTTTTAGAATTTTGTGCATTAAAGATATGAAAATAAGAAATGATATCTTCCCTTATTTGATATCTCAGGTTTGCTCCTCACCTGTAATGTTCAATACTGTTTTCATTATTCATTATTAGCATTTATTTATCTATTTTTGGGAGTCCAGTGTTACAGAAAAGCAGTAATGACCACTTACCTTCTGAATTTTTAAAAAAAAATCCAGTCCGTTGATCAATAACTTAAGAAGCATCTGTTTATGGATGACTGGGATTTATACGTGTTACTACCAAACTGAGAGATTAAATACTGACCATAGACCTGAAAAAACAGGTTTATTCTTTTTCATTCTTTTCTGATTATACTCAGTTATTTTCACTAAAGCAACATTTCAGTGCAGGACTTTGCTTGTAACTGAGTTTTTACAGTGTTACAGTGCATTCATACGTTTACCTTGCTAAAGGATCTAAAAACTTCTTCCACCACTGAATAGATAAAACGTTCTGCTGTAACTCATGTTCTCTGTTTTCTGTAGGAAATTCAGCCATCAGTGTTTAAAGAAGAGGAAACTGGATTACTGCTGTTGGGTGAATCCTCACTGGGAACTTGACACTTTTCCCAACACAGACTGGTTCAGATTCAGTTAAGAAACTCTTTGGGAACGTTGGATAATACAAGGAAAATAAAGAGAAAAAGAGGAAATGAAAAAGAGAGAATAAGAATAAGGTGTGAGAGTGAATAAGAGTGGTTGAATTGGACTGGAACTAAAAGTAAGAGACAAGCGTAAACGGCCATTTCTCAACTTCGAACAGGATCTTGGGGATTTAGCCTTTCCTCATGACGGCTGGAGAGACTGAAGAGACAGTGACATGTGGACAACAGAAGAAGGCAGGAAAGATGATCGTCGGAGGAGGAGGGAGTGTGAAGCTTTCTCAGTCTTTCACCACCCTAAGCACCATTGCCATCCAGGCTGGCCAATCACAGATCATCATCTCTGTCCTCAGGGTATGTAAAGAACGTGTTGTGGGTCAATAAGCTCATGAAAACCCATCTACTCACCAGTCCACCTTTACAGCCTCGTTGTGTTTCTACTCACGCTCTTTCAAACTCTCACTAACTTTCTAAGAAGAAAGGCTTTTGTAGAAGAGCTCAGAGCTAAATGAAATGACCAGTTGGAAGCTTAGTGGTGGAGACGTTGATGTCATGTGACCGTGGTGTAGTTGGTTTATAGCCTAACATTAGCTTTTTACTTCTGGAGATTGTGTTTAGGCTTCAAACATCAGAACAGTGGTGTTCATCTGTGAAGATTATCTGATCAACTAAACCTGGAAGGATCAGAAACTTTAGGGTGACGCTAAGTTCTGGGATGGACTACAAAAATATGTCATCCCTGCGCGCTCTATTATGCTGTGTTGACATTGTATCTGTCCGTGCACAAAAAATGAAATTTACTGATTTCTTGAACGTGGAAATGAATTACTTTTTTTAAAATGACAGTTAAAGTTCAATTTTGACTTCACTGAGCTGTATCAGACTGTTAGCTTTGCATTTAGTTAGCTACACATAGTTTTGTTAAACTGAGATTTTATCTTTTAAAACGTTCGGCTTCAGCATCATCCTGATTTTAGCCGTTAACTTTGACTTGCGATCAGACTTAAGTTAGACAGTTCATCAGCTTCAATTTTTGTTAGCTGTTCCATTGTTAGCTTTGGCTTTGGTCAGCGATCAGTTGACATTAATTTCAGATTTAGTTTGCCGTATCTGTTACTTCTAACTTAGGTCAAGTCCGCTTCAGTCTCCTGTTAGCTAATCTTAATTAGCTAATGTCATCTGTTCAAATTAGAGTTTCCCTTTTCAGCAACAGCTTCAGCGTTGTCTGATATCAAGTGTTTAGCTAAACGGTTAGCCTTGACAGAAGTGAGCTTTTAGTTTAATTTTAGTGAATTATTAGACTGTTAGAGTCAAACTGAATGAACCGTTAAACTGACTCTTCCCTTTTCAACCTTTCAGCCACATCATCAGCCTGATTTTGAACTCTGACTTAAGTATTAGACTGTTCATTTTGAGTTTAGCTTCATTTTCAGTGTGTTAGCTTTGAGTTTCTTATTTAGATTCTTATTTATTTTAATTATTATTTATTTATCCAGTAGTAATAGTCTGTTAGCTTTGGCTGAAGCAGGTTTGTAAAGTGAGAGTCTTCCTTTGGAGGCTGTTTCAGTCGGTCACTTTTCTGTCCATGTGCTGTTTCCTGTTATAGCACAAACTATTTATTGATGCTGCTGTAAAGAGAAGTGGGCAGCATGTGTGTTTGTGTGTTTGTGTCTAACAGCTGATGCCTCCCGCTGTCTTGAGGGTGTATTTAAATCTGTTCATGTGTGTATGTGTGTGAGATAATAGTTTTGGGAACTGTTGAGAGAGTTTTTAAATGTGTGTGTGTGTGTGTGTTTTGAAGCATGTTGACACGCATCACGTTGTGTCCTTTTTGGTCGACATGCCACAGATACTGTATCACCCTGAGGAATGCTGCAACACCAACACACACGTGTGACGGAGATACATGTTGACCTTCAGTCGTCAGGTCTCTCTGTGGGGAATAAACCAGAACAAAGTCAAACAATACAAACAGTTTAACCAGTGTCATCATTAGACATTATTATTAGTCAATTATCTGTTAATATTATTTGATGAACCTGCTGTTACCTCGTCAGTATGCATCTACATCTACCTGGTATTTCAGAAACCAAACACTATTTTTGGGAATGAGTTTGTAAATTAAGAGCAGAAAGTCACTAAAGTTGTTGTCAGGCTTTGGAGCCTTATAAAGGATCAAATAAGTAATTTGTGCATAGTAAACAGTTTTGTCACTGTGCTTTGCAGGCAGCTGGAGAACATTTGTGAACCGTGAAGCTGATTTTCTGTCATAAGTGCTGGAGCTGAAGGCAACTAGATTTCTTTTCACTTCTCATCTGAAAGGCGTCATCAGTCCTCCTGCCATACTCATCTGGAAGTGCAGCACAAAACAAACTGCTTTCACTATTCTCACCCCACATGTGTTTGTGTGTTTGTTGCTCAGAGCGGGTCTCTGGTCCATATCCAGTTGGTCCAGGCCCATCCAGGCCTCTGTGAGATTGGATTGAACCAGGAGGAAAACCAGACCCTGATCCAGGAGCAGCAGCAGCTGATGGAGAAACTCAAGGTACACTCATCTACACATATGGAAACAGCTGTTCATGCCAACGTTGGCTAAGAACCTTCTTTTTCACACTGCTGTTCCAGAAACATGAGGGGGAAGTGCTGGCGGCAGTGAGCCAAAAGATGGATCAGAGGAGGAAGAGGAGGGATGAAGGGATGATGGAGCGAAGGAGAAACAAGAAAAATGAGGAGGAGGAGGGAGTACACAAGGCCATGGTGGAGTCTCTGAGCGAGGGATGGTCGCTGCTCCTTCACCTGCTCGAGAAACGACAGGAAGTCCTGATACTGGCTTCAGACTTTTACCGCAAAGTGCTAGAGGTAGGAATCTCCTGGTGTAATGTGACACTCTATTGTTAGGCTGTAGTGACCTTTGACCTCCTCCCTGTCAGCAGTAAAGTACAGTGTCTCCTCTGTGGATGTGATTTATCCTTCCCATGAAGGACATTTCAGTCCTGAGTCTCACATTCCTCAGGTGGTGCAGTGTATTTCCTGTATCTGTGGCATGTCGCTTTCAGCCATGCTCACTGCCTGGCTGCCATTTTATTAGCAACACCTGCTGCCTGACCTCAGTCACCTGCTGCAGCCTTTATCTAAAACAACCCAACAGCTATGAACTTTCTGTTTCTATTTTAATCATCAGTCACAGTTAAATGGACTAAGATACAACTTTACCAACACAGAGGGTGGTGGAAGTATCAGTTACATTTCTAGTCATAGTGTCCTCCATTTTGGACCTTTTATCTCTCCCTGTTGTTTTTAGAATCAAAGACAGAAAACCTGCAGGTGATGTTAACAGCTTCTCTTTTGTTTCTCTCTGATTAAAATGACAACATCAGCTGCTGTAGAATATATCAGCTGCTGCTAATTAATCTTAATTAATGTGAGACTTCACTCTGTTGGTTAATGAGCTCTCTCCAAGCCGATCACTCTGTAACATACGACCACCAGGGAACTGTGTTTCTGTAGTTCAACAGAGTGGAGAAATGATCAGCTGATTGCAGCTCTTTAAACACAAGAAAGTCCCACCGTAACATTTTAGTTGTTTTCAGGTCGTTTGTCCGTCCCATCCTAGTGAAACACCTCAGAAACACCTCAAGGGAATTTCTTCAACATTCACTTGGACTCAGTGATGAACTGATGACATTTTGGTGGTCAAAGGTCAAAGGTCGCTGTGACTACACAAAATATGCTTTTGGGCATAAGAATTCACATGGTAATTAACTTAAACTGGACTGGTTGGCAGAAGCAACTAGTTATTAATGCAAATCGATATCTAGAGCTCGTTAAGTTCAGAGTTCTGGATCAGGGGCTTTTATATGTTTAGAAAATAATTATTACATCCATCCATTATCTAGACAGGGTGCTGAAGCACGTTGTTGTCAAGCCTCAGATTGACTTTGATTTTCTTTCTTGTTTGTTTACTTTCACACTTTTGACACGTCTGAGCAATAACATCTGTCTGTCTTCATGTCTCTAGTTTTCTGTCAGTATTGACAGAGTTGAGGATCTACAGCTCAGACCAGATGACGACAGATTGACTGAAATGCAGCTCATGTATGACTCCATGAGGAAAGGTAACCATTGCTCATATTAGTCATAATCAGAGACTGAATTTATCTTGTTTTAAACTGGTTGTAAAACTCAGCTATGAACAGTTTAAGCTAGTTTAACCTGTCAGATTTCTTTGAACCACAGATGAACTGGTTTAAATTAGAGATGAACTAGTTTAAACTGGTTTGCTTCAGCTGCAGAGTTACAGGCGATTAAAACTGGTGTAAACTGGTGTAAACCTTAGATAAACTGGTTTAAACTGACGTGTTATAATTGAAGGGCTGCAGTTATTTTGAACTGGTTTAAACCTTAGATAATCTATATTGTGTGAAATTTTCATACCTGATTATAAACCGGTATAAACTAGTTTAAACTAATTTATTGCAGGTGTTGCAGGTGGATTAAAACTGTTTAAACAGGTTTTAAACTGGTATAAAAAGACCAGGCTGCACCAATCTAAACCACCCAAACCTGGTTTAAATTGTTTTAAACGGATTGAAACTGGCAAAGAAATGGATTTGGACAAACTGGTTTACACTGGTTCGTTGGAGGTTGAGGATTCTGGTTGACAGAGTTATGAATCAGTCCAACATAATTGTCAGGAATATGTCAGTCATATATCTGTCACAGATGACTTTCATTTGTGTCTTTGTGTTTTAATTTCAGATCTTCTGGGAAAATCCTTGCAGGTTTTAACCAGCAGCAGCGTTCTGCTGCAGAAACTCAGACAGCTGCAGAGGACCGAGGCCCTCCAGAGGAGAGGCGGGGTACTGCAGGATGAGGAGGAGGATGGAGAGGAAGAGGAGGTGACAATGCCTAAATTTTAAATTCATTTTAATGTCTGTCTGTACTATCTACAGTGTGTTAATTTGGATATTCTCAGTGAGGCCCATTCCTGGTTGTTGTTTTTTTTATTGTTTTTGAATTCCACTGGTTTAACTTCTCACCTTGCTGCATCCTCTTCCCAGAGTTCCCAGTGCAGGTTAGGGGTGGCGTCGAGGCTGGAGGAGCTGGTAGAGACGCTGCAGGATAGAAGGAGGAGGGCGGACCAGGCTGTCAGGCTGCAGCTCCTGAGGGTGGAGAACAGCATCAAAGAGCAAGAGTCCAGACCAGAAGGCTCTGAAGTAAGAGATGGACGGATGGATGGCAGGGTGGATTGGTGGGTGGGTGGGTGGATGGATGATAGAGCAGAGTAAGTGAACTGGCAGCAGTGAGAGTCATCAGTCTCTGTCAGCACCATCTGGTGTTCAGGTTAAATATAAATCCTGCCCCAGTCACATTCTCAGTTCTCCAATGACCTGATTTAAAAATATTCTGTCGGCTGAAAACTCTGATATCAAGCAGCTGAACTGAGAGAAAAGAGACCTCAAGGCTAAGATCCTAAAATCCAGTTTATGAACCCGCTGAAGATGATCATGTGTTTCCCAAAACCACCCTAACTCAAAACTCTCTCCACTCTCTTTTTCACCACAGGACTGGACTCTCACAGTCGACAAAATCCTGGTCCAGAACCCGCAGTCTGAATCCACATCAGCAGAGAGCGCAGACCTGCTGTCAGATTCCAGAATAAAAGAAACCACAGACCCTCAGGCTGGATTCAGAGCAGATGTGAGGCCTGGATCTCAATCAGAGGAGACCACAAACTTTGAGACAGGATCCAGATCAGATCTAAAGCCTGGAATCAAATTAGATAGGATTGGATCTAGATCAGAGCAAACCAGAGATGTGGAGCTTGAATTTAAGTCAGAAGAGACCAGAAACTCAAAGTCATGTTCCAGATCAGTTCTGAAGCCTGAATCCAGATCAGAGGAAAACAAAGACCTTCAGCCTGAATCCAGATCTGATGTTCAAGCTGGATCCAGGTCAGATCTGCAGCCTGGATTCAGATTAGAGCCAAGGCCTGTACCTAGACTAGAGGAAATCAGAAACCTGCAGTCCAGATTCAGATTAAACCTGAAGGCTGGATCCAGATCAGACCTGAAGTCAGATTCCAAATTAGAGGAGATCATAGACCATCAGCCTGGATCAAGGTCAAAGGAGACCAGAGATCTACAGCATGAATTCACATCAAATGTGAAGTCTGAGTCCAGATCAGAGGAGACCAGAAACCTCCAGCCAGGATCCAGATTAGAGCAGACGCCTGGATCTAGATTAGAGCAAATCAGAGATATAGAGCCTGGATTTGGCACAGAGGAAACCAGAAACTTAGAGTCAGGATCTAGATCAAATATAAAGCCTGAATCCAGATCAGTTCCAAAGCTTAGATCTAGATCTGAGGAAAACAACAACTTGCATTCTGAATCCAAATCAGAGAAGATGGTGAAGCTCCAGTTAGGACCTGGGACAGATCTGAAGCATGGATCCAACTCAGAAAGAGACAGAAACCTGCAGTCTAGATCTATATCAGATCCGCAGTCACATTCCAACTCAGAGGACACCAGAAACACTGAGCCAGAACCCAGATCAGACGCAAAGTCAAAATCCGGATTAGACCTACCATCTGAATCCAGATCAGATGAGACCAGAGACCATCAGTCTGGTACCACATCAACTCTGAAGACTGAATCCAGATCAGAGGAGACCATAGACCTGCATCCCCAGTTGAGATCAGAGGTGACCAGAGATCTTCACTCTGGCATCATATCTGTTCTGAACCCTGGATCCAGATCAGAGGAGACTAGAAACCTGCAGCCTGGTTCCAGATCAGATGAACTGCTGGGATCTGGATCTGATTTGCAGCCTGGATCCAGATCAGAGGTAACTTGCTGGTTGAGGGTTTGAGGAAGAAATCATCTTCCAGGACTTTATGATAACTGGAGCAAAATCTTTCCATCAGAAAGTAACGTTAATGTTATGTTAGCTTTTTTAAACTGTTGAATAAAAATATGTTTGGAAAACAGTAACAAGTTCATTTGTCCATTTGTTTCTTGTTTTCAGAGGTTACTTTTTCTTGAGCTCTAGACTTGTGCTCATTTGTTGTGAAACGAAGCTCGCAAGCAAAATATTTTCACCATTGTTTTTGATAATGACATGAAATGAAATTGTGATCTCTCTCTCAGACTGAAGACATCAGTTTGTCCAAATTGAGCAGGAAACAAGAAAAAACCAAACGGCACAGACCTGCTACAACCACCAGGTAGGAAAAGTTCACCTCCACTACCTCAGTGTTACCTATTCAGCAAAACCCTTTGGTCAGTGAATGACCGACTCTGGGCCTGATGCAGTTCCAGGATTTTGTTCCACTTGAGACTTCAGATTATTTTTAAATCCATGCCCTACACAAACACTGTTTATTACTCATATATTGACCTTCTCTCTCCCGACCTTCCTGCACACTCACTACATCTGGGCACATTTTACAGTTGTCCCATAATATACACAGAGGCTTTTATACTGATGAGCCAGAACACGATGACCTCTCACAGATGAGGAGAAATTTGTAAATACTGGTTGTGAAATCTGCATGATTTTGTTCTTCTTCGGTAGAGGGCAGGTGGCAGGACAGGAGAGCATGCTGGGAAAGGAGAGTCAAAGTGGAGAAGAGCACGCCTGTCGAGCGCCCCTGACCAGTCAGCAGCAGCAGCTGCTGTTGTCATGTGAACACCTCGTGGACAAGGTGACGTTTTGTCTCTCTTCTTGGTGCCACAGTGACAATCAAGACTGAACAAATCCAAAATGACCTGCAATTAATTTGAATTAATTCAAATGTGCCCCTCTCCCCTGTGCACTCACGCCCACTTCCCCAGAACACAACACATTATTAGTTTATTAACAGCCTGTCGAACAGCATGGTAAGCTGAGTCCACAGATTTGCGGCCATTGAAGCGCAAGGCAGTTGCTTTTTACAAAGTCGACAAACACCCTTATCTTTATTCGTGACTTTGTGATCCACAGTGTACAGCCCAAAATACTTCCACACGCTGCTTCTCAGATGTTTTGGTGTCATGATTGTCCGCTCAAGACGGCTCTGCTACTGTTCCCCATTTCCCTACCAAAACTACAGTGCATTATCATTTGTTTAGTTCACTGATACCGCCCTCTGGTGGATTACAACGCAAACTACTTCAAATGGTCTGATGCACTGTAAAGACTTCTTTTCACCCCACGTTCAAATAAATATTAGAAATTCAAATAAAAATTAGAATTTCAAATAAAAAGTGATAGCCTTTGTGTCTCAACATCTGTTTGTGTTTGTGTGTGTTTTGCAGGTGTGGACTTGGGTGCAGCAGGGCAGGAGTGTGTTGTCTAACAGCTCTGAAGCAGGACAGCAACTCTCTGAAGCCGAAGATGCTCTGAACAAACACCTGCAGCTGCAAGCACAGGCTGAGGTACACACATACACATTAACACACACACACATATTATTTTTTCTAAAATTTTCTGTCCTTCTAGAAAAACTGCAGTAAACTTTGTGCAGCTGCTTCGAACAGATTCTCAGATGACGACAGATTGAGGTTAAAGCAAGGAAGTCGAGATAATCTGCTGTTACTGTGGTATAACAGAATAACACTGTAATCCATATGAGGCATTTCACTTTGTAACAGCTTCATTCTTTTTTCCGGGCAAGAATCACCCAATCACCAGGATTAAAATTCAGTTCTCTGCACAGCCAATGGTCATTACAAAACATAATCCACAGTTGGATTGATTCTGATGAATTCAGTAACTAAGGTTTCTGTTTCCAATGCACAGATGATTTTGCTTGGTTTGTCTCCAGTCTGCAGGTCATGATGCAGAAAACTTGAAGCAGATCCTGGATCAGATTCAAGCTCTGCACACATATCCAACTAGCAGAACCAGTCCCCGGCCTCCAAGTGAACCCAGCAGGCAGCTGTCCCCTCTGAAGGCCCTGACAGAGCAACTGAAGAGAGGCGGCACCGGAGGGCAGACCAGAACCAGCACCACTCGGCCTGGTCCACCTGCTCCTGAATCAACCGGCTCACTGAGTCCTGAACTTGCTGGTCAAGTTGATCTGGTCCTGAAGGAGCTGCAGAGTCTGAACAGGAAAATTGATTCAAACCTGCAGCTGCTGCAAACTTACGTCACTTTCCTCAGAACAGCACAGCAGGTCTGAGTCTGTTTTAGTCTACACCTCAATGAGTTATTCACTGTAACTTAAAATATTATTACTTTGACCATGCAATAGTGTTATTGTCTTTTATTGTTATTGTTTTATTGTCAATATGATATACTACTACTACTAATTACAGTGTCTAGGGGGCACCTGCAGGGAAATCTGACCAACCGATATCACTGTGACCAAAAAGAAATGTCAGTATTTAAAGGATAAATACATCTCTACTGCAGAGAGAGAGTCTGTCAGAGAAGTCTACAAAGAAGATGAAGATACCTGTGCTATTAGCTGATGGTACTCCTGTTTTCCAGGTGGAGGAGAGGATGGATGAACTGAGGGAGATCTACAGGAGGCGGCCAGAAGAAGAGGAAGAGGAGGAGGAGGAGGAGGAGGAGAGGGAAGCTGGTAGTAGTAACATCAAGACTACCACCAGTTTTATGTCACCACTGAAGAAGAAGCAGGTTGAAGCCTCCTGGCAGGAAACACTGCAGAGGCTCCTCACTGCTCAGGAGCTGGGAGACAACTATGTCCATGCTGTTACCATGGTAACCATGCTGTTAGGAACCAGGGTTCAGACCGAATTGTTTTGATGAGATGAAATGAGTTGAAAGGAGATGACATGAAATGCCTTGAAATTAGGTTAGATGAGATTAGATGACATGTCTTGACAGATATGAGATCAGAGGACATGATGAGACCAGGTTAGATTAAATGAGGTGGCATGAAATTACATGTCACGACATGACATGACATGGCATGGGATGACATAATATTGAATGAGATAAAATGAGATTAGAAGAATTGAAATTAAATGATATGATAACCAGACCTGAAATTATATGACATGAGATCAGATTATTAACACTGAGTGAAATAAGTGAACTAAATAAGTGAAGTTTAGAAGAAATTACCTGAGATTTGATGGCATGAGATGAAATCACATGATACAAGAGCAAATGAAATGTGACAATATTAGATAACAGATCATGTGTTTAGATCAAGTAAATTTTGAAATGTAATGAAATTACCTGATACTAGATTACATGAGATTAAATGAAAGAGATTGTATGAGATAACAATGCATACATTTAGATAAAATCACATTAAAAGAGACTGGATCAAATTAGCAAAAATTAAATGTTACAACACAAAATGATGTTACATGAGATTAGGTAACATATCTAAAATGGGATTATTGAGTGTGGGAATTGATGACATAACATGACATAAATTAAGATTAAGTGATCAAATGATAAAATTACCTGATGACATGATATTATATGATATATATTATACAGGACATGAGATGACATTGATTATGAGATGAAATTTGATAAAAAATTAAATGAGATTAGATGCTATGAGATAAAATGAAATGGAATTTTTTAAAAACTTTATTTAAAAGAAATTAGATAGAATTAAATTAATAGCATATTAATTTGTATTTGTGTGTGTATGTGTGTGTTACATTAGGTGTTGGGATCAGGGTTAAATCTGCAGTCTATGGTGTCGGTGGTGCAGAGGACAATTGAGCAACTCAACAAAAGCAAACAGGAAGTGAATGAGCTGCAGAGTCACCATCAAATCCAGAGCCAGCAGCAGCAGGAGGACATGAAGTTCTGCAGGAAATACCAAGAGAGACTGCTCAAGGTACTAACTACACTGTGTCACAGAGTCTGGAAGAGTGAGGATAGGAAGTAACTGCAAAGTAACTAGTAACCCTAACCCCTAGCCCCTAACCCTAACTGTATGTTTTTAGGCCCTGCAGGACTTGAACTGTGTTTCTGAGCTGCTGGACTCCTGCACTCTGTTGGATCTGGGTTCAGAGCTGCAGACCTCCAAGCTGCTGGAGCACTTCAGCCAGGCCAGACCACAATTTGTTGTGAGTCTCGTGACCATTACCTGCCAAGACATGGAGGACTTTTTGTTAATGCTAAGAGCATCATAGCTTTCAGACTGCTGGGGCTGTCTTCACTGCTGGGAACATTGCAACTTTTGGACTGTGGGGACTGATGAACTGTTGGAACTTTGAACCTCTGAGATGACTGGGACTTTTTGACACTGATGGGACTATTGTGACCAATGGGACTTTTAGACTACAAGGACTGTTAAGACTGCAGCTGTAACTAGGACTGCTTGGACCTGTAGAAATGTTGGACTTTGGATGACTGGAACTGCTGGGAATACTGGGACAAGATGACTGGGACTACTGGGACTCCTTGGTGAATTTTGACTGTTGGATACCTTTGGACTGCTCAGACCATTGGTAGGTAGGATGTTGGACTGTAGTGACTCCTGCGACTGTAACAGTCAGGACTATTGGGTCTTTTGGACAATGGAAGGACGGACTGCTGGGACTTCCAAAATGATTAGATATTCTCTCTTCTTCTGTCCAGCAACTAGACGCTGAGGTGGAGTACGTGATGAAGAGCTGGGAGACTGCGAGAGGAGCCCAGGACCGACTGGAGGTGAAGGAGGTAAAGGGAGGAGCAGTTAAGGAGGAGGACCTGTCAGAGCTGCTGAAGCTCCAGAGGAGAGTGAAGGACAAGATCCAGCAGAGCGAGTCAATCTTGGACCTGACTAGCAACTTCCACCTCATAGCCAAACAGGTCAGGGGAGTAGGGTGGAAGTTACTCTGAAAACATGCACCAATAAGTAATAAAGTATTTAATTTTACAAGTACTTGTTGCAGCATCATACTGTGTCCTATGATAAAATACCCCTGCAACAATTATTCCCATTTATATTACGGTCAGACACTGGAAATTTGTCGACCAGGGCAGCAGTGTGTCACAACTGGGCTGAATTCCTGTCGTTTGAAGCCTTAAGCCTTAATGACTTCATCTCTTTGTGTCTTCTTCTTCAGTTGTTTAATGGCACTGACTGAAGAATCAGCTCCACCAGCTATTTATCTCCATCGGCCATTCAATGATAGTCACATGACTATAGTAGATGGAAACATGCAGTATTTTCTTTTGCTGATTTCCTTGAAATTCAGTTTAAATTTGCAGTACAGTTTGATAGAAGCCCACCTACTGTAGAGAGGCCATAAACATGGGTAGAGATGTGGACATTACAGTTAATGTGATCTGTACCTTAACCATTAGGCTACTGGGGTGCTCCTAGAGTTTCTTCCCCCTTGGCTAACTTTTTATTGAATGCAGTGATGAACAATCCTGAGAACAAAACAAATGGAGGGACACTCAGAGAGTTGGACTGAATGAATTTTGTTGTGACACTGTCTGATGTGATTGAGTCTTTTGTCTTTTATGGTCTCTCAGAACTGGTTTTAAAGACATGCTGTTTGAAATCAAATCTGTTTACAGTCGTCCTGAGGGAAGTGTGAAAATCAGACCGCGACAAACTATACAGTAATGTTGTTTTCTGTGTGCTCAGCTGGAGGCGCTGCTCCAGTCAGATCCTGCAAGCCCTACAACTGGTTCAACTGGTCTACGTGGATCAGGTGAGACTGAGTTGAGCCGGCACAGGGAGGAACAGCAGCAGATCCAGAGTCTGTTTACAACTGCTTCAACGCTGAAGATGGACATCTGCACTGCCGTCACCCACAGTGTATGAACACACAAACACACACAATTTAGAAAGCATTACTGTCCTAAATATATACATTTACTCAAGTATGGTTATTACTGTTATTGTCATTATTTTAATTATTATTGTTCAAACTACGCTGCTAATGGCATTATTCCTGGTGCCATACTTTAACTACTTGGAACTGAGAGTACTTCAGTACTTTTAGTTAACTGAATGCAGGACTTTTACTTGAGTATTCTGTCGGAGTATTTTTCTTTCAGTAATGGATCTGAATATTTCTTCTTCAGGGTTGGACAAGTTTCAGACTAGAGCAGCTGGAGGCACGTCTTCTGTCTCTGGACTCTCTCTGTGTCTCGTGGCTGAACGAAGCAGCTCGACATGAGGAGAAACTCCGCAGAGAGCTGCTGACCCGCCTCTTCAACGATGACATCAATCAGGTGAGGTCACAGGTCACAGGTAAAAGCTACAGTGCAGGGAGTCCCAGAGAGATCATTCATTGTTGCTTTGCTTCAGAGTTTAACAAACCAGAACCAGACTTTTATTTTGATAGTCAGTATATCTGTTAATTTTCCAGAACTCTGGACATACATAACCATGTTGTAATAGCCATATAACATCCTAGATTTAAAAAGAAAACACATACGTTATGTTCCAACCACAATCCATATTAAAAGCTGTCAGCACGTCTGAACTTCTTAAGGGATGTCTGCTCTGACATGTTGGAGTAACATGACTAAACACTTACTCAATCGCTCAT
Organism: Lates japonicus; assembly: GCA_033238685.1. Taxonomy (NCBI): domain Eukaryota; kingdom Metazoa; phylum Chordata; class Actinopteri; family Centropomidae; genus Lates; species Lates japonicus. The sequence continues at coordinate 896,273 of BRZM01000131.1, read as the reverse complement.
TGTCAAAACAGTGGAGGAAAAACCAAAATACTGCATGATATACAATACATTTATATTTAAAAAGGATAACTGGTATTTTTGAACCAGGGCCTGGTATTTTCCTATATTTTTGGATGTAAATGACGGATAAGGACAAAAATCTTTGAATTCAACTGTCTGACAACATTATGGATAGGATTCCTACAGAGATAGACAAGCCCCAGATAATGTTGTTATTCATCAGTATGACCAGCAGAGGGGGCTGCTGCCACCTGTCCGTCTGTCTGTCAGGCCATAAATACCCAGTCTCTGCACAGAACCAGTCTGAGTCTGACACACTCATATACACTCAGATCAATCAGATTTATCACCGATTACTAAAAGGCTGGTATATTGTATAGTAATTTCCAAATATTTCACAGGAGGTTTTGTTCAAAGAATTAACAAAAAAAAAAAAAACTCAATTTAAACCCTAGTGAGTATGACTTAATCATCTTGAAGTGTATCAAAAAAACACTGTCTCTGTTTACCCTATTCCCTAATTAGTAAGAAATTACATTACATTCTTTCCAGGAAATGTACTATAAAATTAGTCTAAACTTTTACACTAATATACAAATTATTTTCCCTTGTACTGTAGATACTTTGTTAAACTGTTTAATATTATTTAACTAAATCAATTCTCCGCATCTGATATTAATTAAATCATGTCAACGTACTTCTCCAAATAGATAAATTAGATAGATAAATTAAACTTTTCTTCCAGCCTTAACTTGGGTAACTCTGGTCTGAGGTGACCACCCGCTCAGTTTTATCACAGTCTAAATATAACTGAAGTCAGCTGGACATATTTAGATTTTATTGAAGTCCATAAAGTCTCTCAGCTCGCTGCAGGAGTCAGTCTTTCCCGATGATTCTTTGCTGCCGAGAGAGCAAAAATTAGAAGAAGCAGAGCTGTGGAAGGTTTCTGGACTGTATCAGCAGCCCAGGTGTGTTCAGCTGCAGTTCCTCTATTGTCCACTAGATGCAGTTCTAAGAAAATGGTGCTGAATGGAAAACCCTCCAACTTCTCTCTGCAAAAATCAAATTTATACTTTCTTTTAACACAAGAAATGGAGAAGCAGACTGATTTAACACCAACTGATGATATTGTTTTTAACTAATGTCATAAATAGGTTGTGCCAGGGTAACATGAGGCTATGAATTTCAGTTTACAGGGAAGACTGAAACTGATCACTGAACTGGCCAGAAAATCAGAAACAACTTAGCTACACCTCATTCTTATACATTCTATAGGCTACACACAGCATGGCACGTCTCTGTTATCCATGCTAACTAGCTGCTAGCTGCTGTGCACTGAAATAAGTTTTAAAATCACACATTTACCATTTGAAGCGTCTCACATTGAGGCTCTGACACTGACACCAACTCATGAGATGTGACATGAACTTTGTTGTACCATGTCCTGGTGTGTCCAGACCTTCGGGCTTTTGATAAATATGTGGCCTGACATCACACTTAGTTGTCCACATTGATGTTCAACTCCTTGCTGAAATGAAATGAGTCCAGTAAAAGATGGTGGTGACGGATTAACCACGTTGGTCCCGTCCTTAGGTAAATCTGTGAAATTATAAAATGTTAAACTTTCACTGGTTTCACTGGTATTACTGGTTTCATTTGTTGTGTCAACGAACAGCAGAGCAGCAGTTGTTGCAGGAATGACATCGGGGTGGGGGTGGGGGTGGGGGTGGGGGGGGGGGGGGGGGGTTGGAGTAAGCGAGACTTAATACAGGCCGAGTCAGCCAGCGGGTATTTCCCATCATGCACCTGGTGCTGTGTGTCACCAACACATAGAAACCTGCAGGAGCAGCTGGAGCAGACATCAGAGACTTAGTGTTACAAACAAACAAGAAACACAAATACAATTTATAAAGAAAACCTAATATATAAACACTAATGTTACCTTATGTTAATAATACATTGACAGATTCAGCAAGGCATATTCAGCAAGGTTCAGCTAAAGTCCAGTCTGGCTTCTACCCACCGTTCCTAAACTGAAACATTGTTGGCCACCACAGAGATGGCATAATCATGTCAGTTTAAGCTGATTTGTTTTAATATTTTAAAACCTGCATCGCTTTCATTCATGTTTACATTGGCTAATCTTTCTCTTTGCTGCATTTATTGGTGATAAACCTTTGGTGCAATCAGTGGTTTTACATAACACCGTAGGAAATGTTTGGATCTCTGTAGACTTCATCAGGCTTTGTTCAGAAGATTATCCTTGATTTAAGTTTACTTGTGTTGTGAAACTTGATGTTGCACATACAGGATCAAGATTTGGGGATTGGTAGTATCAAGGAGTCTATGAGCAGTTATGGCTGACAGCATCTTTTTCTTTCTTCAAGGTGCTGTTGGAAACCCTCAATGAAAAGATCAATGGTCAAAAATTCCCATTTGGGGAGAGGGAATAGGGCTTAACTGTCACTGCTCTGTAATGATACGCCACCACTAAGTGAACACTCAGTTGGATGGATGACGGGTGAACTTGAGGTTAATGGGAAGAAGTGAGACCCACTGTGATTATGATCCTTTGGACTTGTTTGTGTCCACATTGCTGAGTCACCCGAAGGGGATCTACATGAATTAGTTGTTGGATGCTGGTGATGATTAAAAACATGACTTGTTGTTGAGAACTGGTTCTATTTTTGTTCATTGGTGGGTTGGTTATTCTCACCACAGACATTAGAGTATTTTTGTTTCTTGTTAAGGTTTGCCAGGGTACAATACTTCATCACAGAACTTCAGCTGAACTCTGAAGGATATTGAATTTGTGTACAGAGTATGGGTACGGTAGAGACATATTCCAGGGTACTTCATGGTATAGTTCATGGTACTACAGGGTACTCTGGGCCATGTCTACCAGGGAGTTAATGCTATGCTGGAGTACCCTATGGTAAACACTAATTATCTCTTTTGGATATTATAGGATATCATGGGGTGCTTTGTGGTGTTCTGGGGTTGGCTACTTTATGGTATTCATTGTGGTACTTTTTGATAATCTTTTTTTGGATCTTTGTGGTCTAATTAACTTGGTTCTTTTTCAGATGATTCAGGGATTTGTACCAGCATCTTTCTGTGGTACTTCATGATACTGTGGGATAGTTTTTGATACTTTGCAGTACTTACTTGCGTGGTAGTCTCTTTGTGATACTTCTTTGGTCTTTGGGGTAGGTCATTGCACTTTCTTCTGGTTTTCTGGGATACTTCATGGGTACGGTCATAGTACTCTTGGGATAGGTAATGAGACTTTGTGGTAGTTTTTGGTTCTGTATGGTAAACTGTTTTGGGGTCTCTAGGTCCTTTGGGGTAGAACAGTGGACTTTATGTTCCTCAGAGATATTTTATAGTACTCTGAGGTATTTTAAAATACTTTTCAGTAATCTTTCAGGCACTTCATGATCTTTTGGGGTCCTTAATGGCTCCTTCAGGGTACATTGAGACAGTTTGTAGCACTTTGAGGTAATTGTTTGTAATCTATAAGCTTCTGATGTGTTTCATATTAGTCTAGGGTATTTTGTGTTGTGTGTGGTACTCATGGTACTTAATGGTAATCTCTCTCAAGTACTTCATGGTTCTCATCGTTAGTTTATAGAACTTTGTGGGAAACACAGTATTACCTCCCAGTACAGCCTGGTAGATATGGATAATCTTCCATGTGACCTTTGTTACTTTCATGCTACTTTCTCTCACCACCCCAGTGTGAGGAAAAACAGTTCTCCAGCCTCTGGTTTCAGCTTCTTCATTTGTTCAACTAGTGGGCCACACTGTCTCTTACTCTCTCTCTCTCAGCTGTCTTTAGCTGACAGATCAGCCATCTGACACCGCTGTTCAGAAGCAAAAATGTCCCACTGGATTTAGACCCTCCTGCTCTAAAAATAATCTTACCAAAGCTCTATCTACATGCAGTTACATCAACACCAAGCTAAAGCCCAGCTAACAGCTCTGAACAAAGATACAATATAAATGATATAACTATAGAATAATACATTCTGATAATACCTATTTTAGCCATACTAGTAGCCTGGCTTTAGGGATGGCAATGTCTGAAATATCTTAAAAAAATTATTGGATAAATTAGCATGAAATTTGGTTCAGACATTCATGGTACCCAGTGGATGAATCCTACTTACATTTTTCCTTTGACTGGGATGGACTGTCATTAGTTTGGAGGTATTTGGTCATAAATCAAAGTACTAAAACTTTGCTTTGACTAGATACTAGATACCAGATACCCAAATAAAACTTTATTATGGTGCTAGAAAAAAAAGTCACAGCATTGCCAAAATTATTGCAGTTCACCCTGAGGGGATCATGAATGTCAAAGTTCATGACAGTCCATCCAAACGTTGTTGAGATATTTTGCTCAAAATCAAACATGGAAAAGCATTCAGGGACTTCAGGGAAGCACCAAAGTCGGTAGGATTCATCCTCTGTGGACCATGACTGTCAACATTTCATAGCAATCCATCAAATGGTTGTTGAGGTATTTCAGTCCAAGTGGTAGACTGACCACCTCACATCACCATTCATACAGCCACGGTCAGTGTTGGGAAGATTACTTATGAAATGTAAGAAGTTACAGATTACTAGTTACCATGTTAAAAAGCACAATAAGTAATGTAATTAATTACTTTATCAAAGTAACTTATTATTATTATCCAGTTTAATTACATAACTACGTTACATGTCATTAGTTACTCTCCAGCAGTGGCCATGGTGCTTGCATGAGCTAAAGACGACTAAAACTTTGACGATTGTCTTGTCTTTGTTTCATATAACAATGAAATTAATATATTAGGGTTTGTTCTCATCAGACTAAGTAAGAAATCTTAACATGGAACATTTGACTCAAAGAGACTGTAAATGGCCTTTACCAATATTTATATTTATATATTGTTGAAAAACAAATTTCATTCACTCAACAGTAGGGAAGTAATTTCTAGTTGCACCACAGATCACAGAAGTTTAACCAGCTGCTGGAAGTCTTTCTGTCAACATAAAACTCTTGGAGCACAGGGATGTGTGATTTTTAAAGACAAACCATCGTCCTTATGTAAAACCAGCTCACGGACTCAGGTTTCTGATTTTCTGATTTCAGCTTCGTGACTCCTTTAAGGAGCTGAAGAAGCGGTTCAGCAACTTGAAGTTTAGCTACCTGAAGAGAAATGACAGGACGAGGAACATGAAGGCTGTCAGGAACCAGCTGCAGCAGGTGGAGGTGTACGAGGAGAAGCTGCAGGTATGTCCACCTCTTTATGTTTCCTCTCTGTCTCTGTCACTGTTGCATAAAACACCCCAAAAATTAATTAAAATAAATACTCTGTGTCCATCAGATTTGTCATCTATGCCTTTTTCATTGCCATAACATTTCTACCTCAGCAAGTGCAAAACCTACTTTTGTGTTATTTGTTGGCTTTCCTGTTTCCTCTCCTTCTGATGTTACATAAAAGCCAGGTGATGAAAACACCTTAATCTTACAGGATGGCTGTGTGGTTTTAACAACCTACTGTTACAAATAACGAGAGGTGGGTCTGTCTGATCCTGCAGGTGCTCAGGAAACGCCTGCAGGGTGTGACGGCTCGGTTGGGGTCAGAGGTCAAGGACGGGGGCGTGGCCCGGGAGGTGGAGGATGCCATCAACGAGCTGCAAAGACAGATGGGAGAGTTTGAGCGAAGTGTCAGCGAACACCAAAAAACACTAGACATGACCTACAGACTGCAGCAGGCCATGGAGGAGGTGAGAACAGATAATTAAAATGTAGATTATTTGACAAAAGCGAGTTTAAAAACATGTTCAGATGGTTACAATGTGTTTACATGTTGTTTTGCGTTAACAGTATCAGTTCTGGTGTGAGGAAGCGAGTGCAACCATCGCTCGCGTCGGGAAGTTTTCTTCAGAGTGTCACAGCACAGAAGCCGTCTCTGTTCTCTACCGACAGTTTGAGAAGTTTGTCTGGCCGACGGTTCCTCAGCAGGAGGAGAGGATCAGTCAGATCACTGAGCTGGCTATCAGACTGCACGGTGAGTCACCATACCGCAGGAGGACATATGCTTTTATTCTGAAAAGGCAGCTGTGTCTGACATATCCCCTGTCGTCGTCATCAGCTATCATATTTCACATATGACAGTGTCATTACATTCACATAACTGCTCAGACTTTTTATTCATTACTTTAAGCTATCGATTTAGACTCCTGCTTACTTGCAACTAGATTTCACACATCTAACTAAATAAATTTAAACAAGTGGTGTGCTAAAGCACAGTTTTGAGGTACTTGTACTTTTATTCAAAGCTATATTATACTTTTTCTCCAATACATTTCAGAGAAAGTTAAAATATGTCTGTGTGTGTTTCAGGGGTGGAGGAGGGGCAGCGGTACATAGAGAAGACGGTCAGTAAACACTCAGAGATGGTGGAGTCCATCAAAGAGCTGAGTGATGGACTGATGGAGCTGGAGGCCAAACTAAAGGTAACAAAACACATGACCATACTCCTCTCTCATGAGCTTACTGACAAACTGATGTCCTGTGAGTTTCATCTTTCTCTTTGCGTCTCTCTCATGAAGCTATGATTGTTGAATCAAAAGTCAAACTGTTGTTGTATTCAGTCTTTCCAATCTGAACCCCCGAAACTTGGAGCTCAGTTAGAGGTGTCGCAGGTCTCTTGGTGGACCTCCTCACTAGTCTCCCTCTTGTTCACTCAGTTTTTGAGGACCAGTCTCTCCATTTCTTAATGGTTGATTGAACTGGACTCTGGTGACTTTGAAAAGCTCTTGAATCCATCTCCTGATGATCTTTGGGTTTTTAAATCACCTTTTCACTGAGCTGCATTGGGTGTTCCTTCATGCTGGAGGTTTTATGATACTCACTCACTAAAAGCTGGACCTTCCAGATAAAGCAGTAGGTATTTTGGTGATGATCCTGTGAAAGGGCACCAATACTTATGTCGGCAGTTAATTCACCTCAGTTTACAGAGATCTGTTTTCACTTGAACATCAAAGCATCTTTTTCTGTTGATCTGTGTCCAAAAAGCCACTTTGATTTACAATAAAACATGAGGGTGAATACTTTTTTATTGGCACTGTACACACATTAATACAGATTTGTGACTTGTGATTTGTGTAGTCAAATAACAACATAATCAGTAGATTATTGACCTTAATGGGTGTTTAAATACAGACTAACATCACTGTGCTGTTTGCAGCTTGAGAGTCTTAAACAGCAGCAGAATGACGGAGAGAAAGAAATAAAGAAGGAGGGAGAGATGGAGCGGAGGAAAGAGAATGAGACAGAAGAGAAAGATCAAGAGAAAGAGAACAAACTGAAGGAAAACAGAAAGATGAAAAAGAAGGAGCAGACGGATAACCGCAGCACCCAGGAGGCTGCTGACATGGTAAAAATAATCACATGAAGAGTTTACACTTCAAATCATAAATGAGACAGCAACATTTTCTTAATATCATCTGACTTTTGGTTATATTTTAAGACTGCAATAAGAACATTTGATAATGAAGCTCATCTGTATCTATCCTGCACTTTCAGTACGAGCTGAAGGAGACAGGCCACACCCCCGAACTGACCACCGAGCATGATGGGAAGGAGGTTCCTGTGAAGAGGCAGACAGCAGCCAATAGGAAGCCTCCGTTACAGAAGAGCCGCAGTCAGGAGGCAGAGAGCAGGTACACTGTGCCTTCCAGCTCAGCTCCCTCTTCACCACAACGGCCAAAATTTCTGTTTTCTTTAATTTCAATCCATCCAGTTGTTGTTGAGATATTTCAGTTTGGAGTGGGTGGACCGACCAGCTGACATTAGTCTACTGACAGAATTATTCACATCATGCGAGTGTAAAATAAATTAGAACATAGAAGAAAGCTCGAAGTTTATTTGGGCACAAAAATCAGGTTTTGTATACATCAAATCCCGGGCTGTAAAAAATAAAGGCTCATTATGATGTCTCTCTTTCAGCCACAGGCAGCAGTCACATAGCGAGAGACTCACCTCCTCTTACTGCTCCACCCACACCTTCAGCCTGTCCCGCTCCTCGGTGGAGGCTAGCCGACGGGTCCACACCATCCACAGCCAAGTACAGCCTGTCGACGCCGAGCCTCAGGCGATGCCTCCTCCTCCTGTGACTGGCCCATCATTCTCTGATGTCCAGAGGGAGTTTCAGAGGAAGGACATGCAGGTAGTGTACACTTCCTGTGGTACAAACACAACTCTGTTACAGGTCAGTTAGCAGAGTTCGTTTCACATGTGGTGTACCCCAAGGATCAATTTTAGATCCTCTTTTAATTTCCATTCATTTGCTGCTACTTATTATTGCTGCTGAGTATTTCAAAAACACTGCTTTAATGCAGCAATTAATCAGTAATAGCAATACCCGATCCTTTTTTACCCAGGATGCATCAGCAGGAGGCCTGTCAGAGACAGAGCTCCAGCAGCAAGAAGTGATGACAGAGGACTCGCTGTCCAACGATGAATACGATTGTGCATCACCTGACGACATTTCCTTGCCACCGCTGGCAGAGACACCAGAGTCCAGCATGATCCAATCAGACATTGAGGAGGGCTTTTGTTTCAGTTCCCACAGCGTCCACATCAGCCAGTGCAGCCAACAGAACCATGCCCAGTCAGAGCACAGTGGGACTGGGACTGGTACTGCTACTGGTGCAGTCCAACAACAGAGAGAGTCCAGTCATACAGAGGGTTGTCTAACTCCTAACACCAGTCGTCACAGCAGCGCCAGGTCTGTTTTAGGACACAGTCACATCTCAACATTCCTTTATATGCTGTTATGAGTGTAGGCACCAGCAGAAGCTAGCCACATCTACATCAGCAACATGACTGATAAAATTAAGCTGAAAAGTTAGCATGACAGTATGATCATCCCTTCAGCAAAATAAGGTTTATATTACATGTAATGGACAGGGCTGGGTATCACCTCAGATTTGTTCATAAAAATGTATGTTTTAAGAAAAGACTGAAATCAGGAAAAATCTGGTCAAAGTATACATAAAGTACTGACAAAGACTGGAATTCTCATCCAGATTTAAGATTTTGTTCCTTTGTGGGTTTTACAGGTTCAGGTCACAGTCCAGTTCATTTGTCCAGAGTCCGTCGACAGTTCCTGCTCCAAGCGTCCTCACCAGCACTCTGTGCAGTATCCTGAGGACTGAAGAGACCAGCACAGCTAACTTCTGCCAGAGTGCTGATCTCTCCCTGAGTGGACCCGAACCAAATTCCAGCTCTGGATCTAACCCAGTCCATAAGAGCAGCATTACAAATAGTTTTTACAACAAGGACAATGTTGTCCCTGAGAGGACAAGTTCCTCAAAAACTGAGCTATTATTAAATGACCCCAACAGTCAGTATAACCAGCCTCAGAAGGGCACAGGTTCCCAGGGCAAAAGCACCCCAACTGTCACATCCAAAAGTGATACTTTGCCACAAACTGATCCCATTCCCCATCCTGCAGAGCTCAATCAGAGCCACACCCTCCCAGTCTCCAAACCTCAAAAGGACAGCCTCATTAGCACACAGATTGGTCTAGTCCCCCAAGGCAGAGGTTTTGTGCAAAGCCCCAGCCTCACAGATTCTGCTGTCCACAAAGACAGCACCCTTCCACAAAACACTGGGCTCATCAAGTCCTGCAGAGCTTGCCCCCAGTTCAGCACAACCCTCCCTCAAGACAGTAATCTTCCGCAGTATTACCCAGATTCCATGAGTGATCTGATTTCTTCTAAAACCAGCAAGGAAACATCCTCAGTGAACATGCCCCAAAGCAGCTGTCTTACCACGACCACTAGTCTCAACCAACAAACCATTTACTGCCAGTCCTCCCCTTCAGACAGTCATTGCAATGTGCCACAGGATAGCAGCACTCTCAGGTCAAAGCCAGAAATCCCCTGCTCCCAGAGTAGTGGCAGTCCACCTGATGTCCATGCCCCCATTCTTCTAGAGCCAAACAACGTCGGCAACATCAGTATATCCAGCAGTACCATCACATCCAGTAATAGATTCAGCAGCAAGCAGGGCCACCAGACAGTCTACTCCCTCCATGAGTCCTTGACCTCCACCTGTACCCAGCAGTGTGTGCATGACCCTGGCATGACCCCCAGCAGCCCTGCCAAGCCTGCTGCTCCTCCTCAGCCCGAGGCACAGACCCAAGCTTTGGCTCAGCAGGCTAACCCGCATGTCACACCCCCTTCCTCTCCACCTCATCTACTAACTCCAGACCAAGACCCAGATATTTGTCAGCCCATGGCCATCCGTGAGGAGATCAGGCTTACTCCTCAGATCCAAGGGCCTCCCCTTCCTGCTCCTCCTCCTCCCCAGGCCCAGGCAGAGTCTCTTCCTCAGGGAAAAGCCTCTAAACCTGTCCCTCACTGCTTCACCAGGCCCCTGTCTAGAGCTACCGTCATGGAGGGCTCTCCAGTGACGCTAGAGGTGGAGGTGACGGGACACCCAGAGCCCACGCTCACCTGGTGGGTAGCATACAACCAGCTCCACAATAACACACAAGCTTTATGAGATTATTAACTACACAGCTTACACCGGTATTAACATGTGCACTGTAGCTGGATTATGTCTAAATTTGGGTTATATTTACACTTGGTATTAAGGTGTGTCCCATTATCTAAGATCAGGCGAAACCTTTTGTACTGATTGGATTATAAATCTTGCAGCTGCACTTAAAGTTACACTCATTTCAACTCTCTATTCCCGTGATCATGATCTTGATATTGATTGTGATCTTTAGGTTCTTAACCATCATCTTTTCCAGAAGTAAAATAACATCCAACTATGTTTCCCTTAAACAGATGATAACAGTCTGTCGAGATTCACAGGCCAGTTTTGTTTTTTAAATTTCCTGGTACTTTCATGCTGCCTGTTGTTTGCTGATGATGTAAGCCTACACCATGATTTGGTTTGTACCCCACCTTGAGCAAAGCCTTATGAGTGGCGAAGATGTTCAGTAAAGACCCTTGTTAATGCAGGTGTAAGTGATCGAGACATTTGTCCCATATTTATCCACATGGTTATACTTACAGGATAATATGACTCAACAGGTTGTGTTTGCGCTTGCCACCTCTGCTCTAGAGATTTGGGGAAACAAGGATTTGTTGGAAACAATATCTGTCAGGGCAACCAGCATGAGCCCCCTACAACGTTCCAAATAAATGTGATGAATATGGGTGATTGAGTCAGCCAACAAGTTGCCCTGACCTTCTGGGCTCTCTCTCTCTGGGTTTCCTTTGAGTCAGAGTCAGAAGCAAAAGTTTAAAAAGATTCATGAGTCCTTGTTTCCCAAAATTTCTGCAACAGAGGTGACAAGTGCAAATTTAGCACAACAAATTCAAATGCAAATTGAGCCACAACACAAACCAGTTTAATTAGCTTTGCAAATCAACACCTGATCCTGATCCTGTAAGCCAACTATAAAGAATTAAATAAATATATTTTTTACATCAGATTAGCTTAGATGGAAAAGTAATGTCCCCAGCAGATTGTGCCTCCATACAGCTTTCCATCACTTAGTGGCGTGTTATCTTTACTGCTTATGTACAAAGGTACTCTTGAAACAAAATGGTAGAACTTTATCCAAAACAGAAGCTGTGGAAAAAGTAAATGCTAACATGCTAGCTAGCAAGTATTAGCTAATGTTTCACACCAAGTGAAATTTAGTGAAAAAGGTGTGTCAGCAATGTGTTGAGAGGGAAAAAAGCTGATTAGCTGATGATTGAGAGGAGAATTCAAGCCTTTCATAATACACTCAATGTGCATAAAATATGTCACTTCAGTGTCTCTGAATGATACCTGTGACTGAGAATGTTCAAGATTTGATTTGATGCTTGTAGCAAACACTAGAGACAGTCAAGGTTCAGTAGCTGGAGCTTGACATTTCCCGACACACTGAGATTGTTCCGGTTCGCATAGTCAGCACAGGCCTTTTCATGTGCATCACACACCACTGTTGTGTTGGTTCTTACTCTTCACACATCAATCACCAATTCAGCTCAAAAGGCCACCACCATGGAGCTGGTATGCTTTTACCTAGTCATTTACATGTGGCTTTTAATGTGTGTGTTAACGTTACAGTTTGATGATAATATTTCATCATTTTAAGTCACCGTTTTTTTGCTTTCTGACTTTCACTTTAATAATTAGTGACTAATGTGTGTGTTCAGGTGGTTTTATTTTGTTTGTGTCACAGTAACAAAACAGAGGCAGTGAAGCTAACACTGAGCCCAGAAATTCACACCGCTGCATGAACAGGTCAAACTAAGGGTTACATTTTACACATCATCATCTATAAATCACACAGATGTTTTGTTTGGCAGTCTGGTGATGCAGTCCAGCGTTCCTGTGCCAACAGGACGTGTAGATATGTACTGTATCAGAGCTGTTGTCAGGTCTCCTCTGGCTCTGAGTGAGACTTTGTGCTGTCTGACCTCTTGTCATCGTGATCGCTCCAGGTTTAAAGATGGAGACGTGTCTGCCACCAGCCCGGGCCGAGCGCTGGTCTGTGAGGATGGAAAACACTTCCTGTTTATCCCAGAGGTGTTGGACTCAGATGGCAGACTGTACGAGGCCCGGGCTGCCAACCACCATGAGTCACAGCGGACAGCCGGTTACAGCAGCAGCAGTGATAAGTGGCTGGTGGCCGAAGTGTTTGAGAACATCAGTGTGGACTGGCAGACCTGGTTTGGTACACTGTGCGTTCTCCTGTGGCTGCTCTACCTAACTGTACTTTAATAACCTTTCCATTATGGGAACTGAACAACCTGTAACCTGGAAACCTGTACCTGAACCTTTACGGCTGTGGTTCTAGGTTTTGCCTTGTGTCTTAAAAACCACAGTGTTTGGGATACACAGTGCTGTGCAGAAGTTCAAAAATAATGCCATGAATAGTTTTTCCCATTATCATGGGTCAGACTGTCAATGCCAAGTTCTGCCTACACACCTACACAATCTTGGCTCCCTGCTCCCTGAGGAGGACCAGCTTGAGTCGCAGATGGTGCTTGACGGTCTTACAGGATTTTGAGGTGAACACAGCAGGAGGACTGGGAGCAGTGTATCGCTGCAAAAGGTGGCTGCATTCAAGGGGGGTGGCTGCCAAATTTAAATCAGTTATGGTTTTTACTTTTCACAGGTGCAGTCTCTGAACTTTGTGATCTCATCTCGTACTTGGCAGGTTGATCGATCCAGCATGTTGGAGAACCTGCCACGTTTTTTAGATTCAGGCTGTCTCAGTGTCTTCTGTCTCTTCACGTAATCCCAGACTGACTCCATGGTGTCGAGATCAGGACTCCGTGGGGCGATGTTTGGGCTTCTTGTTCTGCTGCAGAATGAATTTTGGTAGGTGAGATCAGTTGTGGGACAGAAAACGACGGAAAAAGTGTCCAAAAGTGATTTTCTTTCACTTTTACATGGCATTATTTTGGGAATTGCCACTTTTAGAAGAGTTAGACAATATCTATCCAACTGGAACGTAACTGACAAATGTAATTAAACCATTAAAGGAAAAATAAAAAAGAAGGCAATATATATATTCTGAATCAGAATATAACTTGTGTATTAAAACACACTACTTCAGTGCTTACCTAAACATGTCCTGTGTTATCGATTAACATGTTTTCTGTTTTTTAGTCTCACCTCTTGAGCAGAGACTAAATGTAGGTTCAGCTCCAAACTGGATGAGGAACAATGGAAAGAAATGCAGGACCCACATGAATTTATGGGCATATCCTGTACTGGAAAAGACCTGTAACACACACACACACGGGCCAGAAACCCCATGTAATCACTACTGTTGTCACTGTCTCCTCTGTTATATTTTATTATATTCTAATGAGTGTTCAGTATATTTGAGTTAAATTGTTTTTGTTAGAGCAGCTGAAAAAGTATCAGTGGAAATGACAGATGATAAATAATGTTCTGCACATGTCAATTGAAACTCATTTCTGTCAAGAAAAATAAACAGATGGAAAGTTAAGAAATGAAAATGGTAAAATGGTAAAAAGTCAAATCACTGTCATAACAAGGATATAGTGAGTCATAAGTCAAGAAAAGAAAAAATTATAAATTTGATAACTCAAAACCTTGACCTCAGAGTTATGACGTGTATAGTTTTGACTTACTAAGTCTAAGTAATTAAACTACTCCGAATATTATGAGATATTAAGAGAGTCAAAGTTTGAACTTTTTCTGTTCTTGGTAGAAATGAGTTTCCATGTTAGTCTTAGTTTCCTCTCTCAAAGTTTTCATCTGAAAATCTGAAAAGAAGACAGTTAATGATCTCCTCAGAGCTGAACTTAAAGCTGTAACAACTGTACTGATGTGTTTTATTAGATGTTTGTTGTTGTCAGAGTTATCATTATCACTGATCAGACTAATACCGTCACATGAATCCTAATAATAACTGGCAGTGATTGTAGAAGCTCTCAACATCTCACCTCACCCGGTAAATGATATAATCTGATCGCAAATATGTATGACAAATGAAGTAAAACAACTTTTTACCTTATTGCCCCACAATCGAATCCATGTGATTTCTCATTGAAACACCACAGTTTCAGACCAGTAACTAAGGTTATTAATGTGAATTTTTAAAAGCAATTTAATAAACCCTTAACCTGAGAAATAATGGAGAAAGTGAAAAGTCAAAAATGGATGAACTTATACACTGATCCATTCCAACATTAAACTACTGACAGGTGAAGTCATCTGGATGTTACTTTGACATGTACCACCCACCTAAACATTGTTGTAGACCAAACACACACCCCCATAGCAACAGCACTCCCCAGTGGCAGGGCCCTCCCATGCCTGGACAGGTCAGAACTGTTTTGGCAGCATGAGGGGGACCTACACAATATTAGGCAGGTTCCACAGATTCTGGATCAAAATGGGATACAGGGAGTTTGAAGGCCAGGTCAACACCTTGGGCTCTTTGTCGTGTTCCTCAAGACATCTCTTAGTAGGTTTTGTGGTGTGGTGGGAGCATTGTCCTGCTGGGGGAGGACCCTGCCATTGGGGAGTGCTGTTGCCATGGGGTGTGTGTGCTTGGTCTACAACAATATTTAGGTGGGTGGTGCATGTCAAAGTAACATCCAGATGAATGAGGGAGCCGAGGTTTCTTAGCAGAATATTGGTCTGTAACCAGATGATCAATGTTACACACTTCACCGGTCAGTGGTTTAATGTTGATCAATTCCCTAATTTTAAGGCTTTATTTAGGGAAAAAAGTAGTTTAAATGTAACAGGATTTAAACAATCATGATGATTTGATTGATAAGGGGTTTTTTTTGTTTGTGTTCTCACTCCAAAGATGTTGTTTTTCTTTAAAATAATAATTAAAAAAAGAATCAGTCATGCACCTGATGTCCTGTTTTATTACAGTTTTTCACATTCACTTAAAGACATTTGTCCACTTTGATGATGTGTGAACACATCAGGCTGAAACAGAAGCTGACTGGCTTGATCAGTTTCAGCCAACAAAAGTAAACATCATTTTAAACAACTTAACTTGTGATCAAATGAATATGTTTTTCCAATCAACTGGACAACAGAATGCAGCTATGGTTAAAAATGTGTGAAACCACTGACAAAGTGTTGACACATTCGCAAGAGAAGACCTCTGCTGTGTTAAGAAGGTCATGATTAGCCATCAGCTGTAGACAAAAATAGCCGACGCATCTCCACTTCTTCCCACTGTACAAAACTGAATACAGCCATCTTTGTGTTGGTGACGTCATTTGAAGCCAGAGACTTTGCAGTGGTGATGGGAGAGGGTGGATGCATCAGCCCAACCAGTCATGAGTCAGTCACAGTTGTTAATCATGATGTTTCACCCGTGTTTTATCACATACCATTTGTATGCTGATGATATCCAACTGTTCTGTTCTTTCCGACCTAACGAGCTTTCTAAACTTGCTGGTCTAAATACCTGTTTGTCCGGTATCAAGTATTCGTTAAATGCTAATTTTCTACAGTTAAATACTGACAAAACAGACACTCTTATCATTGCTCCAGATAGCACCATCCCAAGGATCAAACAATGCCTTAGGTCTGTAAGTTCTTCTGTTAAATCCAGTTTGTGTAACCTTGGAGTTATCTTGGACAGTTCCTTGTCTTTAGACTCATGTCAGGAAGCTGATTTGATTTAATTTTTTTTCATTTAACTGTCTTTACAAATCATCTTTAGATTGGTTGCAATCTCTCCAAAATGCAGCTGCACGTCTTTTGACTATTTCCAGGAGGAGATCTCACATCTCTCCAATATTAAAATCTCTTTTTAGCTCTGTGTTAGTTTTAGGGTCAATTTTAAAATTCTTGTTTGAACTTTTAAAGCTTTGAATGACCAGTACGTCTCTACTTTTTAAAATATGTGGAGATCTGAGTTGCCATCATCCCTTCATTTTATTGACTCTGAGGAGGCTTTTAAGTTAAGGACATTCCTATTCAGACAAGCATTTGGGTAATGTTTTATTTTGCATGTCTAATCATGTATCTGACCTTGCATTGTTCATGTGTCTGTTTTCTTTTTTGTTTTTGCTTTGGCACTTCCTGACTTTGTCTGTGAAAGGTCCTTTATAAATAAACTTTACTGACTTACAACAAATAACCAATTAAAACCGAACTCATCGGTAAAACGAACGCTTGGATATACGCCAGAGAGATTTGTTATGGATAGAAACCATCTTTGGAAAAAATAATTTGACGATCGCCACCAGGGGGCGATCGAAACATCTCGGGTTCGCTTTTTGGAGTTGTCATGTCGTCCATGTTCGGTCGCTGGTCTTTAACGATCTGGAAATAGCGACAAGCAGCAGGTGAAACAGTAATTAAAACTCATCAAAATGGTTACAGGGGAGTAAAAACTACCAACACGAGTGCTTGAAACCGGTATTTGTACAGACTGCGCCGCTCGTCTCCACTGCAGTAACTCTGCATGAAGCAGTAAAACGGTGGTTTCATCCCGGGCAAACATTGTGTCATTCAGAAGACAGAAGACATGCGGGATAACTTAAATATCGTTGGACGCTGAACCTCGTGTAGGATAACGGGTGGAAAAGAAGTCACAGCAATACCCACAAGCAATTAACAAGTAAGAGGTGTTCTACTGTGTTCTACTATCATCTAGTATTATCAGCCTCATGTCAAGTGGGTCACAAACGAAGGTATCTCAAGGTACTTATCATATAGAGAAAGTCTAGACCGTACTCTTTATATTATTATTTTATTTATTTACAGAGAGAGACCCAACAGTTCCCACCATGAGCAGCACTAGGCGACAGTGGAGAGGAAAAACTTCCTTTTAAGAAGCAGAAACCTCGAGCAGAACCAGAACCAGGGTGGGTGGCCATCTGCCTCGACCGGTTGGGTTGTGAAAGAGGGGGGGACGTGGGTAGGAGGGGTACAGGGGGAAGGAGAGCATAAAACATTGCAGTGTTTTGTTTAATTTTATTTTCTTATCTAATGTTTTTTTAAAGTAAAATCATAACCTGTGATGTAAGCATTAACTATAGCTGTCAGATCAATAACAGAGGTGATCAGTTGTGCCTGTCTTAGCTGTTGATGGGTCACTTTGATTGACAGGGACGCCTCCATAAGCTGAGCAGTGACCTAATTGGCTGGTCTGGGGTTATGAAACCCACATGCATGCTGGGAAATGCAGTCATTGTGATTTCAAAGCTGGGACCTGTATCACGAGAATTCCTCCAGAGAGGAGGATGAAACCTGCTCTGAGCTCCACGGTAAGTTAACTCAGTGTTTAATTGATTTGAACCCGTTTTAACTCCTCCCACCTGAGTCAGACCTGAACTCACAGACATGAAATACGTTGATCTGATTCAGTGTGACTTCACTTCATGAGAATATCATTATTTCTGATGTCCATCCAGAATAAACCTCAGAAAA
This sequence comes from Lates japonicus, assembly GCA_033238685.1. Lineage (NCBI taxonomy): Eukaryota > Metazoa > Chordata > Actinopteri > Centropomidae > Lates > Lates japonicus. Next base: position 878,311 of record BRZM01000131.1, on the reverse strand, counting down.
CAGAGGCTGCAGAACTTCATTCAGAATCCTCCTTCAGTGTTACAGTAGTGTGTCTGAAGAAACAATAATGACTGATATTATATGGCTGGGAAAAAACAGGTTCATAAACCTTCAGTATCAGTCTCGTTTAGGAGTTTTACACTTTAATGTAATGTCAAAATGTATAGAAAATGAAAAGGCTGCAGAACAAATAGTTAATGGTTCAGTCAAACATGAGAACATGTTTGTCTTCATTCTACATGAGGACAGGGATAATAATGTTAATGTCCACACATGGCTTCACTGATAAGCTGACAGAGAATTTGAACTGAGATATTTCACAGGTCTTACTGGGACCCAAATATTATATAGACAAACTGCGAACAAAATCTGAGACTGTGCTGAAACAACCTGACCCAATAAGAAGCTGCAGAGACAATACATCCAGTGTCTGGTTTTACGTAGAGACAAGTTTTGTTTTGTTTGTCTCTGAAGATGTATTTTACTGAATTAAAAGTCCGTTTCTGTTGTGAGAGGAGATGATGTGCTGCTGCTGACACCTTACAGCAAAATCAATGCAATAGTGTCACAGAGGAATCAGGAAAGAAATCAGTTTTTAATCAGTCAATTTTTTTTATTTTTAATTTTTGCTTAAAACATATTTAATTAATGAATGAATCATCAATCAGTTGTAAAGTTTCTGTGAATGAGTTCCGGAGTCTTCCTCCTCTGTTGGACCTGCTCTGTTTTTTTTTATATTCTCTGATATGTGATTAACTCACTGATCAGTTAGTTGAGGTATTAATTTCTAGATTAATCAATAATCAACAATTGATACAACAGTGAGTTCCCAGAGTAACTGTGGAGTCATCTCTCAGTCTGTCTCTGTGGTAAAACGTCTGACAGGTGTGACAAGTTGCATAAAATGTCTCCCCTGTCCTCCCATGATTCCCTGCAGCAGCTCCTTGATGGGTACCCACCAATGGCGCGTCCTGTCCTCTGTGATGTCACAGCGGTATAAAGCCCCCCGTCGCCCGGCTGCCTGCTCTGAGCAGAGTCAGCGTTCCCGGCCTGGACGCCTCGGCTGGAGGGACTGCTGTCAGGAGGAAAAACAAAACTACACGGCGCTGACGGCCTGTAGTTTTGTTTTTTTCTGTGGGGTTCCCTCGAGGCTCAGCTGTTCTCCTTTTGGATTTTCTGACTACACTTTCTGGATAAAGAGGTTTTTGATCTTCTGAACTCAGCCCTCCTCTGGGCATCCCAGGCATCCTTGTGCAGACAAGTAAGTGTGTTTAAAGTTTTCCAGAGTGTGTGATTGACGATCTGCAGCTGACTGTCGCCTGCCGGACTCACACTTTAACACCCAGACCTTTGTCCTGTAACACAGACCGGATTCAGCTTCTCCCACCAAACTCCATTCCGTTTTTAGCCACTTTTCAGAAACCGACATGACACGCTGAATGCTTTTTGCTGCTTTTCTGTGTTGAAGGTTATAATGGGACGTCCCAGAATAGCTGCTGATAGCATCAGAGTGGACTGTCAGCTGGGCGGCTGATGGCTTTTTAAGGGAATCAGCAGCAGGGCTATCAGTTGCTCCTCCAGCTATGTGCCACATGGTGGCTGTCAATCAAACAGAGGTGTGGTGGAGGGGGCTGTTGTTATTTTTAGTGTTGGTGTCCTGTGTTAGATAAACCCCCCCCAACCCCCTCCTTGTTACATTACACAGAGCTGTGTAAGGAGGAAGTGTCTGAGAGCAGGGACACCTCAGTGAGGCTTTTATTTTGGAGGAGTGTGAACAGCTGTTGCTCAGTCCTCAGGGTTTATTAGTGTTTTTGGTTTTTATTTGTGGTCGATTTGCAGCAGGATGTGTCAGTGCTTTGATCCTGTGACATTTACTTTATTTTGAAGGAGGAGCTTGTTCTTGTTCCCTCGTTATGATTCAGAATGTTAAAAGATAAAGAATCAGAGCACGTCAGAAAAGTAGATTTTTAACCACAGAACATTTTAGACAAACGTCTGTTTGGAAACAAGAGAAAAGAAGATTAAAACAGTGTGTCAGAATATGCTGATGTGTCTCCAGGAGTGAATCCTGACTCTGAGACTCTGAGTGTGATTTTCATGTTTGAGCTGATTCTTTGAGTTTAAGCAGAACGACACAAAGTCCAGTGATCTGACTGATAACATGAGGCTTGATAATAACAGCACAGTTATTGTTTTTGATTGTTATTGTAAAATACATTTACTGGAGGAGGATGACGGCAGAATAATTTAAAACTGAATTTAGAGAGAAAGTTAAAATGAAGGAGAAAAAAACTGAAATGAAATGAAAATTAAATGAAACAACACAAATAATAATATTGTTACATAAAATGTTTGTATTGTTGCAGTAAAGTAGTGGATGAAACCTGATGACAAAAAGAAAGAAGAAACAGATTTTAAAAATTAATAAACTAAAATAACTAAATAATTTATATTTATAAAAATAAATGTTTTTATGGTTTATTTTGGTAACAGATTGAATAAATATTCAGATCGTTTACTTGAGTAAAAGTATTAATACCACTGTGTGAAAATACTCCAGTAGTATTATCAGACAGATAAAGGAATAAAGAACTTAAATTATTATTATTACAGATACTTGAATGTTACTGAATGTTTGAGCAGCATTTTAATGTTGAAACTTGTTGAGGTGAAGCTGATCATATGTTATTGATCAGATGAATGCAGAGCAGTAAAAAGTTAATGGGTCCCAGAGTCAGTATAAAGTATAAAAGGGCAGAATGTTGTAATAGTACTCCAGTAAAGTACAAAGTACCTCACAGCTGTACTCGAGTAAAATTACCTTGAGCACCTTTGACCCTGCTAGAAAGATGCCGGCATCGTCTCTGACTCACCTGAGATGACTGGCTGCGTCTCATCGACTTGCTTCGTTAACACGCGCTCAAGTCATCAGGTTAAGTTTAGCTGTAATCAGATCTGCTCTGTGCTGCGTTCAGGGGCTTCACTGAAACCTGATTTAACTCCTGAACAAACCTGACTATTATTTCTGCACCATCTGAAAAATGCACAGCAGACTGAAGCTGATCCTGTTTCTTAGTTAAATAAAATTAAATCAAACTTAGACTCTAAAAAGCAACATTTAAATCACCTTAATCTAAATCAGAGTTCATGAAAAGTTTTTTTTTTAAAGGGCTGAATTTGACTCTCTGGTCTAACTTAAGTAGATTTTAGAGAGTAGACAACTTCCCTCTGAATTATTTTACATATCCATTAATGATCTGTTGTTAAGGTTAAAGGTCAAGGGTTACTTTGTTCTAATAAAGGGAAAATGAATGGATTTTAATGTGAAAAAGAAAACAACTAAGAATTTACAAAAGTAAAATTCAGGGATTCACCTGATACTTGGTGTTAAATAAGGAGAAAATTAAATGATTGTAAATATCGAGAAGAAAAAGATAAATTTAAGATTAACAAAAAAATATTACAAATACTTTTGAATGACTTTAATTTTCAGTAAGACTGAAATATTGACATTTCAGAACTGGGATTAATTATTATTATATATTATGTTTTTTTTTCACAGGATAAACAGGATAGAGGATATATCCTTTAAAAACAACTTAAATCATTAGTTCATTATCAAAATAGTTACCAATAAAGGTTCTGATCATTGATTAATAGATTAATAGACTCATTATCAGCTCGAGTTAATACTAAGAATAAAAACTTCTGAGACTGATAGAATCGTAAAGTGTTAAAATAAACATCATGAAGCAGAAGCAGAATAAAATATAAAAAACTCAGAGACGAGGATCATGATTTTTGTTGATTTATTTTTCTGCTTGAGGTTTGAAATGTGTTTGAGGTTGTTGGAGGACGAAGGCGACGTTTCCTGTTCGCAGCTTATGTCTTTGAACGTACGAGGTGTCAAACGGCAGCTGTTCCTGTTTGTTTCCTCCAGTGATGGGAGGGGGGCAGGAACTCAGCTGGTCCTCCATGTCTGTCAGCTGGCCTGGACATGGACCAGGACCACGACAACCTGCTGTGAGACACCAGGAACAACCAGGGCCAATTAGAGTTGAATAGGGAACAACTAGAGCCAGTGTGAGCCAAATATGGCCGGTCAAGGCCGGGACTAGTTATGGTTAGTCCGGGCCAACTGAAGCTAGTCAGGGCCAATCAGTGCCAATCAGTGCCAACCTGAATTAATGTATCCAGAATGGACCAGCAAGGGCCAATTACAAACCAGCAGGCTATCAGGACTGATCAAAGCCAACCTGGTCCTTTGAGACCCGTACAGGCCCAAGTAGGTCCAACCAGGGCCAGAGCCAGTCAAAGACAGGGGCCAGTTAAGGTGACAACTCAGAGCCACTCAGAGCCCGACCAGGCTAATTAATTCTGATCTGAGCTAAACACAGGGCCAACAAGAGACAAACTGGGTTTAAATCACCAGAAAGGTCCAGTTAGAACCAATCAGATCAGATCCATTGAGAGCCAAGTATGTTGAATTGAAGCCAAAACCAGGGCCAACTGGAGACAAACAGGGACAGCTGGGGCCAAACCAGGGCCAAATGGGTCCAAGTAGGTCAAAGCAGGACCAAAGGGGGCAAAACAAGTTCAATTCTAACAAGAGCCAATCAGAGAAAGTTTAACCTCTGACATCACCATGGAGACTGACGTTGACTTAAACGTTTTCAATAGAGATCCTTAAATTTGGTTTTTAAAGATCTGTGACCCAGATCTGTTTTACAGGGTAAAGATAAACCTGTCAGCGCTCTCTGGTGGACAAATTCTGTCATGACTGCAAACACATCTGTGACATTTCTCTGCTGACTTTGACTGTTACAGATCAACTGGTTTATAATCGATTATCTGATCATTAATTTGAGGAGAATGAAACAGGAATGGATAGTTGATCAAATCAGAGTTGGATTTAAAAAATCTGAAATTATTTACATAATACAGAATATTTCTACTCTGTTGAGCGTTAGACCTTTTGCTCTGTAAAACTATTCATGGACATTTATTGTGTTCAGAAACTGTGTATAGTTAAGTCAACACAGATCAAGTCAGAACAGCTTCAGATCTTTCCATCAAATTCAGGCTCGGGGAGGTTTTTTATTCGATTTAAAGTAGCTGGAGATTAGTTAACAATTTTAATTTGTTTTCCAGTTTTTGATAAAATCTGATCTTTTCAGGTTTGAGTGTTTGAAAACTTCTCCCCAGTTGTTTTCTTGTTGTGGTGAAACTGTCAAATTGTGTTGACAGAAAAATGAGAAAAAATGTCATAAATCCACTGATTGTTAAAATGTAGTTCTTAAAGCAAAATGTCAAAAAGTCGCTGTTGCTTTCTGATATTTTGATGATAAACTGTGATCTTTGACTAAACTATGATGGACTTTTTCACAGTTTTCTGACATTTTATGGACCAAATGATGAGAAAATAAGCAGCAGATAGATCGACAATGAATATGTTGTTGCATGTATGACATCATTTTGTTTTAGCAGGCGAGTAACACGATGGAGTAAATTAAAAGATAAAGTAGAAATAAATTGAGAAACAAAAGGGAAGACCAGTCAGTGTTTAACTGTAACATCCCTGGTTTGGTTCTTGTGAGGACCATTGTTACATCTTCCTCAGTCTGTCTCTACTGTTGAAAATACACAAACCAAACAAAAAAAAAAAACATGCAGAACCTGCTGCTCAAGGACTTTTCAGTGGGTTTTTAACCATTAGCAAACCTGATGGTTAAAAACCACAAACATGAGCTGAACGGAGTCTAATCAACAAAAATGAAAATCATACTGGAACAAAATCAAATTAGTTTTTGTCTTTTAATGTAAACATTTGTGCATATTTTTTGTTTCAAGAAAATGTCATCCATAAACTTCCTTTTAATGTTATGAGTAGTATTATTTTTTTAACAATGAAAAGAAAATCATAAAATCTGAGCAGATTACACTGGATGCACCTTTAAGACCTAAATCCTAAAACCAGCATGGAGCTGAAACCTGAGACCAGTTCCTCTGGAGTCAAACAGGTGTTTTAATCTGCTGTGAGCTCTGTGGTGGATCAGCTGGTGGTTTTATCAGCCAGACCCTGCGGAGCCTGGACCACCTCCAAGGACACAGCTCCTAAAAATACACCCACGATCTGAGCTGCTGCTTTATCACAGCCCGAGTCTGACTGTCAGCAGGTCAAGTGTCACAGAGAAAACATGGAACACAGCAGGATATGAGATATAGGTTTTTATATGTGTTCTGGACATTTTAAAGGACCATTACATGTTGATTTTAGATGTATTTTAGACTGGACTTGTTAGAAAGTAAAGATCAGGATGTATCAGCCAATAGTTTACAAACATATAGCTTATTTTAGATAATAGCTATTAAAGTATTAATAATATTTTGTTGAGCAATAATGACCCAGAAATCTTCGAGACAAAGTGCAGAATTAAATGTATCAGTGCTCTCTGGTGGACAATAGAGAAACAGTTTCTACTGACCAGCTGACCAGCTGATAATATGGACCATATTGTTGTTGATAGTTGATGACAATACAGCTGCAATAATAGGATATATGTTTTCACAGTAGAAGTTAGAACAAATACTGAACAATAATAAAGACTTTCTTCCTCTTATACAGAATCATAAACTGTCAGACTTATGATTTAAGTAAGAAACAATCTGAGAGAAGAGTTTGAATCTCAGTTTACAGTTTGGTTTATAACAGTGTGCTTCAGACGTTCAGGTTCTCCTGAGGATGAACTGTAATAACTCTGGTGACTCTTCCTCTGGCGCCATCAGCAGGTCACATTTTAATGTGTCCAATTCTTTGGTTTATGATCAAAAAGCCTCAACTGGACTTTGTGTTTATTGTTAATTAGCAAATGTAATCATGGAGATTTTCTGTGGTTAATGTCTGGTTAGGATTAGGGGACTTGGTTAAGGTTCAGGAAGGGTACTTGTCTTAGTTGAACTGAAGCAGATTTGATGAGACACCTGCTCACAGTTTCTCAGTTTGTTCCAGCATCTTGGAGAAGTTTCCACAGTGGTTCTTTGGATTTAGTTTGTCTCAGTGTCCTCTGTCTCTTCATGTAATCAGACTGACTCCATGATGCTGAGATCAGGACTCTCTGGAGGGGGACTGTCGACCGTCTCTTGCAGGACTCCTTGTTCTTCTTGTCTCTGAAGATAGTTCTTTATGACTCTGGCTGTGTGTTTGGGCTTGTTGACATGCTGCAGAATGAATTTGGGATCAATCAGACAGATTGGACTGATGATGGAGAAGAACCTAAACATCTTAACTTTTGCACAGTTCTGTTTGTCTTTTAAAGCATTTTAAACAGGAGAGTACAGTTAGAGTTCAATCTCAGACACTGATTACAGTTCATTCCTACAAACGTCACCTTCCAGTCGATCAGGGCTTCATGAATCTCATGGACATTTGGCTCTGATCACACAGCAACTGTAAATTTGCACCAGACAGAATAAAACAAACTGAGGGCGACCTGAGCTCAATGGTTAGGGTGCATACTATGTAGACGTAAACGCCCTGACAGTGAGTCAGCGGCACTCCTGGTTGGCCAGAGCATTTGCTGCTTGTCATTCCCCCTTATTTCTCTCTTTATCTTCACTGTAACTGTCAAATAAAGGCATAAAAATGCCCCCAAAAACTTCAGTTATGGCTGTGTGGTAATGCAGATTGTAAGTGACTGGTAATGCTCACTGTATTTATATATAATGGGTGAAAATGTGACAAAATGGCGATGGATTCCTTTTTAAAAATGTGGTTTGCTTGGAGGGAGCAGTTCCTCAGGAATAATTGAAAGTGGTCAGTGTTAAAATTGTTTTTTCAATAAGTGACATCAGAAAGTCTTAAGTCTTGAATCCAAGTGAAATCTTTTACTGTGACAAACGTTTCTGTAGTTTTTTTTTTTTTTTTTTTGCAGTAGTATAACAATATAAGGTAAAGTAAATAAAGTAGACCATATACTTACATCTGTTATCATGTAGTAACTGTGTGTGTTCATTTTCTAGATAGAATATACAATGAGATGTTTGAATAGATGAAATGTAGACAGTGTGATGGAAGTAGAGAAGTTTTTTCTGACCATTTGTTTTCTCGTCTTTGTCGTCTCTGCAGGGTGCCGACCAACATGTCAACACAGGCGCCGACATTCACACAGCCGCTGCAGAGCGTCGTGGCACTTGAGGGTAGTGCCGCGACGTTCGAGGCTCAAGTTAGTGGTAAGGAAACTTTAAAAATTTTATTCCAGATCTTTCTGCACAGAGAGATTCAGCCCCAGATTATCTCATAATGTACTGAGCTAACTAATTAATCTGTGAAATCACAGAGATGAAAGAGAAGATTGAATTTCCTGATGAATGTCAGTCAGTAAGCATCTTTGGGTTCTCTCTGGTTCCTCTCTCCTCGGCAGGTTCTCCAGTTCCTGAGGTGAGCTGGTTCCGTGATGGCCAGGTTCTTTCCGCCGCCGCTCTGCCCGGCGTTCAGATCTCGTTCAGCGACGGCCGCGCTGTTCTGAGGATCCCCGCTGTGACCGCCGCACACAGCGGAAGATTTTCCGTCAGAGCCACCAACGGCGCTGGACAAGCCACAAGCACCGCTGAACTCCTCGTTACAGGTGAGACTGCAGGTAGACTTAACCTCCTGGTCACAGGTGAGACCGCAGGTAGACTTAAATTATAGTTTATTTCTCCATGTTCCCTATAATCTAGTTCTCTTACATTGTACCTACATTTATTTTTGTAATGATATTTTATTTGTACCTGATTCAAACAACAAATTTACATTGTAAATCATAGACTGTATTTTAAAGTGCTACCAAAAAACAGCAATGACAGCACAGTGTTGTAAATGATCTCCTGAGTAAAATGAAAGTTTGAAATTGTGTCTGAAAACAGTGATTGTCTCTCTGGGCCTCAGTCTAAATTTATCCTGCTCTCAGCTGTGGGTGTGGCCTGTTACTTTATCCAGTGATAAAACCGATATAGATGCAGCTGTTGCAGCATAGCTTTCCTTAACAGGAATCCCAAGTTTATTAAGTGATTAACAGCTTGAACCTGAACCAGTTAGGATCTCGTGTCTACGAAACTCCACGTCAACCAGATGATTTTACTCGTTTGTCTTTATTCTTACGTGTTCGTGTTTCAGTCCTTCATGTCCCCATTAAATCCAGGCTAATCTGACATGTTTTCTGTCTGCAGCGGAGACGGCGCCTCCAAACTTCCTTCAGAGACTGCAGAGCTCCTCGGTGCGACAGGGCAGCCAGGTGAGGCTGGACGTCCGAGTCACAGGTATCCCCACACCTGTGGTGAAGTTTTACAGAGAGGGAGCCGAGATCCAGAGCTCAGCCGACTTCAGGATCCTCCAGGAGGGAGACCTGTACAGTCTGCTGATCGCTGAGGCCTTCCCAGAGGATTCTGGGACATATTCTGTGACCGCCACCAACAGCAGCGGACGGGCCACTTCCACTGCTGAACTGCTGGTTCAGGGTGAGGACTTCAGACAGTTTTTACCAATGCTCATTATTTTTAAACGTAAATTCAAACTACTGTAAATAACCAAGAATTGGTGGACAGTACGTATTTTGTGCTTTAAAAATAAACCTTTGACAGCACAAGAACGCAAGAGTAATCTTAATTAAGTTGTTTAGTGTTGTGTCCAGATCAGCCTAAACCTCCACATGTGTTTTTCCTGCAGGTGAGGAAGCTGTGCCGACTAAGAAAACTAAAACTATTGTGGCCGCATCTCAGATGGCGACTTCCCAAGAGACCAGAGTGCAGAGGGTGAGACATCCTAAAGAAACAGCTTTGGAGTTATCTGGTTAAATTTGATTAAGTACAAGGCAGGGTTACTACACAGGAACCTGGAAGTGTTTAGACCTGTGTCATCTCACAGATCAGAATAAAAAATCTTAATATAAAACAAAATCAAACAAAGTAAATACAGTGTGGAATTCATGTGCTGCTTCCAGCTGGACCACTGGAAGCTCCAATCATATTACACAAGTTCTTATTTTAAGGATTCACAAAACTTTTTCACAGTTTTACAGATGTCACTCAATATGTAATTCTTCCTCCTCAGAAGGTGGAGGCGAGTTTCCAGGCCACCACCATGATGGAGATGCATGTAGAAGGAGGAATGATGACTCAGCAGTTGGCTCACAAAACCCCCCCGCGGGTTCCCCCAAAGCCAACCTCCAAGTCCCCGCCATCATTTGTTTCCAAGGTGACGGGAGGACGCCAGCAGTCACCCTCACCTGTCAGACACGTGAAAGGGCCGACACCCACACCTGTCAGGTAAGACCACTGCCACTGAGTCAGACTTGCAAGAGTCAGAGTATTTCCTGCCTCCATGTGAAACAAGTTTAGATTTTAGAGAAGCTCTCACACATTACATTGCGTATTGTTTTTTTCCTGTGTTGTAATCTGCATCGTGTGTCTTGTTGTCTGCAGACCTGTTTCTCCCTCCACCCGACTGTCCATCTCTCCCATCAGACCCGTCAAGTCTCCTGTCATGACCAGGAAACAGGTGAGAACGTTTGTCAGGAGTTCGTATCCAGATACTTAGACCAGCTGTGACAGGTTGGAGTGGATGGAAACACGCATTTATTTGTTTTACCCTTGTTTTTGCAAAGTTTGGTTGAACTTTGTGCTTCCTCTGTCAGGTATCTGCCGGTGCAGAGGTCCTGCCACCCTGGAAGCAGGGAGACTACGTGGCTGAAGCCGGCTACACCACTATGACCAGCATGACCAGTGTCAGCAGCGCCACCCAGCTGCGTATGGAGAAGCACTGGGAGCAGCAGGTCACCGCCACTAGAGAGGTGAGAACGGTCTGTTTTTGAATCAGTTGACTCTTCAGGTGGTGGATGAGTGTGAACTTAATGAATGTATTTTTGAGCTTTACTTGTGCAGATTAGATAAAGGGGAGAAGAATGGAAATCTGCTTTAAATCTGAATTACACAGCAGTGAATGCATACTGAGTAATGAATCAACAGAATGTATGTGAAGTATAACTAAACTAACAGTGAATGTAGTGAGCTGAAGCAGTGCCTTGGCCCAGCTCTGTAGTGTGAACAGGTGCTCATGTGTTGATGTGCTGTGAATGCGTCAGGACGAGCATGTTACCCAGGACGATAAGAGCGTGGCGGTGGCTACTGTGGTGGCGGCCGTGGATCAGGCTCGTGGCCGGGGGCCGCCTGAGGCCACTGTGTCTGGAGAGCAGGTAGACCCCCCCCGCCGCCCCGTCTGCTACCATCACCCCACCTGCTGCTCAAACCACCACTTAATCTTTTTTCACTCTTTCTTCTTTTGTTACTGTAATGTGTTTTTCAGTCTTGATGAGTCAGCTTGGTCTGTGTGTTGATTTCACTGAGCACATTTCTGCTCCCCAGAGGATGAATCTAACAATCCAAGGCTGAAACATGTCGTCAGATTATATGTTATGGTGCAGAGCTTGTCCCACAAACCCTGAGATTGATATCCAAGTTATGCAAGAGTAGAGTTATTACAGAGAGGACAGACACGTTGTTTCAAGACTCTGGTTTTTACTTTTATACTGTTTCCCTGACACCTTCTAACCGTAACCCCTGATAATGGCTTTCAAATTAAACCAGAAACTTACAGTGCAACAAATCTTCTGTCCTGTTCTGGAACGACTTTGCTCTCACATATTTTATGATCTGCAATAAACTCTTCAGCCTGAGTTAAAATAAGCAGAGGACAAAATGGTACCATTGGGATAATAAGTTACCACAGTTGCTAGTTTGGTCTTTAAAAGCTTTTTAACATAGAGGGTGGATTGCTACAATTAAATGAGATACACAACAGTGCATAACAGTGTTGGGAAGTTATGAATATGGTTAAGGGGTAGTAGAAAGAAATTACATTGAAAAGGAAGAAGAGTTTGGAGGACACCGCATTATGGACAAAGGACAAAGTTACCAGCAGCTACATCAAATATCCTGTTAGATTATTGAACAGGTGGAGACATGGAAATTAGAAAACATGAGATGAACTAAACTCACAGTCATGTTTTATTTGAATGATTTTCTGGAAATTCAAATCAAATTTGAGCAAAACGTAACTATTGTGGTTTTAGCATCAATTGGCATCAGAGGTATTTGCTGACCAACACCCCCACCCATCTCTTAAGTTGTGTATGTTTCACCTTTAATGGAGCAACTGTTGGAGCTGCCATCATCTCCTCTTCTTGACCTCTTCCCTTCTGTATCAACATAAAGTTCATCTTCTCTTTGCTTCACTCTTAATGAGAGTAAACTGCATGTTTCACTCTAATGTTGTGTGGCGCATGGTGTCATGTATTCAGTGATGCTCCCTTGTATTTATAATATGGAGGTATTTTTTCTTTTCATCTGTGGGGCTTTTGGTCGAATATCTTCCTCCTGTCGTCTTGCCATGGATGTCCTGAGATCTATGTGCTGCTTATTGTGTCTCCAGGCTGAGGGAGGGAAAAGAGCCGGGGCGGTGGCCACAGTGGTGGCTGCCGTTGACCTCGCTCGCGTCCGCCAGCCCGTGCATGCAGAGGGCGGGCGAGCTGAAGAGGAGGAGGCAGTAGAGGTGGAGATAAAGAAGCAGGCGGCAACGGCTGCAGAGAAACAAATTGTTGCAACTAAAACAGTGTCCGTTGAACCGCCGGCTGCCGCCACCGCCGCCATCACAGTGACCTCAGAGCAGCACAGAGTCCAGGTCTCCCAGGTCGGAGGAGTTCACTGAATTCATATTAGATATGATATCTGATAATGATAATAGAGTCTCAGCTTTCTTAACCACGCAATAAACTCTGTTGGTTACTCCAGATTCAGAGAACAACAGAAATCTCCTCCCATGTGGACACTGGTGTCACCCCGTCCCCAGTACCACATTTCACAGTTTCTAAAGTTTCTGTTCCTAAACATGAACCTAGCCACGAGGTAAGGAGAGGAGCTGCAGGCCCGCCGTCGTTATCCAGAAACCTCCATTTCACCTTTAACACCCACGCTTCTTCTTAACATACAGTCTCCACTGTTTTGTTATGTGGTGTGATTCACTTTGACTTGCTCCTCACAGTATCACCCATCCTAAAATATGTCATCACGTTTTATCATGGCCATCGACTGCACAAACCTATGAAAAGCCAGTTTCCTGTTGTTCAAAAAAATACCACAACTTTAGACTCTGAAGTTTCACTTTTCCCTACTTTGTGCCCAAATTAGAGTTTTGTGTAGTTTTGTGTAATGACAAGATACTGAGGAAACTGTAACTCAGAACTCCAGGTGTCTTGTCACCTCTTCAGTTTCATATGAACAACCTCAGGTTATGTTGTATCACTTTTTTCTATGCAAACAGAGTTAGATAAAATGATGTTGCTGACACAAACCTCTGGGTATATTTTCTTAAACCAACAAGTCAGTGAAAAATAAACTTAGTAAGCAGTACATGATGAGTATTATATTTATTCACCGCTTTTAGGTCTTTACCTTGGTGTAATTATCTAGTTCTCCAAACATCACAATCACACTGACACACGATGCTGCTTCTTTCACAAAACCATCTTTGGCTATAGCAGCAAAACCCTGCCATTTCAGAAACTGGAACCTGAGATTTTTGCACAGTTTTTGCTTAAAAATGACTGAAATAATTAAGCGATTATCAAAAGATTTGCAGACTATTTTGCTGTGCATCAATTGATTGACTTGTCATTTCAGCTCTAAAAATAATTAAATCAGAATAAACAATCAGTCAGTATTTCTCCACCTGACAGCACTGAGATGGGTTCAGCTGCAGTTTTCTTAATCGAATACATTTTTCAGTAATTTTTCAAGGCAAACACTTGCTACTTAAAGTTTCTTAAATGTGAAGATTTGCTGCTTTTCTTTGTCATATCTGACCTCAGAATTTCCAGACTTTGGTCTATGGCCCTGCTACGACTAATTCCCACTTTTACTTAAATACCACGGTTTTCTTCCGCTAACTAATCTCCAGCTGAACGTGGACTTTGGAAGCTTTGTTTGGTTTGTGACGATGGTTAACGCTGTTTTCGTTGGCTCGGTCAGGTGTCCATCGCTGGCTCTGCCATCGCCACTCTGCACAAAGAGTTATCCTCCCCTGCTTCTCCAAGAAAGATCATCAAGCCCGTCAAGTCTCCCAGTCCGTCTCGCAGGGCGGCGGCTGTGGAGGTTCGAGTGACACCGGAGCCTGTCCCCCCGCCGTTTAAAGACGTCAGATATCAGAGTCAGGTTGAGTTACAGCCGAGCGGGGCTTACGCAGTGAGTGAAGAGGAGTTTGAGGACTGGGAGCCTCAGGTTGGTCCGACGCCCCCTTTGCTTCCTTCACTTCCCCCAATATAACCCACTGTGGACTGTCACCTGCTCTCCCCCTCTTCACTGCAGCCAATCACACGCTGCCCTTCACCTGCCTCATGAAGAATCCTCCTCTTCTTCTACTTCCTGTCTTCACCCGTTGATCCCTCCATTCTCTCCGCAGGAACTTTATCTGTTCTAACCGGCTTCCACCCCTCCATCCTCACAGAATGCCTCAGCTGAGAAACACAGAGTTGTTGTGTTTGATAATGTTTGACTCGTATTGTTGTTTCTCACCAGGAGGCGGCTGCAGTGCCCACCAGAGCCCAGGAGCCTGTTATTCCTCCTACACTTAATGCTGTAAGTACTTTTTCCTGTCCACTTCCTATTTCTCTCCTTCATGAATACAAACTTTTACTTTTGATACTTGAAGTACATTGTACCAATAATATCTCTGTACCTTTACCTATTAAAAGATCAGAGTACTTGTTCCATCACTGTTGCATCCCTCTCCCTTCAAAACTGGCTAGAGGTTGTCATATTTAAACATGCTAAATACTTGTAATGCAACAAATCATCCACATAAATTATTTTTCACTCCTGGTATAGAAAGCATGCTCTTCAGTAATGACTTAACAGTGAAGAACTTCAGTCTTTCCAGGTGTCTGAAGGAGTCACTGTTTTCTTTTCAGGGCCTGAAGAACCTGACGGTGACAGAGGGTGAGTCGGTGACCCTGGAGTGCCAGATCAGTGGTCACCCCACTCCTGTCATCATGTGGTTCAGAGAGGACTACAAGATTGAGAGCTCCATCGATTTCCAGATTAGCTACGAGAAGGGATTTGCCCGGATGGTGATCCGAGAGGCGTTTGCCGAAGACAGCGGCCGCTTCACCTGTACCGCCACCAGCGAGGCGGGAACCGTCAGCACCTCCTGCTACCTGCTCGTCAAAGGTAACGGTGGGGGGATAATGAATAAAGGCCTTTTGAGTTGAAATGTACTGTAATGTGAAATGTAATTCAAGCGAAACAATTGGACAGTTAAACTTTAACTAATGAATCAAATGCCTCATTTTAATGCACTATTTGGATTTAAATTGAGATTAGCAGCTAAAATATTGGAAAACAACACAGTAATATTCCTCTAATAAACATATACTGCAGAGTAAGATTGAGATAAGATTGGCAGGATGATGAATTGATTGCAGCCTGTGTTGACTGTGATAGATTCAATTCTGGCACTATGGGTGCCTTCACACGTACCCTCTTTGATCCAGACCATAACAGCAGGTCTAATCAGTGCCTTGGACCACAGTCCGAACCAAAGGACCGAAACCAAAACAAACCAGATCAAATGTAACAAAAACATGAAGCTTGGTTCAGACCTTGGTCCTGACTTTTAGGTAGGACAACATCCCAATTCAACTTTTTCCCTCTTTTTGTAGTGTCAGAAGAAATTGAGAGCAGAGAGGAGACAACTGTCACAGAAATTGGAATCACACAAGAGAAAACGTAAGTCGTATATCTAGATACCAAACAGTCATCATGAGCCACTGTAATATTATATGTGAGTCTCTGCAGTTGTAGTGTTTGATCAGGCTGTTGTTTCCCTTCAGTGTTGCTGTCGAGACAAAGGCACAGATGGTGGCAGAGGTGACTACAGGAGAGTCTGCTGCTCCCTTCTTCATCAAGAAACCGACCGTTCAGAAACTGGTGGAGGGCGGAAGCGTAGTCTTTGAATGCCAGGTCGGAGGAAGCCCAAAACCTCACATTATCTGGAAGAAGAGCGGTGTGCCGCTCACTACTGGATACAGGTACAAATCTCCAGTTAGTTTCTGTTCAGACCTGTCCTTGTTGTTAGCATTTCAAAACCTTTTCATAGACTGGCTCCGGCCCTTAAGGCTCCAGCTCCTGGTCCAGGTTTAACTAATCCAGAGAGCCTTTCTGCAGACAAGCTAACGTTTACTTGCTACATTAGCTAAGATGTTAGTGACCAGTCATTGTCAGTTACAGTCCTGCTGCCATCATGAGTTGGCTATTGGTGTTGTACTTGTGAAGTAGGTAACGTTTTTACACTAAAAGGTCTTCTGCAATCATACGTTGGCAATTTATTTTCTTGTCTTAATAGTAGTTAATATATGTTTGCTAACATGTTATCTAATATTTTGATAAATACATGACCAAACATCTTGAGAAAATAGATGACTTCTGCAGATAACGGACTTTTTCATATGTTTTAATGTTACATGTTAAATGTGGTTGAGCTTTTGTTTAAATATCTTGATGTTTCCTGATCTCTTCATTTACAGATCAAAATTATAATAATGATTTTGTTTTTTGCCATCAGATACAAAGTTGCCTACAAGAAGGAGACTGGAGAATGCAGACTGGAGATCTCCATGACCTTTGCTGATGATGCTGGAGAATACTCCATCTTTGCCAAGAATCCTCACGGAGAAGCCTCAGCCTCAGCTGGCCTGCTGGAGGAAGGTATACACATCCTTTTATTTCTCCATCCAGGGATTTTTATCTTGAATGACTTCAAAAGGCATCCTCTATTTAGAAAACCATTTAAATGCATCTGTGTTTACAGAGGAATATGAAGCCTATATGAAGCAGCATGATGTGACATATAAAACTGAAGTGGTGACGACGACGGTGGTTCAGGAGCCCTCTGTGGTCGTGAGTCAGTATGAGCTGGAACAGAGGAGGGTGACAACCCCCATGAGCTTTGTCTCAGAAACGGTACTTTCTTGCTAAAGATTCATCAGTCTGTGATAACAAGATTAGAAGTGTCAGTAATCCCAGTTCATATTTGATGTTAAACATTAAAAAACTATTTTTGCAGGAATTCCTCATTTCAGCCTTTGAAGAGAGGATCATCCAGGAGATCGAGCTCCGTATCATGAGGATCACCTACAGAGAGCTGGTGACAGAGGACGGAGAGCTGATGGTGACTGTAGCAGAAGAGGAGGCCGTGCAGCCGGCCTTTGACACACCGGTCAAAAACTACAGGATCATGGATGGAATGGGCGTCACTTTCCACTGCAAGATGGCTGGAAATCCACTGCCAAAGGTGCTGGGTTGGAAATGTTGATAAACATCTAGTTTAGAATTTGCTTTTCTTATTTCATCAACAAGATAATTGATAATGATTTTTTGGCCTTGGATAGTGTTGCTGCAGGATTGCTTAAACAACTTTCTAATTTTTGTGTTGATCTGTTAGATATATTAGTAAGTCATGTCCAGAGAAATGTATTAGCTCATGGTGGCCATGGCTTCTAGCAGATTTTGCTGAGAAAGAGCTACAAAGTGTCTCTAAACCTACTCTCAACTGGGTGCAACTGGGATTTCTTTATATTTAAAGTTTGACTAATACATAATAGTTACAGCATTTAAAAGTCTTGAACTTTATCTGTTGTGCTACCATGTGCCAAATTTAGCCCATATTTCACAAGGACCTTTTGTTTATGGTGCGTTTACAATTTTTTATGTGACTAGGATTTGCCAACTTAATAAACAACAAAAGTCGTGCATTATTTTATAACAACTGAGGCTTAATTTTAATGGTAACTAATTTTTGGGTCTTTAACCTTTAGTGAATCCATCCAGCAACAATAAGCCAACATTGGTGTATAAAATTACTTTCTCTCTTCTCCCAGATTGCTTGGTTCAAAGATGGCCAGCGCATCAGGCCTGGTGGCCGTTACCAGATGGAAGTTCTTCAAGATGGACGAGCTAGCCTTCGCCTCCCTGTTGTGCTACCAGAGGATGAGGGTGTATATACCGCCTTTGCCACCAACATGAAAGGAAATGCTGTCAGTTCTGGAAAGCTCTATGTGGAGCCATCCGGAGCTGTAACACCTCAGAGATACACACCACAGCCAGCAGTGCAGAGGATCAGGTAAGACTTAATGTTCTCCAACAGCTGAGTATGGAAATAGGAGCCTTCATATTGACACTAGCTAAGTCAAAAAGATCAGAGTTCTCCAATGTAGGCCATGATTCCTTGTTACAAAGAGGCACAAGAAAAAAATATTATTATTCAATACCTTTTATAATAACAATGGATCAAATTACTGTTTGTAAAATTAAGCAGTAGATTGCATTGATGAACCTGTAGAGTTATCACCAGACTTTGCAGCTCCCCTCAGCTCTATGGACATTACTGTCCCACAGTTGTACTGATTTGTTTCACTCTCACTGCGCTCATAGCACTGTTTTTTGTGAGACAGACACAGTCAGAGTCTAGCTGGTGAGCATATTGGAGCAATTAGCAGCTATAGTGCCAGATATTTTGTTTCTGTTGCCCTGCCTCCCCTTAGACAACTGAAAAAGACCATGGCGTGGTGAGATGCTACTGGCCCTACCTAGTAACAAACTCCTGCTACAGTGCAGACTCTGTTATTTTGTTTGATGGCACATTTCAAACTGAAAGCACGTTAATGCTTAACCAGTACCATATCACCTTGATACTGACGACTCTGCTCCTCTCTCAGGTCCACATCTCCTCGTTCTCTGAGCCGCTCGCCTGGTCGTTCTCCAAGCCGTTCTCCCGGACGCTCTCCTGCCCGGAGGCTTGATGACACAGATGAGGCACAGCTGGAAAGACTCTACAAACCTGTGTTTGTCATGAAGCCTTCCTCAATAAAATGCTCTGAGGGGCAAACTGCCAGATTTGACTTGAAGGTTGTTGGCAGACCCATGCCTGACACATACTGGTTCCACAACGGTAAGAGAAACAAGTTTCCACATATTCTAGAAATGCACCTTTTTCTGTTGCCTCTGAGGCATGTAAAACCATTTACCCTTTTCCCAGGACAACAAGTGGTCAATGACTACACCCACAAGATTGTGATTAAAGAGGACGGGACTCAGTCCCTGATCATTGTCCCAGCCATGCCACAGGACTCTGGAGAATGGACAGTTGTTGCTCAAAACAGAGCTGGACGTACCTCTGTCTCTGTAAATCTTACTGTTGACGGTAAGTCTGCATCACAGATCAATTATACTGGATCAGATGACTTTCTTTCAGCATTGAAAAAAGTTATCAGTTATTAAATCCTGTCTTGTTCTTTATCATATTTCCCCATCCACAGCTCGAGAAAGCCTAGCACGCCCTCAGTTTGTTGAAAAGCTGAAGAACCTCACTGTAAAGCAGGGGACTCTGGTTGAACTGGCTGTCAGAGCCATTGGAAACCCCCTGCCTGACATTGTCTGGCTGAAAAACAGTGACATTATCACACCACAAAAGCACCCACATATCAAGTATGTATTTTTTAATTTTATCTATGAATTATTTTCCAATCCTTTGAAACAGCTATATAAAACTATAAAGTGGCAAATTAAATGTCCTCATCAATACATTTGAATGGTTTCATATTTCAGGATCGATGGTACTAAAGGAGAGGCCAAATTCCAGATCCCAGCTGCTTCAGGCTCAGACAGTGCCTGGTACACAGCTACAGCCATTAACAAGGCTGGAAGAGACACCACTCGCTGCAGAGTCAATGTTGAAGTGGACTTCACTGCCCCTCAAGCTGAGAGGAAGCTCATTATTACCAGGGGTACCTACAAGGCCAAGGAGATTGCTGCTCCAGAATTGGAGCCCCTTCATATGCGATATGGTCAAGAGCAGTGGGAGGAGGGCGACCTTTACGACAAAGAGAAGCAGCAGAAACCAATGTTCAAGAAGAAGCTGACCTCTATCAGAATGAAGCGTTTCGGCCCAGCTCATTTTGAGTGCAGACTGACCCCCATTGGTGACCCCACCATGGTAGTGGAGTGGCTGCATGATGGCAAGCCTCTGGCAGCTGCTAACAGGTTGCGCATGGTCAATGAATTTGGCTACTGCAGTCTTGACTATGAAGTTGCTTATGCTAGAGACAGTGGCGTCATTACCTGCAGAGCCACAAACAAATACGGAGTTGACCAGACCTCAGCTACCCTGATTGTCAAGGATGAGAAGGGTCTTGTTGAGGAAACACAGCTTCCCGAAGGCAGGAAGGGAGCCAGAATCGATGAGATCGAGCGCATGGCTCATGAGGGAGGACCTGCAGGAGTCAGTGCTGACGAGGAATTTGAAAAGACCAAACCTGAAATTGTCCTGCTTCCTGAGCCAGCCAGAGTGCTGGAAGGCGACATTGCACGATTCCGCTGCAGAGTGACTGGTTATCCAGCGCCTAAGGTCAACTGGTACCTTAACGGACAACTCATCCGCAAAAGCAAGAGATACAGACTTCGTTATGATGGTATTTACTATTTAGAAATCGTTGACATCAAGTCCTATGACTCTGGAGAGGTCAGGGTGGTTGCAGACAATCCTCTGGGCACAACTGAGCACACTGTGAAGCTGGAGATCCAACAGAAAGAGGACTTCAGATCCGTCCTGCGTCGTGCTCCAGAAGCGAAGGCTGCAGAGGCTTCACATGAGCCTGGAAGAATGGGATTTGACGTTGTGAAGGTCGACCGACCTAGCGAGGCCCCACAGGACAGGGAAGTCGTTAAACTTCGTAAGACACAGAGAATTGTTCATGAGAAAACCTCAGAGGAGTCAGAGGAGTTGAAGAGCAAGTTCAAGCGCAGGACAGAGGAAGGTTTCTATGAGTCCATCTCTGCTGTGGAGTCCAAGGCTCGCAAGAGGGACGACTCTTATGAGGATCTACTGAAGAAGACTAAGGAGGAGCTTCTTCATCACATGAAAGAGAAAGAAGAGGCTGAGAGGAAGAAGATGGAGGAACAAGGCAAAGTCACCATCCCCACAATCAAACCAGAGAGAATCCAGCTCTCCCCCAGCATGGAAGCACCCAAAATCCTGGAGCGCATTGCTAGCAAGACTGTTGCTCCAATGGATGAGGTTCGTTTCCGAGTCAGAGTCGTAGGAAGACCAGAACCTGAGTGCCAGTGGTTCAAGAACGGCATTCAGCTGGAAAAATCTGAGCGTATTTACTGGTACTGGCCTGAGGACCATTTGTGTGAATTGGTGATCAGAGACGTCACAGCAGAGGATTCTGCTAGCATCATGGTTAAAGCCATGAATGTTGCTGGGGAGGCCTCGAGCCACGCCTTCCTGCTTGTGCAAGGTATTGCTACTTGTATATATACACTTATACACTTATATGTCTACCAGATTTCTCCAGTAACAATTTTGTTGTCCTGATTCATTTCAATGTATCACGTCATATTTTGTCATTGCAGCCAAGGCAGCAATTAACTTTACCCAAAACCTGGAGGATGCCAGTGCCAATGAGAAGGACACAATGGTGACCTTTGAGTGTGAAACAAACGAACCTTTTGTTAAAGTCAAGTGGTTCAAAAACGACATGGAGATCTTCTCCGGAGACAAATACAGAATGCACTCAGACAGAAAGGTCCATTTCCTGTCTGTGCTGATGATTGAAATGAGGGATGATGCCGAATACACTTGTGTGATTGCAGATGACGAGAACATCAGGACAAGCGCAAGGCTTCACGTAGAAGGTAATCAGAAACTTCCCATTTGCTGTTTTATTTGTGTGGATTGGTAGATTAAGGCTCTTGACGTTGTTCTGTGTTCAGGAGCTGCCTTGGAGATCATCAAACACATGGAGAACATCGAGGTACCAGAGACCTATGCTGGAGAGTTTGAAGTTGAACTGTCTCGTGAGGACGCTGAGGGCAGCTGGTTCTTCAGAGACAAGGAGCTCTCTCCCAGCAGTAAATACATCATGTCCTCCCGCCGAGGAAGACACACCTTGTCTGTCAGAGATGTCAGGAAAGAGGACCAGGGGAAATACACTTTTGTATGTGGAGATCTGAAGACCAGTGCCTCACTGAAGATGAAGTGTAAGCAACTTCTGTCCAAAAATAAAATGCCTGAACTTGCTTTCAAGTTCTATAGTTAAACTTTTTTGCTGCCATCAGCTGCATGGTAGTTCTCAGTAATGTGATCATAATGAGGTTTCTCCACCTTTAGTGCGCCCAGTGACCCTAATGCAGCCCCTGACCGACCTCACAGTCTGTGAGGGTGACATTGCTCAGCTGGAGGTGCGGTTCTCCCAGGAGAACGTGGAGGGAACCTGGATGAAGAACGGCCAGGCCATCTCCGCCTCAGACCGCATCCACATTGTAATTGACAAACTGGTTCACAAGCTGCTGGTGGAGAACGTCACCAGAGAAGATGCTGCTTCCTACTCTTTTGTGGTTCCCGCCCAAGATATCTCCACCTCAGGCAAACTCAGTGTTCAAAGTAAGAGTCCAAATTAGTGCCAGATCTGTAAAACCCTGTCACGAGAACACTTTGAACATGTCTGATAATCATTTCATTGTCCTTCCTTACAGCTATTGACATTGTGGTTCCACTGAAAGATGTGTCCTCCGTTGAGGGCACCAAAGCTGTTCTGGAGGCCAAGATTTCCGCTCAGGACATCAGCTCAGTCAAATGGTACCACAACGACAAACTGCTGATGCCCAGTGACCGAATCCAGATGGTGGCAAAGGGAGCCAAGCAGCGTCTGGTCTTCGCTAGGACATACGCCTCAGATGAAGGACACTACAAACTGGTGGTCGGCAAGGTCGACACCAGCTGCAACCTGTCTGTCGAGCGTAAGACTGATTTCATTTTCCCACTTTTCCTGTTTTTAAGGTCCCACTTCCAGTTTAATGTTCTTACTGTGTTGCTGTTGTTCCAGAGGTGCACATTGTGAAGCACATGGAGGACAAAGTGTGCTCCGAGTCCCAGAACGTCACCTTTGACGTTGAAGTTTCTCACCCTGGTATCGACCCGATGTGGACATTCAGGAACCAGCAGCTCAAACCTGGACCCAAATACAAGATGGAGTCCAAGGGCAAGGCTCACTCTCTGACTGTCATTGACGCCATGAAGGATGAGGAGGGCCAGTATATGTTCCACGCTGGTGAAAAGACATCCAGCGCCAAGCTCACTGTCTCTGGTACACCTAAACTCTTAAAAAACATTATTGAGCTATGTGCTGCTCTGTTGCCCCAGAATCATAAACCAAAAATGTTTCTTTGTTCTGCCACCAGGTGGAGCCATCACACGGCCCCTGCAGGATGTGACGGTGGCAGAGTCTCAGACAGCTGAGCTGGAGTGTGAGGTCGCCAATGCTAACGCTGAAGGGAAGTGGCTGAAGGAGGGTCAGCCTGTAGACTTTAATGAGAATGTGGTGAGCGAGGTGAATGGAGCCGTCAGGCGCCTCATCATTGTCATCACCAGACCGCAGGACGTTGGAGAGTACACCTATCAGGTGGCCAACTCCAAAACCACCGCTAACCTCAGGGTGGAGGGTAAGCACTGTCTTCTCATCATACATGTCAAGTGTCCATGTTATCGTGTATGTGGTGGTATTTCAAGATGCTGCACAGGATGAGAGAAACATTTTACCCAGCATGCTTGTGACTTCTAATACAGTATATGTTACTAGATCTTAATGTCTTTAAGTCCTGCTCCCTTCAGGATGAACCCTTTTAATTTTAATGACCAACTGAACCATTTCCACTTGCCCCATCCTTAAGACAAACATTTTTAGTTGCATGACTTGAATAGCTGGAAGAGCAGAGAAATTGTGCTATGTAAATACTGAGTCCTTTGTTTCCATCTTCCAGCGGTGAAGATCAAGAAGACTCTTAGGAACCAGACTGTGACGGAAACCCAGGAGGCGGTGTTCACGCTGGAGCTTACCCACCCTGATGTAAAAGGATCCCAGTGGATCAAGAACGGTGTGGAGCTGCAGAACAGCGACAAGTATGAGATCACCTCTGAAGGCATGGTCCACACCCTGAAAGTCAAGAACTGTAACACACAAGACGAATCTGTTTATTCCTTCAAGCTGGGAAAACTGTCTGCCAATGCCAGGCTCAATGTGGAGAGTGAGTATCACTGATTATTGGAGCCTGCAGATTCATTTTAGTTATCTTTTATCTTTGCATTAATTTTTGTCTTTGATTAGAAACTTTTAAACTGCCCTGACCCCTCATGCATAGTGTTTTTCATTCAGCACAAACTCAGCTGTAAATCTAGCTTATCATTTTATTTTAACTTTGATCTGCGACTTGTTTCTGCAGCGATCAAGATTGTGAAGAAGATAAAGGACGTGTCATCACTGTTGGACGGTACTGCCTCCTTTGAGATGAGCCTGTCACATGACAACATCCCTGTCAGGTGGATGTTTAAAGGCGTGGAGCTGAAGTCGAGCGACAAGTGTAAGATTCTGTCGGAGAGGAAAGCTCACAAGCTGGTCCTGCAGAATGTCGACAGCAGTAACGCAGGAGAGTACACCGCGGTGGTCGGACACCTGCAGTGCAGTGCCATGCTCACTGTTGAGGGTACGTCACACTTTAAATCAAATTATTACATCTACATAATGAAAAAGTCACAGTAAAATGGTTGATAAAAAAGAATGAATGGATTTTAATTTATTTTGTGCCATTAAAAAACTAGGAAATGTTTACAATTATAATTTTCCAGGAGTTTAAGATAATTTTATGAAATATTTGTCATTTGTAATGATGTTTTTACAAGATTTTGTAAAATTTCTACAATTACAATTTTATGGAGTGTACATAGATCATAGACATGAAATGGAATTTGAAATGGAATAATGTTTTGATTTTTCTCTAACGCTTGCAGTTTTACAAAATGTTGTACAAAAAATATTACATATTACAATTACAAATTTTTGTTGTATAGTTCCCAGCCATAGGTTACTTGTCTTGTGTAGTTTTTCTCATTTGTTACAACAGATTTTTCAATTTGTGGTTTTACATTTCCCAAAGAAATTTCATATGGGGGGGTGGGTTGTTTGTTTTTTTAGCTTTTTCAAGAAAAAAATATTTACGATATGGTATCAGTCAAAAGAATCAAGTCAAGAATATTTGAATATTTTTTTCTCATTTGTTATAACAGATTTTTCATGTTGCAGTTTTACATTTTCCAAAGAAATTTTTGCAAAATGTACCTTTAAAAAAAAATTTAAGTAATGATTTTTTTTTTTTTTTGGCTTTTCCAGGTTTTTATATTCATTTTTTAAAACCATAAAGTATCAGTCAAAAGAATTAAGAGAAGAATGCATTTTGTTCTTGTAACTATTTGTGTGTATTTTATGTCTTAAAATTATTTATTTAATTGAAGTTAATTGTCTAACTGATTTTTGGATTCATAGTTAAAAATTGTCCAAATTTAAAATTTTGTAAAACTTTTATTTTCTTACATGGTTTTGGGAATTTATTTTTTTTATCATTTATAAGTAAGAGAGTAGGTTTAGGATAAAATGTAATTTTGTTTATAGATATATGTAATTTGTATTTATTTCATTAAAAACTAATATAAAAAATATATTTTCTAATTCAAACTACATTTTTGTGAAAAGCTCTAATATTTGTTTGGACTTGATTTTCCCCTTGCAGCTCTGAGAGTCACCAAACCCATGAAGAGCGTGGAGGTCCCAGAGACTCAGGTGGCCACGTTTGAGTGTGAAGTCTCTCATTTCAACGTACCATCCACCTGGCTGAAGGACGGTGTGGAGATTGAGATGAGCGAGAAGTTCAGGATCGTGGTTCAGGGAAAACTCCACCAGCTGAAGATCATGAACACCAGCAGGGACGATTCTGCAGAGTACACCTTCATCTGTGGGAATGACAGAGTCTCTGCAACGCTCACCGTTAGCCGTAAGATTTCATTTAAAGTAAAACCAAGAGTTGCACCAAAATAATGTCTCTGAATTAGACAGAGTGAGAGAGTCACTCAGGATGAAGTCTTAATGATCTTTAAAAAAACACTGTGAAGGAAGATTTTTTCCCTCTTTGAGTCTTAAGGTAGTGTTAGGCAGCGTTTCCACAGGTCAGAAGTAGGCACTAAAAGCAATAGTTCAGTATCTGACACTGATAGAGTGAAGCTAGCCCAGTCCCCAGTAGCAGTAGCAGTAGCTGGTGTAAGGAGGGAAACAGTCTTAATGCAGGAGCCCTTCAGCTCAGGGACAGACTGTCTTCCCTTCAGATTAGTAGGTGCTGTGATCCCATGAAGAGCATCCTTATTTGCACGTGAAGGAAGTGTAATGTGAGTTAAGTCTGGCTTTTGATACGTCCAGCCAGAAGGACAGCCTTCACACACTGTCATCTTGTATTGCTCAGCGTTATTCTCCTCGATTCTCGTTATTCTCCTTCAATAAATGCTTCTGCCTAAGACATCTGGGTCTCCTGAAACTTCTTCCATTACGAGTTAACCAGCTCACAAGATTTCCATCATTAGCATCATCATTTCATTACATTAAAAACATTTGACACTTAAAAAATGATAAAACACATAAAGAGAGGATGAACAACGTGGAATTATACAATTTGAAATATTTTGTAATTAGGGATTTTGTGGATTTTTATAATTTGAAAACAAATACAGATAAGAAATAATTTACAACTTAGAAAAACAGAGGATTAGCAGTGATTTTAAAATGTTACAATATTATTATTATTGCTATTATTGTTAGTGGTAAACAATAACTAAATTATTAACATGGCACTTATTACAATTAGGAAACAAGAAATATGAAAATACTTGTGTGAAATATTGTAATTTTTTTGTTGTGTATTGTTGGTCCTAGTCCTGAAAGCTTGAACACATGTTAATGGTAACTGTTAATGTGAACCCATGCAGCTCTCAGTTGTGAGTAGTGGTGGACAGAGTAGTACCACAATGTCCAGTACTAATATTTAAGTTAAAGTATCTGTTAAAACATAATCTGAAATCAAAGTATAATGTACTTTTTGACTTTTTGACATTGAGTGCATTGTTGGATGTGGCCTAAGCAACTTTATACTGTTTCACAAAATTTAACGCAAAGTACAACCAGAGCTTTCTAATACTCTTCAAAGCTGAATTCCCACTAAAAGTTTAGAAAGTTAGTTCTGTTTTTGTATTAAGTTTCTTTCATTTGTAGTTTTCAGTTGTGTCCTGAAAACAGCCTCCTCCTCTGTAAAAGCCAGTTTTCACCCAACCTGTACTTTCCTCTCCAGCTGTCCTGATCACATCCATGCTGAAGGACCTGAACGCTCAGGAGAGAGACACCATCACCTTCGAGGTCACCGTCAACTACGAGGGCATCACCTACAAATGGCTAAAGAACGGCGTGGAGGTCAAGTCGTCAGACAGATGTCAGGTCCGCAGCCGGCAGCTCACGCACTCGCTCACCATCCGAAACGTTCACTTTGGAGACGGAGGAGAGTATCAGTTTGTGGCCGGCTCCGCTGCCACCGCTGCCAACCTGTTTGTTGAAGGTAACTTCATGTTATACATTTGTACAGTTAACAGGTCTCTGACACATGTCTGAAATAAACATAAAAAATGTAAATATACAACAGAAGTATATAAAGTACACTGCTGTGGTTGGACATATTCAGCACATCCATGCTCACTGTGGAGGGTCAACCTCCTCTCACAACAGTTTGTGAAATAGTCACAAAATTTTATCTGTTGATTACATGGACACAAATTTTCTCCTTTTTTTGTGGCAGTCGGCACAACTTTTAAACTCGCTTATTTCAATTAGAAAAATTTTTTGAATGAAGCACAACATTCATTTACAGAAGCAGAGACACACAGAGGCAGGATGAGGTGGATGCTGGGTGCACATCTGTACTATGAGAGACTGGGGTTCATATCCAGAGTCTCGTGGTTCAGACAGCTTAAGCTCTTTGGTTAAGGTCAGGGAAAGGTGGTGGTTTTGGTTCAGAGTAAATAAACAGGTTGTGTCTGGCAAACAGGCATTAAAGAGTTAAAATCCTGGAAATGAATGAATATTTGGTAGTTCTAACCACAAACTTCAATATTAAAACCTTCATGAAGGAAGATTTATTCCTGGACTGTTGGATTATATTGTGGGTAGATGTGATAAACTGGACACTGAGTACATGAACACTTCAGATAACACTGCTGACATGGGTTGACCTCAAGGCCCAGCCTGTGAAGAAGTCTGTGAACAAACAAACTGCAATGTCAGATACTTTGTGTACTTTAACTTAGTATTCATTCTCAGATTTAGATTATTCTTGTTGTTGGAACTTTTTCAGCTCGTGTGATTGAATTCACCAAGAAAATCAAAGACATAAAGATCACAGAGAAGAAGAAGGCAATCTTTGAATGTGAGGTTTCTGAGCCAAACATCCAGGTGATGTGGATGAAAGACGGACAGGAGCTGGACATGTCTGAGGAACGGTACGTCAGTTTCCATCCTCCACACACCTGTAACTGTTTTTCAACACTTGCTGTGCGTAGAAGCATTTTAAAAGGATACATATGAGCTGAAGGTTATCTCCTGTTTTGTGTTCAGGTACATCGTGACAGCAGAGAAATATGTTCACCGCCTGATGATCCAGACGGTCCGTATGTCTGATGCTGGAGAGTATTCAGTGGTGGCTGGATCGAGCGTCTCCAAAGCCCATCTGACTGTGGAGGGTCGCGACATCCGGATCTCCGAACCTGCTGAGCGGGAAATCACGGTAAGGCAAACGTTGAACTAATTCTTTACATAACAATAAATAAATGAATAAATAGGACATGGGACACCAAGCAGAGGCCAGAAATCTAAATCCTTCCTTTCTCATAGGTTCTGGAGAAACACAGAGCGACCTTTGAGTTTGAAGTGAATGAGGATGATGTGGAGGGCCGCTGGCTGAGGAACGGGGTGGAGATCCAGTTCTCTGTGGAGGAGAGGTTCAACTATGTGGCCATCAGGAAGCTGCACCGCCTCACCATCTCTGAGACCTACAGGAGCGACGCTGGAGAGTACACCTTCATCGCCGGCAAGAACAGGAGCACCATGCACCTCCGTGTCAACCGTAAGTCCACGGGGAAGGTGATGGAAATAATGTGACAGAATAAAATCACAGGATTAAAGTCCAGCTGCAAACACATCTGCTCTGTAAGACTCTGGTCCTGTGTTCTCCATTTAGAAAAAAAAAACAGAACGCAAAAGGGAGAAATTTACATTTTATATTTTTGCGGTTTTATGATGGTGCCCCCTAGTGTTGCATTAACACTACAGAACTTTTAATTAAAAGCTTTAAAAAATATGGTAATAACTCTGCTCTGTACCAGCTCACCAGGTCTTTTATTTTGTGCCTTGTTCAGTCCCAGAGCCTCCTCAGATCCTCCGCCACATGGAGCCCCAGTCTGTTGAGGCTGGTAAACCGGCTCGGTTCTCGGTGCAGGTGAGCGGTCTTCCTCACCCCCAGGTCTTCTGGTATAAAAACTCCCAGGCTCTGTCTCCGGGCTTCAAGTGCAAATTTCTTCACGACGGCAACGAGCACACGCTGCTGCTGATCGAAGTCTTCCCCGAGGACGCTGCAATCTACAACTGCGAGGCCAAGAATGACTATGGCACTGCCACGAGCACCGCCACACTCAATGTGGAAGGTACGACAGAACCTGTGAAACAAAAGTGAACAGGGAAATATTTCAAGTCAACACTGGGGCATGTGTAGACGCAGATTTGTGTGTGTGTGTTGTAGTCTCAGAGGTGGTTTCTCCAGACTCGGCTGCTCCTGTTGCTCCTCCTGTCGTCATCTCGCCCATCACCAGCACTTCGGCCCACGAGGGAGAACCGGCTCGGTTCCAGTGCAGAGTCCGTGGAGATGGTAAGGAAACTGAAGTCTCACTTACGGCAGCTTTAATCAGTAGTTTAAACAGTATTAAAGGACTGTGAAATCAAACACAGAGCTAAAAGAGAGGGAATACTGGACTTAGATTCAAAGTGGACAAAAAAGCAGTTATTCAAGGTTTAATGTGAGGTCATAGCTGGTAGTTGTGTAATGTTTTAATTTCACCTGTCCACCAAAATAATTATGGTTTTTGTTATTTTGGACACCAAAGTAAAAATCCTATTCAGTTCCAGTCTCACAGACAGTTGAAGCATCAGAACAAAAGATGAACTGCTGCTAGAAAATATCTGGTTCTTTGATCAAAAAAGTCAAAGGTACAAGAAGCCTAAACCTTCTCACTATCTCTTCTTTTCCTCTGTCCAGATGTGAAGATCAGCTGGTTCCACAAGGAGAAGGAGATCAAGCAGTCGGACTTCTTCAGGATGTCTCAGTTCGACGACAGCTGTCAGCTGGAGATCTCCAGGGTTTACCCAGAGGACGAGGGCGAGTACACCTGCATGGCCACAAACAATGCTGGGACCGTGTCCTGCTCTGCCACTCTCACACTGGACGGTAAGTTTGTTACCCCTTAGAAAATTCTGTTCCTGCCCCTGCACCGGGGTAAAACTTAAAAAAGAAAGAGTGTAAAGGTTAAAAACAGATGTAGCAAACAGCAGCCATGGCACACTCTCTGATGATGTTAGAGAAGGTATTTGTGCCAAATCATTTTGACAGAGTGATTCCCACTGAAGTCCAACAGCTGGCCCACCAGCCCTATAAATGGATGTTCAGGTTTGTAGGGCTGGCCCTGCTGTGTGGTGTTAAAATTTGAGTATGACAATAAATCCTCAGGTTAACCATCTTATTAGAATATACAGTATATGTGCACCCAACAAGTATAACCATGGCCACTGTCGGCTTCCATAGTAAGTGCTGTTGTGGAGTTCAGATACAGATGGGTGACCAACTAAAGGAAAAACCTGAAACAGTGAGTCCAGATACGATTGATTGTACATTCTTCCCTTCACAGTCACCATATCCCACTCAACTGAATACCTTTGGTTTTGGGCTATCATCAAAACACCAAATGACACAGTATCTTATAACTGTTTTTGACTTTCATTTGTCACCCATGTGTCGATGCCTTATTGGAGTTGAGACCTGAACACAGTGCTGTTCTTCTTCTCTTACTTGAAACCTGATCACTCATCCCAGTGAGCACCAGTTCAGTGGTTTGAAGGTGAAAAGATACAAAGAGGCCACATTTGGTTTATAACTGTTTTTTGATGATGTTATCAGGATTATAAAGTTCTGTATGGGGGCCAGAGACTCATATTTAGACCCTGGTTCTTGTTTAATAATAAACTGTAAATTATTAATAGTTACCTTGAATTCAGTGTAATCAATCTGCAAAATAAACAACCTTAAAGATTTTAACATCAATGAATAGCTGCTGTTTGCCACTTCAAATCTTGTATAGCCATGGACAGATTATCAGACAGGCCCCTGGTCACTTTGTGCTGGTTTTGTGTCTCTTCATGGTTGTTCTGTGTCTCTTTTAAATTCAATTCAGTTTTATTGATATAGCGCTGAAGAGGGAGAGAGAGGGGGGGTAAGAATAGCAGGAGAAGAACATAGCATAACACAGGTTCCATATATTAAAAAAAAGGTGGTTATGTGTCTCTTTGTGGTGGTTGTGTGTTTCTGTGGCTGTTTTGCGTGTCTTTTCTGTGGTTATGTGTCTCTGGTTGTTTTGGGTCTCTTTGTGGTGGTTTTGAATCTTTGTAGAGGTTTTGCGACTCTTTGTGGTAGTCTTGTGTTTCTGTGGTGGTTTTTGTAGTGAGGACAGGGTCTTAGTAACAGATTTGATAATCCACCAAATGCAGACTGGTTTCTCAAACTGAAAATCACCCAAACTTTGCTGGGGATGATGTATAAGTCAAATAAAGCGCATAAAGGAGTCCAAAAAACTTATGCTTCCGCCTGGGGCAAAGAACAAACAGAGGCCAGTCCCTGCTGAGACTCCGTAATATCTGGCCTCACCAGCCTGAGAACCTTCCATTGGCAAAAGCCGGTTCATCCGTAAATCACAAGCTGTGTGCATTTGCAGGGGGCGTGCCCGCTTTCATGGCGTATTAAAACATGCGAAACCAGGAAATAAAGCTGGTTCCATAACCCGGCCCGGTTCAGCCACCAGGCATTGGTGTTTCGTTTCGATGAGGTCACGAACTGCCACGCTCATCATAATCGATGCTTTCTCTGAGCATGCGGGGACGATACACCTGCAGAGCAGCCAATAATGCTGGAGAAGCTGCGGCTCAGCCACCCTCCACCATACCAAAGAAGAAGAAGAAAGGCGCTTCTGGATTCTTTGGCTGACCATATTCCCTCTGACACCACCGTTTCTCCTCCTGCAAGATTAATTCCTCCCTTAAATACCCTTTTATTATCTCTTCAAAGGGTCATGTGTCACAGTCAATTTTATTTACAGTAGGTGTTAACTTTAGTGTATATACATATATATGTATACATATACATGTATAACTCAACAGGAGAACCCCCACTGAATTAATCACGAATGTAGAATCAAAAACAGAAAAATAAATTAACTAAATATCAAAAACGTTTTTGTTAAGGAAGTGGAGACCTTGGATTCACACCTAATTAACTTAAACTGGACTGGTTGGTGGTAATTCTGGTCTTTTGGAGGCAGCATACCGTCGTAAGCTAGTTTTCTTAAGTGCAATATCAGGACATCCCTCAGCCCTCCTCAGATCTGACTAACCTCACTGCCCAGAGGCAGACAACCTCCACCAGTGTGTTTGAATCTCATCTCCCCACTGGGGAACATACTCATCCTCTTCACACCTTCTCCATCCTCTCCATCTCGTCACCCCTCCTCTCTTCTCACACACAGAAACTCTGGGAAGTAGAAAACTCCACATGTTTAATGTCTCTGTTTTATGTCTATCCTCCAGAAACTCAAACCCTTCTTCTGATTCATTGGTGCCTCTGTGTTTTAACAATATTTCGTACTTGTTTTCTTTGTTTTCCTCGTTCATAGATGTCCTGTGTTTGTTGTTTTGACTTTTCACCTCAAAATCTACTTTCTCCCGTTGGGCACAGCGTCTTCCAGAAGACAACTGGACTTGAATCTTTTTGCCTTTTACGTTTTGTGTCCTATCATTTTGTCAAGTGACTGATGAAATAAATATCATTGCTCTTAAGTACTAACGTCAATGATTAAAATACAAACACTGTACAAACCAGTTTAAAGGCCGATAGGGTCACTACCCACTAAACATGATAAGATTATTGTGCACTGTTGCATAGTGAGGTTGAGCTTTCGATTGTTCGGGTCTTTATCAGCGGAGACACTTTGTTAAGTTGTCATGGCTGATGGACATTGCCATCGTAATGACCCAAGTATGAAACTAAAGATAACCCATGTTTCACAAATGAACAAACAACTGGTACTTCACCATCTGGTGACATGGACGGCCATGAGATGGTGGTTGAAAGATGCTAGTTAGATTATTTTACCAAGTTCTGTCAGAGGTAGTTTTTTTTTGTTTGCAGTACTCCACGACCAGTGGGCGAGCAGCACTGGTCTAATGCTACAGGCACTATTTCAATCAGTGACTCTGAGAAAATCAGTCCAGCTGTTAATTCTGTAGATATTACTGATGAAAATGTTTGTTTCAAGCATCGAAGAACAACACAAAACAACTAACAGGATTTTAAAAACTCACCAAATTGATATGTATTAATTGAAGCCTTGGCAA
This sequence comes from Lates japonicus, assembly GCA_033238685.1. NCBI lineage: Eukaryota > Metazoa > Chordata > Actinopteri > Centropomidae > Lates > Lates japonicus. The sequence goes on along the minus strand of BRZM01000131.1, from coordinate 844,598 downwards.
ATTTGACCTCTGATATTTTCGGATTTAACAGTTTTTAGCATTTAACAATTTTGAAAGTAGAGTTATTAAACTTCTTGAGGAGGTCTGTGTATTTGAGGATGAGTTCAGTCAAGCTGAATAATGGCTCAAAGATCCATTTAACTGATTGTTTTCCATAACTTTCAACTGACTCTCATGGTCTTCATCAATGAATAGAGTTGGCTCAGTTGTTGAGGTTGGATAGATGTTTTGTTAAATAGAACATTTTGATCAATGATGCTATATTATCAATACAAAGCATGAAGGTCCAATAGATTTGAGTCCAGCAAAGAAAAACTGACAGAGGTGGGAGTCCAGTTTTAGAGTGAAATCCTGTCTTTCTGTAACTGGTGTGAGGAGGCTTTGAGAAGGGCCCACTCACTAGATCTGTCTATCACGGGATCACGATAAAACCTTATTACTGTCATCTCTTTGCTTCACAGTGACTCCCGTGAAGGCAGATTAAAGCCAGATTGAACAGAAGTCAAAAGTAGGTCATAAGATTTCTTACCATCATTTATCAAAACATAGATTACTGTGTCACACATGAGAAGCAGGCAGACTGGAGAAAAGGACAGTTTGACCAATTTCTGTTTCACTTGATGAATTTTTTACTTTAGTAGTCTGTCAGCAGTTAACTTTAATCAAGCTATGGTTGTGTTTTGTTTTGTTTTTAATGTGGAAAACTTGTTGAGAGAAGGTTGAGGAAAAAAAAGATGTGTGGAGTGCATGCATTATGGGTTATTTGGATTGTTGATCTGCATCCTGAACTACTTTTAGGATTTGTAAATATGTTATGTTAAACTGTCCTTCAAATAATTTTGGAATTTCTACAGTTACATCATCTTTATGTGTCCTGAGAGAAAGATTTCTGTTGTCTGTTTATTCTCGCCTGTTTGATGATATTCCATGGTTTCCCCAGAAGCGGCACTCATAGAACTTACATGCGGGTTTTGACACTTGCGGTTTGCATCAGCGTTAGTTTCGACTTTTGGCATGAAGGTTCCTCTGATCTTTCTGAAGGCGGGATATGTATCTTTAAAGCTTCCAGATTTGAAATGCCCTTTAAAAGATATGGGGTTTACTGCATCTGGAACTGAACCTTCCTCCTGCAAAATATTTCTTAGCCTGGCTTTACCAGATAAACAGGATGATTCCTGTGGTTTGCATTCTAAACCTTAACACCAGTAAACTATATTAGTTGAATAACGCTTCTCACCCAATTTTATACAGCTTCATTTGTTTAAGTTTTGGAATATTATATCGTTCTTTCTAGAGAGCTTTGCTTCTCGTGTGATGTATGTTTCCTCTTAAGTTTAAGGATTAGAAAAGTAGTTTATTCTCTGTCTACCAAGTCAGGTAAGGGATATTCTAATTACAAAAAGCGAAAGCAAATACAATTAACAAGCAAATGTTAACAGCCCATCTTGAAATATGCATTTTTTAATAATCGTAAAAATAATTTATGTTTGAAGAAATTTCCACAGGCAAAGAAGGATCAAAAGAAACTTCCTGCGGGTTTCTAATAGAATCAAGTCGCGTTTAATGGGTAAAATATGGTGAGTGGGGTATTTCTTATGGCATTGTGACTCCCAGCATGCATTTAATATTTCCATTAAGCCAGTTCATTCAAATCCTTTTCTCTTTTTTACCCTGGGGCTGTGTTGTTCTGACCATTGTCTGTTTCTTTTGCAGAGCTGTTTATCATCAACATGGCAACTGAAGAAGTCACTGGTTAACAAGTCAGCTGAGGAGAGCCTTCTCCGATGGGACTTGGATGGCGGCTTTGGTTCGTGTCGCTGTCAACTGGAACATCCTCCATCTGGCTGGTGGACAGACAACATCAAACCTAGTTTCACCAAAACTGAAGTTCAATCTGTCTTAGAGGAGAACCAGTTGAGTTAAAGTGTAAACTGGTTGCTTGCCCTCCCTACAGGTCGCTGGTTTCATAATAATAGATCTGTTCACAGGCGTGAGCGTAAGATCTGCACTGGCAGAATGCACATACGCACTGCCAGTCTGGTTATTGATAGCATCAAGACAAGGACTCGGGCGATTATAGATAATGGCGATAAACACGGAGGATTTCTGCCGAGACCACAGCATCGCTGGTGTCTCTGAGGGAAGACGGTCTGCCCCAACTACCTGAGCTTTGATGGCGCTCTGCCAAAGCCATGAAAGCATGGACACCATGGCAGGTAAGAGGAAAGAAAAGGAAAATTAGGGTCGAGCCTCAGGTGCGTGAGGTCTCCATTTGACAAGATGTCAGATCCCATCAAGGAGATCTCGGGTCTAAGAGCTCTTTAGTGCGTGCTGTGTACTTCCGGTCTGGTTCCCATTCAAAAGAAAAAGAGAACCCAGAAAAAAAAAAGGAGTCTAGCAGTTTAGAAACTGCCTCCTGGGCGTACCCATCCCCTCCCCCATTTGACAGGTCTGAGTTTAATGACAGATTCAGTGATATCTGCTGTGACCCGGCATGGTGCCAGGTTCAGAGCTGGGCAGGTGGTGACAGGTGCAGAAGGTTAGTGACACTGAGAGCCTTCTTTGTCAGGGTAGAACAAAACTTACCACACTCAAAAAGCCGTAAAACAGGAAGAGGCTTTCTATCTCTATATGTCCTCCTCGGGTTGAGTTAGAATCTCGGTTGCCAGCGAGGCCAGAAACTATGCAGATTGTGTTGAAAAGCTCAGGGTCAAGCCTGCCTCTGTGCCCGATGTCCAGCATTTCAACCGACCCTTTGTTGGGGAGAGTCGTGAGGTTTCAGGTAAAGCCTCAAGTAGGATCCCACTCAGCCTCGTGTGAGGAGGCATTCATTTGAGCCTCAGTCCAGACGGGCTATTCAGATCATGAGAGGTGAGTTGGTTGATACATTTTGTGGCACAGACAGAAAAGAATCAGGTGAAAATATTCACAGACACTGGATGATAAAAAAATTGAGGTTTGTTGGATCTCAGGCAGATGTTAGCATGAAGCAGATGGTAAGTGAGCATAGCAGTGATGGCCATGAGGAGAGGGTACAATGGTGGGGAAGTTGGTGACGTCACCCAGGCACACATTCTCTGAAACAAAAAGCATGTCAGACACCACAATGTACACACCAAAGCAGAATCTGTCGGTGTGCCGCCAAGAGGAGATATCTGTCAGAGGTCAACCAGGTCTAAGGTAGTCACATCTACCAAGGAAAAGTTCTAAGAAGCGTGCGCCCGAAGACATAGCAACAGCAGAAACAGTTGGGCCTCTGAAGAGGTCTGCAGGGGGCACAGGGGGCTCAGTGAAAAGAGCCTGGAAGCTGACCCCGAATGGTGTGAGAAAACTCAACACTGCGGATCGAAATGGCAACAAGGAGTAGGGTGTGTCAGAGGAGGAGACATTTCACCTGAAACTGATCTACCCAGCAACAGAGATACAGTACATGGAGCCTGAGAGCTGTACACCGGAAAGCAGGAGGTGATGAAAAAGAGAAAGCTACAGCAAAACTGAAGTCATGCCTTCCTCTTTCCATAAATCACCCAGAATGAGGCAGGTTGGAAGGTCGATGTTCTGCTTCCATCAATACCCAAATCACCCGCTAAAGTAAAAAGAGCAGAGGAGGTGAAACATCTGCACCTCCTTACTTGCCAAAATCATACAGTGGAAGCCAGATTGGAAATGGAAGTTGAGGCACTACCCATGCTGGTTTAATCCCCAGGAATTAAAGCTAGAGCTGCAGAAGTGGAAGTAGAGTTGTCACCTAGAGGCTAAGGCCAGAACGAGACAGACTCGGGAGGAGTCACCAGTCAAGCAGAGTGGGATGCCTTCAAGGAAAGGTTACTCCAGTGAAGGTGTAACACACCACACAGCATGGCAACAGTTGAGCCATATGAAGGAGGTCTGCAGGGTGAGTCTTTGAGGGGCTCAGTGAGAAAAACCCTAGGCATGAGCGGATGGAGTGAGGAGAAACTCCTTGCCCTGCGGATCAGGAAATGGCAGCAAGGCATTGAATGTCAGAAGAGACATTCCACCTGAGCTGATCTGCCATGCCAGCAAGAGACACTGTACATGGAGCCAGGGAATGTTTGCCCACACCCAGCAGGAGGTGATGGAAAAGAGCTTGGCAACTGTGAGCCACTACCATGTCAACACCTAGAGGTCACCAAGAAGCAAAGGTAAAGTAGAACAGGATGAGCCAGGACCCCCTTGTAAAGCCAGAATAAAGGCCAGAACAGAAGAACTGGAAACTGAGGCACGTCAGTCATGCTGGTACAAAAATCACCCAGAATAAGCTAGAGTTGTAGAAGTGGAGCTGAATCATCACCTAGAACAAAAGCGACAGAAGAAGATGTTGTTTGAGAAGACAGGAGAGGAGCATGAGCTCCAGCTGTCAAAGGAGAACTATCTGAATTAAAAAGAGATGAGTGAAATTTGTCCAGTGAAGAGAGGCCTTGACTCAGCGGATAATGAAATGGCAACAGGATGTTCTGATGGAACAAGAGCAAGCGCTGTGGAGGATAAATTGGTGACTGGGTGGAGGGTTACTCACCATTTCAGGCAGAGGAGCTCTGAGAGGTTGGAAGAATGTGTGGAGACTCTGCTTTAGAATCAGTTGCTAGCCTGAGTGGTCTGCAGTAGGAAAACTTTATCTGGAAAACTGCCAAAGAGTTCACTGTTGAGCGGGATCAGTTCTGCTGATTTCCAAGATCATGAAATTGAAATGCTGCAGTGACACCTGCTGGTGAGCTGCCAACAGAGGCGTGAGACCAGGTTGCAAAGGACAGTGGTATTTAAATGGCGAAGAGGAAGCACTAGCTCAGCTGAATTCTAAATGTAACAAGATGTTGTTGAACAAGATGAAAAGTGGCTGAACTGGAGTCTGACTGGGCTTTGGAAATAAGGCAAACAGCCTGGCTCAGGCTGCCATTTGAGTCAGTTGTTCCACCAACTGATAGTGAACACTCCCATCATGGTGGCGTTTCATCGTAGAAACCCCATCCCACTGACTACTGCCCCAACAGTTTCTGGGTGAGCGCTTTTAACAAAAAAACATTCACACCTCTTCAGCGTGCCACTGGCTCCTGAACCACTGGCTCCTCCTTGTTCTCCTCTCAGCTGACTTATCTCACCGTGATCATGATCTAAAAACTTCTCCTGTAAAGACACAGTGGTCCATCAGATTCAGAGATACTCTCAACCCAACACTGCACTGTGCCCGCTGTGGAGACAGGAAATTGGCTCCACTCAGGGTGAGAGCCCTCAAAAGCCATCCAAAAGAGAGTTTTCCTCAGTCAGGAGGCGGCTCCCCATGCCGCAGTCCACAAGATGATCTGAAAGCTTGAGAAAGCAGAGAGGGAGGGTGGAGCAGGAAAACCCTAGTGACTGTTGATAAATCGGCGGTGGCGCTTCCAGTCAGAGATGAAGGCGAGAGATGAGGCCGGAATTAGGAACTACTAGAGAGTAGTGATGGAGACAACAGAGGGATTTTGGGTGTGAGGAGAGAGGTAGAGGTTTGTTAAAAGATCAAAACAAAGTCGTGAAATGAGTGCAGAAAGCCTTGAACTACGCAGCAAGAAGGAGGTGGAGAGTCCAAGAGTCACATTTAAAGAAGAGTCTGCAAACCTTAAAAGAGTCTATGAGGGCAAAGAAGGAGATAAAAGTTAACAGGGGCTCCCGTCCAGTATTTGTGAAGATATCTTCGATTAAGTAACAGTTGGTGAGATGACTGAGTTCGCTTGTGCCAGTTCACATGGTGACCCTCTCCCACAGTCACCACAAGCAAGATGGCCGCAATTGTACAACCTGACTATGATATCATGAGCAAGTCTAACAAATCAAAATACTATCTTAATCAACCCACAGACCACGAGGAACATAGCAACTGTGTTATAATAACTAATAAACATAGCCGATCCATCTACGGGTGCCACTCTTGAGATCTCAGACAAAAAGGTGGTGAGAACGTTGGGTGTCACACAGGAGGTGGTAGTGACAGAGGAGCTGGAGGGGCGGCGAAAGCCGGGAGAGTGCAGTGGAGGAGGAACTGGGTCCTATGTGGATTCAGGAGAGCAGCTAAAAGTTCCTCAGGCAGTGATTCATAAGCACCGCTCATGGATGAATCCTTTAATAACCTCCTGTAGAAATCAGAGTTACTGCTCCCACTCCTGTCCCTGGGGAATGACAAGAGGTAAAAGCGAGTAGGAGCAAACCTCGAGCTTTTTACAGAGAAAGAGCTTATCAGATGTACCAAGTGATGAGCTCTCAGACTGTCAAACATAAATTCATTCTCCTTTGATGTAGCCAGTGAAATCCTCATCTCAGCAGCCGAATTAGGAATATCACCTGTTACAGAAAACAACACTGCTGTGATGACCAGTGTGCAGTTACAGGTGAACCTGTTTCTGAATTGCATAGTAATGTGATGATGTTTGCCTTGAAGTCACAGGTGGAAAATACAGAGTTGAGGTGGATGATAAAATGTACAGGCTGTATATCCCAGGAAGCTGTGTACATACAGTGATGCTAGGGTGTACAGATGTGTTACTAAAATAAGATGGGAGAGAGGTTACAGCATCTCTGATGTGTCATTTCAAATTGCAGAGCCTGGACAATTTTCAAAGGGTGGTGGTGCTGCACAGCATGCTGGTTTACTCCATCTGAGAGGAGTGAGGGAAGTCTCCTGTTGGTTTAACTGAGAATGTTCAAGACCTGCTGTATTTCTAGAGCTGGCATCCTCACACTGAGGATGGTGTCATTGCTGCAAAGAGATAAACCTATGAGCTCACAATCTCCATCAGAGCTAGCAGCTAAAGCCGAAATCCAGACCGGTGTCCTAGAGGCCTCCAACTATATCTGGCTGTGGTTGCAGGCTATGCTGCTGTGATAAAGTTCTCAGATTAAAACAAGCTTTTTTAGTCAGATTCACCAGTTGCCCATTAATGACTCCCCTCTGAAGGAGGCAGAGAAAGGATCACTTTTACAGTATATACCTCTGGTGTCTCTCCCTTGACCAACAGGAGCAAGTAATTGAATTGTCATGTATGCAGAAGGTGGTAGACTTGCTACTGCTACAGTAATCAGCTGTACTGATGGGTAGAACCTAGATTCCTCAAACTATTCCAGTAGCATCCAAGCTGTCTCTTTAAGACCTCCCAGCCCTACCTCCATGGAGGAAGACAGAGATCTTTGTGATATCTGGTGATATTGAAGGGCAGTGTTAGCGAAAGTCATGGTGCAGTTGGGCTTGGTTTGTGAAGGAGGTGCAGTCTCCAGAGCTGGTCAGGCCTAAGCCACAGAAACCTGTTCATTTCCATACAAATGAAAGGCAGGTGAAGAAGGGATGTGGGCCACTGTCCGTCATTTGACATTGTGTTCGCGCCAATTAGAAAAGTTCTGCAGTAAAACACTCTGTCAGACTTCAACTCTAGCTGGCAAGTATTGAGCCTATCGTTCTGAATCTGTCGACCAGAGACTAGGAGGCTGCTGAAATCTCGCTGTTCACAGTGAAGCTGAAGTTGCTAAGTAGGGCTAATGTTATGGAGGGTTAATAGAATTGGAACAACAAGGCGATGGATATACTGAGGACATATTCTCATTTAAGTGCGACACATTGAGTGAGGAGGTTAGTGGTGGGAACGGTTTCATTCCTGGGCACTCTGGACAGCTGTTGGTTTTTGCTTCTGGATGTCTTCCTCAGTATACGGACTCAGGCGGCCTCTTTCATCAACGAGGGATGGTGGCTGGTGATGTAGTTGAGCCTCATACCTGTCCCGGTGAAGAGGAGAGAGTTTGATGGCCATGTGAAGAGGCAGAACCTAAGCCGCTCTTGTGTCTGGGCCGTGACGTGAAATAAACTGATCTGCCTGGATGCTGCTGCTCAGGGATGGAAAGGAAGTTTGGTCAGAGACTGGCAGTTGGTAGAAGGCAGCAGCAGTTGAAACTCCATGGAAGGAAGAGGTAACACCGATTGCTGTGGTATGATTATTACAACCTGGCAGGCTAAGGGAGGCCACTGTCCCTGAGTCTGAGATGTCCATAAGAAATTGGCAGCACTGTGAGTGAAGAGATATGAGGTGGCTGAGAGGTTTCCACCCCAGGCTCATCCACAGGGTCTCCATGGTGCTGAGAATCGTTCCACACTCCCAAGTCCCTGTCCTTCCCACACTCCCAGTTCTGATGCACCAGTGGGTTTGCGGCCCCTAGAATATCCCTTACCACCTGGGAGCATAAAGAGAGCCGCCGACAGAATCCAGTGAAAGTTTTTTCTCTACCAGTTCGATTCCTGATGTCTCCTGCTGATGAGGCATTGGAACACTTCACCTGGAGTAAATGTGGACGAGAATCAATTCTCTACAGGGTGGGGGTCTTTGGGCCCTGGCAACCTTCGGGGAAGAAGTGCAGGGGGATATAAAAGCCGCGCCTCAAGCCTCTCATTAAGAAAGGGATGTTTGAAATGACTCACTAACCTTTTTGCTGGGGTGTTTGGTCTGCAACCGCCAGAAGTGAAATGGTTCTGTATAGAAACCCAACTGTGGTGGCAAAATATTGAGTTAAAATGGAGAGAGATAAGGTGATAGTATCACCTGTTTTAATTCACAGTGTCACTAAAAAGCAGACCAGGGAGAGTATATCTGTGAGGCTGTAGACATTGTGCAGGAAGCAGTGTTGCTTTAGTTGTAGTTGTATCACAGGAAGTGAGGTTCATGCCTGCCCCACCAACATCCTCATCAGCAGGCAGGTGGGTTTGATGTGGAGAAGATGGCTCCTCTGGTTCTCCATCCCACAGGAGATTCTACTTGAAGTAGGGTGGAGATGAAAAGCAGTGAAAATTTGAGAAACAAGTTAAGATCATCACCATTCCGGTACGGCTGACAACAGGCAGTCATATCTTTGGGATGTGTTGCAGAAACATTTATGAGGAGGTGCGTGGACTTTGTCCTTGGGAGCATGATGATTTAAAAATAGCTTTTGAGGTCACTAGGATACCTCAAGTTTCATCAATCCCATTTGTGACATAGAGCAGAGATACTATATGTTTGAGTGCTCACTGATGGGGTCATCTCCCATTGTGTCCTGGTTCAAAATTGACAAAAAATTCCTCACAATAACAAAAATACTTGCAGCTCATCTGATGGAGACAACCACTTCCTGAGGTCTGTGAAGTATCCTCAGGACAGTGGAGTTTATACTGGGAAGCTATTAATGTTGTTAGGAGACTTTGTGTAGGGCCGCTCTGGTGGCTGTATTTGAAACTTTCCAGGTAAACCAGAGGCAGAGGTTGACTGCCGTGTCTCTCGGAGATGCCAAAATCCAGCCTCAAGTCGACTTGATGGTTGACAACACCGTCATTTGATGGCGAACGGGTGTGAAATTGAGCTTGAGTTTGAGTTTGAGCAAAGAGGCAGATGAGTCACAGCGGGCAGTCAGGCTGGTGGCCAACACCTGACAATGAAATGAGCGAACAGGGGAGAAATATGTTAGCATTAACTTTGGCGTGTTGCGGAGCCAGCAAAAACGATAAATTCAAAAGAAGGTGCCTCTGATATTAATGTAGCTTCCAGTTCCAGGTGACTGGGCTTCCCCTAAATGTCATCCCACTGACTAATGTTACAGCAGCAATGGGGCGCCCGTTATCCTCCAGTGTCTATGGTTAGCGGTAGCCAAACCCCACACAAGTGGTACAAAAGATGGAACCGTGTCTGAATGGTAGGTATATAATCCAGGAGAAAGGCTTTGCGAGCCATTTCCAATCTGCTCATACTAATGTGACCCAGAGTGAAGATGCTGCAGGTGAGTATAAGTGTTTATAATAAAACACAGCCGGGTGCATTGAAACTACAACTGCTGAAAGATTGTTCCTAGAGGTTGAAGGTCTTGGGCAATTAAGCTTAAGGAGAAAGAACTGATCATCATTGTTTTGTTATAAGTGTTTACTAATTTAAACAGTTTGCTGTCACAGTGTACTAAGATTAAGACTTGAAATTTGAAAAACAATCATGGCTGACCAAGCAACACTCAATGGCACAACACTGAAACTGGATTAGACTAGAAAAGCATAAACTAAACAGAAAATATTCTAGGTTTTTGTTATTTTCTCCAGTTTGCATGAGTGTGATTTCCGTTATGGTGCCGTCTGAGGTAGCCTGGGAGGCGAACTCTTTCAGTTTAAATTAAGCCAATTATTTTTTTATATGACTGCATACATTTCACGCTTGGCCAGAGCAAACCTAAAGACTGGCCTAACTCAGTAGGAAGATTTAAGTTATCTTTGGGCAACCAGCCTGTAGTCACATGGATGAAAACTTTGTCTGGAAGTGATAGTGAAATATATCAGCTAAAAAAGAAAGAAATAAAATAACGATTCAGTGTGCTGCAGTTTTTTGTCAATTTATTGTAAGTTGTAAAACTTTACACCTTAGTTTTAAAATAGAAAAGAACTGGGTTTATGTTGCTTTGTTTTTCTAGTAACATTTAAAATGGCTGCTTTACTCTAGAATAAAAAAAAGACATTATAAGTAATGTCTTTACAAGAGCACTGACCACAAGCTAGCATCACTGTGTTTATCAGTACGATGACAACTACAAACAGAAATATTAGATACTGTGAGAGCAAACATCTCAGATACTGAAACATTCACAGAAATGATACATATCACTGACACTTTTGTTTGGTATTTGCATGAAACTGCAAAGTCAAACTAATGATTTCATTGAGAGGGCATATAAAAAATCAGTACAGAAAATGAAATACGGTGATCAAAGTCATGTATTTGCAGTTAAACATGCCAATAATTCTCATAGTTTTATTCTGACTGAAACAGCAATAGGCACAATAAGCGAACTACATGCCGCGATTTGAAACATGGGTTAAACTCAAAAACTAGAAAAATGGGTACTAAAACATTAGTTATTTTACTTGAAAAAGTAGGTCCTCAGTCCTAATGATTCTAAAAATTAACATTCAATCTGTTCAAAGAATAGAATATACGTGTATGAGCTGACAGAAAAGTTGAGTTGTTTGTATTGCAGTTCTGTTTGCCATATTTATTCGTTTTTTGATTTGATTAGATTTTTTGTCGTGTGTAGGTTTTATGTATGAAAGATATTTTTAGGATCTTCATGAGTTGCTAATTAGTGGTAAGTGAATTGACTGCTAACTAATTTTAAAATGGATAATACTGTGAAACTTTTTTAGAATTTAAATATAAGTTTTGATGTCTTGTAAATATGTATATTTTAGGGGTGTATGAGTTGAGTATTAGTAAATAAGTCAAAATCCGGCATTGGAATGAAATTGGTTTCCTTTGACGTGTGTTAATTGTTTCAGAGTTTGTATAATAAAGTTTGATGATCTAAAGTTGGTGGCTGAGCTTGATTTTGTTTATGGGTGTATCTAACATTGTGGCTGGTGTTAGCGTGGTCCGTTAGTCAGTCATCACATTTAAGGACTTAAAACAACGCTGTCCAAAACTACCTGTGTTTAATAGCGGACTGGTATCAAATTCAATTGTTACCTGTTGAATGCATTCCTGATTTTTTGAAGGGTGTGGAATAAAAGCTGTTGATAATTAACTATAAAAGTTTAACTTAAGAAGATGGGCTATACGATACAATGTAACAATGGTCCATGTGTTCAAGAATATGAGAATGTCATGGCTGTTTATTTACCTCTGCATGAGCTTCAAATAGTTATTTGATCTATCCAGCCATAAACAATGATAAATAATTGTACTATAATTAAGTGATGGATATCATAAATGAGAAATACCATTTTAAACCCAAATGAAGTAGGTCATCCCTCAAAATTTTAATTCTGATAAATAATTTACTCAAATCGTCTATTCGTCTGGGGAATACAATTTTTTGTCCTTTGTGATGCTGGTGTTTTGATTTTTTTTTTGCAAAAACTGCGTGCCACATAAACTGACCCTCTGTTAAAGAATGATAACATTAATCAAACATTTGATATTTATTGTATATTTAAGTATATCTAGGGCTGTCCTTTTTAATAAACTTGATTGTTAATGGATAATTGGGATGTCTGTAAACCTGTAATTTTGTAATGGATGAGAATAGTACTGTTGTCTAGATTTGAAATAACTATGAAACAATTAAAATTTGACAACCTCTTTTATTTTCAATTCAAGAGGAGGTTTACCTTGATGTGATGCAGGCGACCCAAAAATACTGGTGAAATGTTTTATTTAATAAACTTACTGGTGTTTGTAAAAAGACAACTATTTGTCAGCTAAGAATTTCTCTAGTAGAAGAACAGCCTAATATTTTCTTTATGAATGAATTGTTAATATCTTAGCTTTCTTGTTGTGGATACTGTTGCAGTCTTGCTCAATATTTCCTGACAGGCGTTGTAGCACCACCATCACCACTGTTGAAGAACAAGGAAACCTACTACACTGGTGTCCAGTGCAAAGCAAAACATGAACTCAGCCAGAGTCCAACGTGCTCTTCCACTTTGGAAGAAAAAGAAAAAGAGCCAGTTTTCCTCAGCCAACTCTCCCCAGCAGCTGTAACCAGTGGGAAACAGCCAGGTTTACAGTCAAAGTGTCTGGCTTTCCAAGCTGCGACCTGTTCAGTGGTCTCACAATGGAAGGATCATTAAGAGCTCCTCTGCATATAAGCTGATAGAGAGAGGGAGGAATGCCTGGCGTCACCAGGGTGCAACTGAGTATGGTAGTACTCTTGCACTACAGATTTGGTGAACATGCACCACGTGCAGAGTGAAAAACCTGATGTTAATTAGGCAGAGAAATGGGTTGAGAAGAAGATATTTAAGGTCTGGAGGTCGGCCTCCTACTTTCTGGTTCAGATCCAACTGTGAGATGCTCCAGAGGAGGAGAGGTTCATTTTAATTACAAAGTCAGTGGTGATCAATGCCTGATTTGAAGTGGTTCAAGGGTGCTTTCCAGATCCAGCAGTAGAGGCTTCCTTTATCATTTTAATAACCCAGATGGATCTGTGGCTTCATCAATATTAAAGTGTCAAACAGAGACAGTGGATTGTATACATGTAGGCGTCCAGCCAGTTTGGGAGGCATCTTGTAGTGCTGAGCTTGTTGTGTTCAGAGAATCAGTCTCTGTTTCTCACAAGCAAGAGCAGCTGAGTGGATTCAGAAAAAGCTATAAGGTTTCAATGACAAGACAGGCAGCTTGGTCTCGCTTGTGCCAAGGTCAGCCTCCGGGCCTGGGACAAACTAGGTCAGAATCCAGATGGTTTACACCATTGGCACTGAAGACCGACAGATATTTGATGATGAGCAAGTGAGCTCCTGAGAGCTGGATATCTCGCTGCAACTATTCATAAATGAGCAGCTGACCCACCAGGCAGCAGTGCTTCAGTCTCATGAGATGAAGAGATGTCTGTGGTTCCACCACCCACCTCAGGTTTCGCTGTTCACACAAAGCAACCCCATATGGCAGCGTTGCGTCCATCTTGTTGAAGAAGAGGTCAAGACCCGCGAACGGCACTGTGATGGCGATTTCAAAGCCCTGAGTGCCGTTGAGCTGAGGCAGCCTGAGAAAAGGAGGAGTCAAGGTGATGTCGGCTGTTGCTGAGGCTCACCACCTCTCTATACTGTTAGCACACAGAGCATCTGGCTGACAGGAAGTCTCTGATCAGGCCACTTCAGAGCCCTAAACATCTAGATAGTGACATCGTGAGTCTGATTGTCCATCCTGAAAGAGCAATCTCAGGACATCCCTAAACCACAGGAGGAGGAAGGGTTGCAAAGGTTAAGGAGGTGGATTTTATACTCGGCCCCGGTCTACAGAGAAGCATTGCACAGAGGGTCACACAACTGAGCTAGCAACAGCAGGGTGCAGGGAGTCCTCAGTAGGAAGAACAGCACTGTTTTGGCCTCGGTCAGTAGTCTAAACAGACTCTTTCAAGGAGAGTGAGATCTCCATGGAGAAAGCCCCACTGAGAGACAGCTGTCTTTGTAAGGATAAAATGATGAAGGCTGCTCTAACAGCTGAAGAAGGAAACAAGCATACAGGCTGAGCCTACTCCAGCAGCTGCCAGAAATATGGACAGTGCCATATCCATTCAGTGCAGAGTAGAAGGGGAGCAGTTGTTACCTGCAGGTTATCACAGACCAGGACCTCGCTTCCAGCTGAAAGGAGCTTCACATGTGAGGGAAACCAGCACCAGAGCAGGCAGGACAGAAAGGTCCCACTCTGCTGCACTGTTAGCCAGGATGAGCAGAGGACAGTAGTTTATTGGGGATGCATCGGGTTTGGGGCTGAGCTAGCACCATGACCATTCAGCCCAGAGCAGGCCCTACTCCATCTCAGTCAGCTGTTTTCTTGGGCGTACCTGAGGGTATTCTCATTATTGAGGAAGCCTGACCAGCAAGTGGCAGCATGAGAAACAAGGAAAGACAGAGCCATGCAGCCATATCAGAAGAGGGAGCTCTGTGGTTATACTTTGAGGGGCTGGTTATGTGACTGGGTTCAATTCAACCCAGGCCCAGGCCTCAAACATCCTCCAAGCTCTCCTGCAAACCTGTCTGGCTGCCAAAAGAGGCAGCATTTACCGCAGGTGGTGCAGAAGGAGGATCGCTGGGCGTGATGCATGTCACCAGTGTGGCGAATGGTTATGCCTTAGAGGAGGTCACAGGAGATGTTAAAGCAGCGGATGTTTACTGCTGAATGGCTAGGCCAAAAGTTCCCACTGGGCTATTTCAGATTGAGAGAAGAGTCTCCACTGAAAGTATGATGTTCTTCTAGAAGCATGAGTGAGACCTTTTGCTGTTTTGAATCAGGAAACCCAGTCAGTCAGGCGGTCGATAGTGATGGTGGGCTTGAAGTGCTGACAGGTGAAATTTCTCAGGAGATCACCAGGTCAGTCACTAAGGGTTGTTGTCACCACACAGCCAGCTCCTCATATGGCATCAGAATCAGAGCAACTGGCTCTTCCCAAAGGATGTGGTCCCTAAACGTCCAGTCGAATATCACATTAGCTCAGAGATGCCCTACAGTCTGCTGTAGCCAGTGATCAGCCAGTGTTACTGGCTGATGTTGTCAAACGATACAGCCTGAGCAGAGTAGGAAGTCAAGGTTCAAAGAACTTAAACGGTCATGTTCATACCTTATCACAACAACAGGTGCCCCCATGGAGATCACTCTTGCTTTTGAGGTAAATACCTCAATGGCAAAACTCAGGACTGAACTCCCGAGCTGCTTTTCCATTCCTGGTCTTAGGGGCCTTGGTCTTACACTCAGAACAACTGGCACTATGCCGTGAATAGGCCTCAGAGGCACAGGTCCTCAGCCCGCTCTAAGCAACTGCTGTCATCCATGGTAGAGATGGTTAGTGGCGAAAGTACAGTATAGATATTACTGTGTTAAATCTCAGGCTGCGCTCAGAACCATAAGAGTCTGGATAACAAGCAGTTGAATGCGCTGCAGCTGAGCAACAGGTTGTGGTGCAGGAGATCAAGGCAGCAAAGATGGAACAGTCAGATCTCATCAGATCAAGGAATTTCCTTTCGGCTCACATGAAACTTGAGCAGTCTGGTGGGTGTAAACAGGAGATGAGGTCAGTGACACTGAAAAGCACAGAAAAGATGTGGAACTATTGTTACCACTGCCTGCTTGCCCACCCTGTCCCCACCGAACAGGCAGTGGATATCAGCATCCAGGAAGAGGAGCTCAGGAGGAGATCTTCAAAGAGGATCCACAGTGTCAGGCCAAGACAGAGAGAGAATGCCCTGTAATAGTTACTGCCTCCTCGAAGACTTGTCTGTTGGAAGAAGATAGTAAGGTAATAGCACCACCGTCGTATGTTACAAAAAGTAAGCTGGTTTTCAATGGACAATTGGTGAAATCTGGCAAAAGGTTAAGTGTTCCCAAAGACCATGACACGACCACTGGTTATCAACCGAGTTGTCAAGGAGGCATCAAGGAGAGCCATGTTTTGTGAGGCTGAGAATGAAGCCCGGCAGGACTACAACATCAAGACTCACGCAACGGTCTCCAGAGGTTTGACAACAGGAAAAAAATCTATGTCATTCATCCGCTCATTCATCCATTTCTCAGAGGAGACAACTAATTCACATAGCTGGTTCATTCAAAACCTTTGTCCTCATAAGGAATGATACATTTGTCACTTTGGTCTCCTCCCATTTCACCCCTAGCAGGAGCACTGGATGGTACTAACTCACCATGTGTTGTTTGTTCATATCATTTGGTCAGTAGCTGCCTAAAGACCAGAACCGTCTCAGCCATGCAAGTTTAGCTTAAGGCTAAGGCAGATGAGCATCTTGCTGTACTGGTTGTCACGGTCCTGGCCTTCAGGCAACTCTCATGGTCTTTCCATGGTCACTTTGGCATGTCGGTGGCAACAGATTTCTTTGTTTTAAACCCATGGTCTGTCACATTCCCTGAGGTTCATTCTCTTCATATCTGCTGTGTCTCTCTGCATGCTTTCAGGGCTTCAACTTGACATTGCTTTATCTGTCACAAACCCTTTGTTTCTCCTCCCTTTAGCTGGAACCCTAGTCCCATGAGCATCACGTACAGTGATAGCATCTTCTTTCAGGCAGCTTTTTGTGAAACCATGGGGCTAATGTTCTTGCCATCTTTCCTCCTCCACAGTCACTCCTGACTTGCCTTCCACCATTGTTGTACATTCCACCATTTCTCTTCCTGACCTGTCAGTTGTTGTGATTTTACCAGTTTAATAGATTCAATTAATAACATCTACCTTTTAATTTGTCTGTGTGTGCCTCAGTGCCACCTGTCTTTAGGCAGAAAGTCACACCCCTGGAGATAAACGTTGGCAGCCACGCCAAGTTCGAATGTGAGATCGAGGATGCTCCAAGTGTGACCTTCAAATGGTACAAGTCTGGCATTGAAATCAGACAGAGCGAGAAGTATCGGATCCTCAGCCGCTACACCAGTTCCTCTCTGGAGCTCCTGAACCCAGTCAAAGCCGACAGCGGTGATTACACCTGCAAAGCTTCAAACCAGCATGGCACAGACAGCTGTACTGCCTCACTCATTGTTACCGGTAAGACCCCTGTGGGACCTTTTTTTAAATGATCGCTTTACTTATGTGTGTGTTTGAGAGAGAGAGAATTATATACACATTTTCAATGTGTTTTACCCTGACTCATTTTGGTGCAATGTGGAAGTGATGATTTGTTTAAAAACTGGATCTGGTGTCATGTTTGGAAAGATATAATGATGTTGAGGATCAAATTTTCTCATGTTTAAACCTACATTGATCAACAAGTTGGGATCACACAGGTTTTGATGTTGTTGTATTCTTCACTTTTACAATTTGCTCAACTTTTTTTATGTTCTACCTGCTCTCCATAGAAATGTACCCACCGGTATTTGTATCAAAACCAGACCCAATGACTTTATATGTGGGCAAACAAGCTGTGTTCCAGTGCTCCCTTACTGGATCCTCACCCATGGAAGTTGTCTGGCACAAGGACAACATAGCCATCTCCTCCGAAGGGAACTATGTCATGAAATGTGAAAAGAACAAGTATTCCCTTCATATTAAAAGTCTTGAGCTGACTGATCAGGGAGTGTACCTGTGCAAGGCCTCCAACAGTGTCGGCACTGCTACCTTTACCACAGAACTCAAGGTTATCAACAAGCCCAGCTTTGTTAAGACCATTGAGCCAGCATCAGCTGCTGTCAATGACCCGCTGAGGCTGGAGTGCCAGGTGGATGAGGACACTGGTGTGACCATCACCTGGACCAGGGATGGCAAAAAAGTCCACCAGAGCATGGAGTGTAAACTGTCCTTTGAGGACAAGGTGGCTGTTCTTGAGATACCCAAGTCCAAACTGAAGGACTCTGGGAAATATGTGTGCACAGCCACTAATGAGGCTGGGAGCTCATCCTGTGAGGCTGTGGTAACAGTTCAAGGTAAGATCTTAAAGATGATCTTTCCCGTTAGCTTTGATGAAAACGTAAATCCCTTGAAATGAGCTGGTGGGTTATTGCTGACAACTGTTTTCAGCCAACTGCAAGCTGATGCTAACACTATGCACTGCTGTCTTCTTGCCTTTTCTTTTGCATCTCTTTTTCGGGTTCCTCTGTCTTGGTTATTTTGTTTTATGACTGTGTCTCTTAAAAATCTTTTTGAATGTTTTGAACTAAACATTCCTTTCAGAGCCCCCAACCTTTGTCAAGAAAATGGAACCTAAGATTACGTGGAAACAGGGAATAGCTGCACGCTTACAGTGCACTGTTAAAGGATCACCCGAACTTCGCATCCACTGGTTCTGGAATGAGAGAGAGCTTAGTGATGGAGAAAAATATAAAATCTCTTTTAAGACTGGAGTTGCCACTTTGGAGATAATGGACCTTCTGGTCACAGACAGTGGGAGTTACACCTGTGAGGTGTCAAATAATGCTGGCAGCGAGAGCTGCAACACCCTTGTAGCTGTTAAAGGTTTGTCAAATCTTGCATTTACTTTACATTCACTGTGCAGTTCAGAAAACGTTTGATATTAACTGCATACACTTTTGACACCCAGAGCCACCATCCATTAGAAAAGAGCTGCAGACAGTAGAGGTGGTGAAGGGAGCACCAGCTCAGATGGAGTGCGAGATCACAGGAACAGCTCCATTTGAAATCAGCTGGTTAAAGAATAAGAAAGCTATCACCAGCGATCAGAAATATAAAATAATCTCCCAAGATTCCTTGTCAAGGCTGGAGATCCAGACCTTTGAAAGTGCAGATGTTGGAGATTATCAGTGTGTTATATCCAATGATGTTGGGAAAGTCACTACTAAGGCTTTAGCTAAACTTAAAGGTTAGTAAACCTGTGTTTAATAACCCCTTGAATTGAAGTTTAATCTTTTGCACTCTACTCAGTTTTAACTCATATTGTGCTTTTGTAGAGCCACCAACTTTCACAAAGAGGGTTGAGAGTGCTACAGCAGTGTTGGGGAATACAGTAAAACTACAGGGAACCATCAAGGGCTCGGCCCCCATCACTGTTAAATGGATGAAAGATTCGGAAATACTAAGAGATGATGATGCAAATATCAAGACGGTGTTTGAGAACAACATTGCTAGCTTGTTGATAACAACAGTGGCCATCAGCCATGGCGGCAAATATTCGTGCCAAGCTGAGAACGAGGCTGGGCAACAAAAATGTGAAGCCACCTTGACTGTGCAAGGTCAGATGACATCTTGGACGCAGAGATACTTTTGGAGTTGTGTTCTATAGGTTCTTGTATCTAAATTCTGATGTTTTAATAACTGATGGGTTTGTTTTATCCCAGAGCCTGCCAGAATCATAGAACCTGCAGAGTCCATTAGTGTGACTGCAGGGGATTCAGCCACACTGGAATGCACACTTTCTGGAAGCCCAGAACTCAAAGTGAAGTGGTTCAAAGATGGGAAGGAGATGATCAGTGGCCGTAAATATAAGATGACTCTGAAGGACAATATTGCCACCATGAAGATTCTTACAGCAGAGAGAGGAGATACTTCAGAGTACAAGATAGAGGTGTCGAACAAAGTTGGGAAAGACCAGTGCACATGCTCAGTCACTGTCCTAGGTTAGCTCCCAGTTCCTGCTTCCTTAACATTTTATAACGCTTTTGCTCTTTTACAAATAATTGAAATATTACAAATCTTAACAACTAACAATTACTTACTTTCAAAATCTACAGTTGTTGATTATGTTTATAAATGCAAAGAAACAAACTTCTACACACTGTATTCTCATGTTTTGGGACATACATTAAACTAAGGTCTTAAAACTTGCAACAGACTTAGTTGTGAGTAGAGACAGCGTGTGGAGTGTCATCTTCATTTGAATTTTAGCGTAGCGATTCTTTTCACAAAACAATATGAAACTTTGATAATGCAATGAGATGTTTTTTCTTCAACAACCAGATCGGATAATGCCTCCAACTTTCACCAAGTCCCTGAAAAGAGTTGATGGTAACATTGATAATGACATCTCCATGGATTGTAAGGTGTCTGGGTCCCAACCTATGACCATAGTTTGGTTCAAAGATGACCAGGAGATCTTTTCTGGATCCAAATTCCAGCCTGAATTCAAGGACAGCTCTGCTACACTGAGAATTATTCGGCTGGAAAAGGCTGATTCTGGAGTTTACAAATGCAGAGCCACCAATTCAGCCGGCTTTAAAGAAACCAGCGGCACACTCTATGTCAAAGGTTATCAATGCTTGGCTTATGTTGTGCTTCTGTTTGTTTAGTGCAATTCTTGAATGATTTCATGCTAATTTGAAATGCAAATTTTGTTTTGTCAATGGCCTCCAGAGCCCCCAGTGTTCACCGTGAAACCAGACAACCAAGATGTTATACCAGGAACCACTGTTTCCTTCAAAGCAGCCTTCACTGGCACAGCTCCTTTGGCTGTTAAGTGGTTCAGAGAGGAAAAAGAGATTGTAACTGGAAGCACATGTTTCATAAAGAAAGATGCCTCTTCAAGCTCTTTGGAGCTTCACTCTGTGAAACCCAGTGATTCTGCTAAATACACATGCCAAGTATCCAACGATGCCGGGAAGGTGGATTGCACCACAGTGCTCTTTGTGAAAGGTGCCTCTCTTCAGTATCGTGTGCGGCAGCATGAAAATGTCTTGAGTGACATCAATATCTCTTTTGATACTAACGTAATGTGTTCCATCTGCTAATGAATGTTAACCTCTTCTCTCAGAACCTCCCATGTTTGTGAGGAAACTTGAGGCAACCAAGCTCGTCACCAGCGGCGACTCCGCCAGGCTGGAGTGCAAAGTGACAGGCAGCCCTGTTATCAGTTTCAGGTGGTTCAAAGATGAGATGGAGATCAGCTCCAGTCCTAAATACACAATGGCTGTGACTGACTTAGTGGCATCCCTGGAAATGGTCAGTTGTACAGTAGAGGATAGTGGAGATTATGTTTGTGTGGCATCCAGTGAGGCTGGCAGTGACCGCTGCAGCAGCACTGTTACAGTTAAAGGTTGGTTTAATCTAGGTTTACAGATACTTCTTCTCACACTGGAAGTTTATCTGCTTTTTCTGATGTTTTCAGTGATTACCTTTGCTCTGTGAATTCACATACTCAGTGAATTAAGACTTTTATTGTGACTTTGAAGACGTTGCTTTTCTTGAGTTCAAATGATCAGCATTTATCTTGTCGAGATGCCGCGTCCCCCTGGTGGACCAGGTCATAACTGAGAACACCTCGTGAGACAATGACTAAAATGGAACATGGCCTCTCGATGGGGTAAACACTGAGAATGTCTTGTCTGTCAATAAAAGTGAAGAAGTCAGTAAAATTAAGTTCAGAAAAAAACGTCTTCAACTTCCCAATAAAACTCCAGTGACTTGTGTTATACTTCTGTGATCCAGTGTAAAGCACTCACGTGCCTGTTGTTTTCTTCTAGAACCACCATTGTTTGTGCGTAGCTTGGAGCCCAAAGATGTGGTGAAAGGTTCTGAGATGATACTGGAAGGCCAAGTCTCTGGTTCCGCCCCTTTCACTGTGTCATTTTATAAAAACACAAAGCTGATTAGGAATGACAAGAGACACAGGCTCACTGTTAAAGATGACCTGGTAGCCCTGCAGATGCTGGCAGTAGAGGCAGGAGACGTTGGTTTGTACCAGTGTACTGTTGAGAATGAAGTGGGGAGGGCCTCCTGTGATTGCCAAGTAACACTAAAAGGTTGGTTTAGATGCTGTGGATTTATATTAGCTTTTTTGTTGTCATTTCAAAAACCTGCATTTTCAACTTCTACTTATATTTATATAACAACATAAAGCTACCATATAAGGTGCTATTTCCTCATTCTGGTCTGACAACCCTCAACAGACATTTGCTTACACTCAAAGTGTCTTGTGTCAGTGTGTGTCAATGTGTCAGTGTCTTGATCAGTTTGAGCAAGGAAATACATCTGCTTTTTCAGTGTCATTTTATATAAATGAACAGTGCATAATGTAAGTTCCTTACTTGGTTAAGGACTTTGGACCATTCACTATATGAAATTGAATTGAATTTTGTAGCAGAGGCTGAACTTGCAGGATGAAATTTGTAAGGCTAATTTCACAGAGACACAAGTAACATTTATCTGAATTTTTTCCTTGTAGATCCACCGTCATTTGTGCGAAAGCTGGAGAACCTCAGTTCATTGGTGGGTAGTGAGGTTTCACTGATGTGCACTTTGAAGGGGTCAGAGCCTATGGCTGTGTCCTGGCTTAAAGAAAACCATGAGCTCAAAGAGGCTGAAAACATTCAGATTACATATGAGAACAAGACTGCTTTGCTGCACATCACCAACTTACAGAGCAAACATGGCGGCAAATACTCTTGCCAGGCGCAGAATCAGGCCGGGAGCCAGACTTGCTCTGCTGTATTGACAGTCAAAGGTTGGTAAAAATACTCAATTCAACCATTTCTCTCCATCTAATTAACATGTCATAAAGCCAACATGTAGTCCAGGCTGCTAACAAGAACAAACTGCGGATGTAATATCTGGCGTCCTTTATATCTGGCAGGGAATTATTTATTAGTCCGCTTCAAGTGATGAATTTACCATTGTCCACTGATTGGCAGTAACTCTTTATCATGTGATAATTTTATGGCCTCTTGCATCTGGCTCCCTACCAGTTGATAAGGACCAAATGCATCTTTAGAATCTTCATTGTGTTTCTGACTTCAGTTCTTGGTTTATTTGTGTATTGTAGGGCATTAGGTTTCATATTCTTTGCTGACTGTTTTGTTTTATATCTCAGAGCCAGCTAAGGTTACAGAGGAGGCCAAATCTATTAGTGTGACTCAAGGGGATCCAGCCACACTGGAGGCCAGGTTCTCAGGCACAAAACCCCTGAAGGCCAGATGGCTGAAGGCTGGCAAGGAGCTGACCTCAGGCCAGAGATATAAAGTACAGAGCACAGACACCAGCTCTGTGCTCAAGATCATTAAAACTGAGAAAAGTGATGGTGGTGAATACACCTTTGAGGTTTCAAATGATGTCGGTCAAAGTTCTTGCGAGGCCACACTCACCATTCTTGGTTAGTTCTCAATACCATAGAATTTGTTTGGTTTAATTTCATTCAACTTTGAACATTGCTTCTCACCTCTTTTTTTCTTCTGCCAATGTTAGATCAAATCATTCCACCGTCTTTTACAAGAAAACTGAAGGAAATAGAGGGTATCAAAGGTTCTTTTGCTCATCTGGAATGTCTTGTATCTGGCTCCCTGCCAATAACCATTCAGTGGTATAAGGATAAGAAAGAGATCCAGACTGATGAGAAACACAAATGCACATTCTTTGAGAATGTTGCTTTTCTGGAAATCTCTAATCTTGACAGTAAAGATAGCGGCAGCTATACATGCATTGCCAAAAACAAAGCGGGAACAGTCCAGTGCTCTGGGACTTTGTTTGTGAAAGGTTTGTTTTTGGTATAATCAAAGTATGGCTTCACAACAAAACAGACCTTTCCCATATGAGCAGCTTTCACAAGCATTGATTTGTTTTTCTCTTCCAGAGCCACCATGCATTCTTGAAAAGCCTGAATCCTTTAATGTTTTGCCTGGCTCAAAGGTTCAGTTTAACGTATTGGTTTCTGGCACACCACCACTGACCATCAAATGGTTCAAAAACAAGAAAGAGATCTTATCCAGTGCCAACTGTTCTGTGATCAAAGACAACACCTCAAGCTCATTGGAGCTCTTCTTTGCCAAAACCTCAGATTCTGGAGACTATGTCTGCGAAATACAGAATGATGTTGGTTCCACTTCATGCCAGGCAACACTCTTCGTCAAAGGTTATCAGTCTTTATGTGAAACTGAGTTAATAAGTTTGTCTCCATCCATCTGTTAAGTGCAATTTGAATTCAGAATTTGAATTTGTTTCGCTCCTTTGGCATCACCCCGGCCCCCGACTTTCTGATAAAAGCATGCATTTAAAACTTATTTCCTTGGTGTTTGAAGTGACTGTATAGTACTTCTCAGTGTCTCACTGTACTCATCATCAAGGGCCCAGAACACTTGCAGTTAGCACAAGAAAAATTATGACAGCAGGGGAGGTTCTGGAAACACACACTGCCTAAAATTTAAGCAACATTTGGATGGAGACTTACACACTGTACGTTTTATAGAGATCAACATTTTTCCCTCATCGTCTGTCTGATGGTTCCATCTGTCTTTTTATTTTATTCCTTAGAGCCTCCCAAGTTCACACGGACTCCAGACCGTGTGTCTGTGGTCCGTCCTGGTCAGAGTAAAGTCTTTGAATGCCAGCTGACTGGCACACCTGAGATAGATATCTACTGGTTCAGGGAAGGCACTGAGATCAGCCCCAGCGATCGGTACAAGATGACTTTTGTTAACTCTGTGGCCACTCTGGAAGTCTGTGGTGCTGATACCAAAGACAGTGGAATTTACTATTGTGAGGCTCGCAATGAGGCTGGCAGTGAGAGCTGCAGCATGGAGCTCAAGGTTAAAGGTTAGTTGTGTCAGAAATCATGATGTACATTGTGCAGGAGTTTTACAGATACAGGTTTATCAGCAGTTGTTTTCCAAGAGGCTACCTTCCCTAGATTGTATTTCATTCTGCTTGACAGAACTGTTTTGCCATTGATTTGAGTTTTAATGATAAGGTTCCAAAATTGAAAAGATAATTTCATACTGAGGACCACCATTTAAAACAAGTGTATCTTCCACAAACTAGCTGGCCTAAAAGATTGTTTAATTGACCTTAAACATTTAACATTCTGTCTCAAACCAGCAAGCAACATTTCTATAGGAAGGTTTGCCTCCACATGTACAGAAAATGCTGATAGCATCTGAGTCAGTGACAAAATGTTTAGAAAAGAATGAACTGAGAATAAAGTAGGTGACAGTTTGTTTTCTCTCATCTCAGAACCACCATCATTTATTAGAGAGCTGTCTCCAACTGATGTTGTGAAGGGCTCCAGTGCTTCTTTTGAGTGTCAGGTTGCTGGGACAGGTCCATTTGAGATAACATGGCACAAAGATGCAAAGGAGATCAAACCCAGTGCTAAACATGGCTTCATCCAGATGAATGGCACTGTGGGTCTGGAGGTGCATAAATGTGATGCTGTAGACATCGGTGAATATCAGTGTACTGTTGCTAACGAAGTGGGAAGCTGTACTTGTAAAACTACACTAAACCTCAAAGGTTGGTCTAATCAGAATTACAAATCCACATTTTTTTCTTTTCTTTTGAGACAGTAATTGACCATTTACATTAACATTTCATTGGTTTTCTTTAATAGAGCCACCAACATTTACCAAGAGAATTGAGAACACTGCCACTGTTCTGGGTAAAATGGCAGAGTTTCAGTGTATTGTGGAGGGCTCTCCCACTCTCTCCGTGCAATGGCAAAAAGATGAGAACTGGATTTTGGAGGATCCAAAGATTGAGAGAACATTTGAGAACAATGTGGCCACTCTTAGGATTCCTGCCTGTGAGGCAACACACAGCGGGAAATACACTTGCCAGGTGGTAAACGAGGCTGGGCAGGATAAGTGCTTTGCCACCCTCACAGTGCAAGGTATACCTGTGCTTAACTAATTGTGGCTATTAAATCTTTCCATGGTTCAATCCTGGTCACTTTCTGAATTTCTGACTTTGTTTTGCATTTTAGAGCCTCCTCAGATCTCAGAGAAACCTGAGGTGATAAAGGTTACAGTTGGAGATCCAGTCAATCTGGACTGTAAGGTAACGGGCTCCCCTGAGCTCAAAGTGAAATGGATGAAAGATGGCAGGGAGCTTCAGTCCATCAGGCAGCATAAGCTGAGCTTTGAGAACAACATCAGCAGCCTGAAGATTCAGGCTGCTCAAAGGGAGGATGAAGGAGAGTATGTCTTTGAGGTGGCAAACCACATCAGTAGCTGCACCTGCAAAATCAAAGTGATCGTACTAGGTTGGTGTGAAAATCATAAAATTAATGTGGTACATACTGATAGATTGAACAAAGTATGCTTATTGTCTCATTATTCTCTTGGTAACAGAGCAAGTAATTCCCCCGAGCTTCATCAAACCCCTGGTAGACATGCAAGAGATTTTGGGCTCCTTTGTTCAGATATGTTGCAAAATATCTGGTTCCCTGCCCATTAGTGTGGAATGGAAGAAAGACAGGACCAAAATCTCTAGTGGTGTAAAACACAAACTCATTCAGCAGGACAACTCTGTGTCCATTGAAATTGAGCAGCTAGAAAGATCTGACGCAGGATCCTACTCTTGCAAACTGACCAATGCAGCAGGAAGTTGTGAATGCACTGGATCCCTCATGGTCAAAGGTTAGACTGTGCTCTCCAACATGATTGATCATATAATCCTAAACCAAAGGTGAGTATCTCTTTAACCTGGTCCATTTCATTCTCTTCAGAACCTCCAAGCTTTGTGACACCGCCTGAGTCCCAGGCGGCTCTACCCAATAAGGCTGTCCGCTTCAAAGGCTCATTTAAGGGAACTCCTCCATTCACAGTCAAATGGTTCAAGGATGACACAGAGCTCATGACTGGGCCCACTTGTTTCACGGGACTGGAGGGGCTGTCTTGCTTCTTAGAGCTCTATTCAGTGGGTGTCACCCAGAGTGGAGTTTACTCTTGCCAAGTCAGCAATGATGCTGGCTCTGCACGCTGTAGTGCAGAATTGACGGTCAAAGGTTGGATTAGCATCTTTTAAAGCAACTCTTGCGTGTCTGTCTCCATCTCACATCTGCGTCACTGGCTAAAACTAGGGATTCTGCCTCGTTTTCCCAGCTTCGCAGCACTTTCATTGTTATTATTTGAAGCATTTTTTTCTCTGCTGCAGCTTCCCATCAAGAACTATTTGTTGCCTTTGTGTTGCACCTGTATTTTCCACAACCATCCTGCCTCTGTTGCTAACACCTCATTGTCAGCTCATCTCCTCAGCTCTTCTCATGTGGTCACTTCTTGCCTGTCATAACCATCTATTTAAAGTACCCCTATATGCTTCCAGAAGCTAACATCTCTGTATTTTGGCTTTCCAGAACCACCTGAGTTTGTGCTGAAACTCCCTGCCACTAAGTTTGTGAAGCGGGGTGAATCACTCCGCTTGGAGTGCAAAGTCAGTGGCACAGCTCCTCTGAAAGTGACCTGGTACAAACATGACACCAAGGTCACAGATGGGGGTAACTACAGGACATCATTTATTGACTCAGTAGCAGTCCTGGAACTGCTCTCAACCAGCTTTGATGATGATGGAGTTTACACCTGTGAAGCTCAGAATGATGCTGGCAGTGTCAGCTGCAGCACCACACTTACCGTTAAAGGTCAGCCTCTCACTGACTTCTTAATCATCATTATAATTCTTGATCTGACTCTGATGCACTGACTATTCAGTGTGTTGTTGGGCTTTTAGTTAAAGTCTTGTTGTATTGCTTAAAGCTGGTGTCTGTAACATTTAAAAAATGTCTGTATGGCCCAGTGGAGTATTGTCAAATGCTCAGGTCGGCACCTTTACTTTGGGTTGAAAGACTTTCTTTATTTTGCTATTTAGAAAATTCAATCAGCTCTTTTCACATTATGTGTCACACTTAACATGCTGGAACCTTTTTAGTTTTTGCAAGATACATAACATGCTCAGTCATTTTAATTGTAGGTTTAGTCTCATCTAATCCTAGTAATTCAACTAGTCTGCCCTGGAAGTTGTAGTTCATCCTTTCACAACACTTTTGCTGTCTCAGCTGTAGTTTCAGTGAACATCCACATCTTAGCCATCCACGACAACTCCAACATCTCATCCCAAAAAAGTCATCCATTGTAGCTGTAGTTCCAACAAATTCCCACCACTCTGTCATTTTAGCTGCCATTCCATAAAAAAATTCACAAGTAGTCTGTAGTAGTCCCAACATCCTTTCTCAAAAGTTCCACCACGTTAGTTGTAGTTTCAGATATTTATCTACCTTGGCTCTTGTGCCAACAGCCTTCCACAGCAACTCGACTTTTTAGCAGTAGCTCCGTCATCCTTCCACAACAATGGCGTCCCCTCAGCTCGTCTCAGTGCACATCCACAACTCTGCCATCTTAGCTGTAGTTCCAACAAATTCCCCTAACAATTCTGCCATCTTACAATAATTCACAATAATTTTGCCATGTTAGCTGTAGTACCATTGAACACTGACAAGTCTACCAACAATACTGCAGCTCCAACAAATTCTACATTCATTTTGCCATCTGTAGTTCAAATATTCACAACTCCTTCCACAACAACTTTGCAAGATTAGCTGTAGTTCCAATCATCTTTCACAGCAGCTCCACCATCTTAGTTGATGTTCCAACAAATACTTACTTACTTACTTTGCCAACTTAGCTGTATTCCCAAACACCTTTCATAGCAACTTGTAGTCCCAACAACCTCCTGGAACAAATTTCATCTTCTTCCATTTCATTCCATAAACCTGCCATAATTACAAGGCGATCTTAGCTGTAGTTCCAAAACTATCCCAATATAGGCTGCAGTCGCATAAACATTCACAACCAGCCATCGTAGCTGTGGGCCTTTGGCCACTGTGAAGCGTGACAACAAATTAAATGTTACAGATCTCAGCTTTAAGACTTCTTCATGGATTTTTTTCCCCCCGTGTATGCAATTAACAGTTTCCTGATCTTTTTGTAGACCCCCCATCTTTTGTCAAAGTACCTCAGCCTGTTGAAGGGCTGAAGGGTAAGGACGTGAGTCTGTACTGCGAGATGAGCGGTACAGCTCCGTTCCAGATCACCTGGTTCAAAGACAAGAAACCTCTGATGGAGAGCAGGAAGTATAAGATGGTGAGCGAGGGCAGTTCAGCCACATTGCATATCATTGGGATTGAGCCCTCAGACGCCGGCGAGTATGAGTGCAAAGCGTCAAACAGTGTAGGAAGTGACACCTGCCAGACATCAGTTAAACTCAGAGGTCAGTAGAAATTGCGATGAAAAATCATTAGAATTAGATTTTCAAGTTACTTTTGTCACCTTGCTGACTTTGCCTTTTGCGCTGTTTTTCTCCTCTCTTCAGAGCCACCATCGTTTGTGAAGAAACTGTCAAACATGACAGTGATACTGGGAGAGGAGGTGACCCTTGTGGCCACTGTTAAAGGCTCTGAACCCATTACTGTGTCCTGGGTTCAAGACAAGGATCACATTCTCAGGGACGGTGACAACAGGAAAATCACCTTTGAGAACAACCAGGTCGCTCTTAAAGTCTTTAAGGCTGATGCAACCACGGCAGGCAAATACACCTGCCAACTCAGAAACGATGCTGGGAGTGTGGAGTGTTTCGCTAACTTGACTGTTCTAGGTTTGTAACCGTATAATTCTCTCTTTCTCTAGCAGTTTTGTTTTTGTGTCCTTCCCTTGGTTTCCCCAGGTTTGATTTAAAACAATTCTGCTCCTTTTCTGTTGATTCCAGAACCTGCCATGATTGTGGACAAGCCCGATGCTCTGAGTGTGACGGCAGGCGATATAGCTGCACTTGAGGTCAAAGTATGCGGAACCCCAGAGCTCGTTCCTAAGTGGTTCAAGGATGGCGTGGAGCTCGCGTCTGGGAGGAAATACAAAATTTCATTTTCTCGAATGATATCCAGCCTAAACGTACTCTCTGCAGAGAAAATGGACTCTGGAGAATATACATTTGAGGTTATGAACCAGGTTGGAAAGGACCTGAGTAAAATTAATCTCACTGTCTTAGGTTGGTGTCTTCTCTTTACTTTGAGTTTGATGAATAGAGCTGGGTATTTTTTTTTTTTTAATTTTGAAGTTAGTAACAATAACACACCTAAGATTTGGTACCAATACCAAAACGATTGTTAATATTTATTTATTTTTTTTATCCTTACCTTCAGAAAATAAGACCAAAGTTTTCTTAAAAAAAACAATTTTTAAAATTTTACAACAAAAGCCAAAGTTTTCTATTGTTAAATGTCTTAACACTTTTCATGAAACACCTTTTGTTTTGTCCTTAAAAAAGCATTGAGGTTTTATACCCAGCCCTGTTAATGGCAATGCATTCACAGTTGTATTTGTACTGATGCACTACTAACTGCTTGTTTCTGTCCCTAACAGACAAGATCATACCTCCAACATTCTCAAGGAAGTTAAAGGATTGTAACACAGTTGTTGGAAAAGCTGGAGAGATGGAGTGCAAAGTGTCAGGCTCCCCACCTTTTACCATTTCATGGTATCATGATGGGGAGGAAATACAGAGTGGACCAAATTATGAAATTTCATTCAGTGAAAACAACTGCACACTCAAAGTGCCCACACTGAAGCTGTCTGACTCTGGAGTATATAAATGTAAAGCTGTCAACAAAGCAGGATCCAGTGAAACCACAGCCTCCTTGGTTGTCAAAGGTCAGTAAATACAGAAAGTCTCTTTTTGGCCGTAAATATGAATGTATTGCACATTTTCTTTTTTCAGATAACCAGAGCTGTTTGAAATGAGGAAATGTTTGATGTTGAAGAAGATTTATGTTGGATTATCTATACACTTAACAGTCACAACATTAAATCACTGACAGATGAAGTGAACAACATTGATCTGGTTACAATCCAATGTTCTGCTGGGAAACCATGGGTCCTTCATTCATCTGGATGGATTCATCTTTGGATTCATCTACTTTGGCCCATAGCACCCACCTAAACATTGTAGCAGACCACCACACCACAAAAACTGCACAGAAATGTCTCCAGGAACACAAGGTGTTGACCTGGTCTCCAAACTCCCCAGATCCCAATCTGATCCAGAATCTATCTGTGGGACCTGTCTAATATTATGTAGTTCCCCCTTGTGCCACCAAAACAGCTTTGACCAGTAGGGGCATGGACGTGGGACCTCTGGGGTTGTCCTGTTTTGTCTGGCACAGGGACATTGGCAGTGGATCCTTTGGGTCCTGTGGGTTGTGTGGTTGTTACCATGGATCTGGCTTGATGCGGATCATCCCACAGATGCTGGATCAGACTGGGATCTGGGGAGTTTGGAGGCCAGGTCAACACCTTGGGCTCTTTATCATGTTCCTTTAGACATTTCCAAGCAGTTTTTGTGGTGTGGTGGGAGCATTGTCCTGCTGGGGGAGGATCCTGTTGCCATTGGGTGTGTGTTTGGTTTGCAACAATGTTTAGGTGGGTGGTACGTGTCAAAGTAACATCTAGTCAAACATCCAGATGTTGTGGCTGATAGATTGTGGGTTTTTCTAGAAATGTTCGGTTACAAAAATGCATTTTATTACAGTTAAGAATGTGTCAAATAATGACACAGCTAACACAGCTACTCAGCCTCATAAAAGAAGCCAGTTCTTCTTTCCTTAGTGAATGTTGGCACTACATAGGGGTGTGTCACTTCACTGTGTTTCCATTTTAGCCAGGTTTATACTGAAGAGCCAAAACATTATGACCATTTGCAGATGAAGCAAGTAACATTGAGTTACCCTGTAACAAAAGTGCAGGTCAAGGTGTGGGATATATTAGATGGGGTGTGAACAGGTTCTTGAAGTGGAAAATAAATCAACTCCTCATTCAAGTATTCTTAACCCGACATATTTGATGTCTGTACCCAGAACCTCCATCTTTTGTGGTGCCACCACAGCCAGTGGAGGCAATGCCAGGCTCTAACGTGACTTTCTCAGCCATGGTGAGAGGCAGTGCTCCCCTCAAATTGAAGTGGTTCAGAGGAACAAAGGAGATCCTGGCTGGACGGGGCTGTGATTTCTCCCTGAAGGATAACCAAGTTATTTTGGAGCTTTTCAATGTAGACAGATCTCATGCTGGAGAGTACACCTGTCAGATCATTAATGATGCAGGAAAGGAAAGCTGTCCAGTTAATCTCACTGTCAAAGGTGAGTATATTTTTCCTCCATTATCCCCTAAATTCAAGTCAAGTATCTTTACATTTGTGCTGACTGAAGTGCAGAGTATAATCCCATCATATGTAGTGTGCATGTCCTTGATCTGGGCTTATCACTGCCAAGTGGTCAAAGTATTAGAATGATAATCTAAAGGCCTTTACACACTGAGGCCATGACGAATAAACAACACTTAAGTACAGAATACTCTCCTGTGAATATACTGGAGCTGAAACTCCAACACAGCTGGTTCTGGACATATTTTAGGATATCATGGGACAGTTTGTGGTCCTCTTGGAGATGTTAAAGCCACATGTGAGGACCAACTACCAGAATCCTTTGAGCCTCCGTCAGTCTATGATTGGTTGATGTCTTTATTCACGGTGCGAAAGCCCAGAAAAATCACCCTGAATCTGAAAAAATAATTGTGTCATTTATTTGCAGCGTAATATTTGCATTCTATGTGAAAGGACTCATGACAAAAACAAACATTTATGTGCAAAATGGTTATGTGAAAAAACCTTGCAGTGTGTAAAGACCTTTACAGTAAAAGAAACAATGATCTGCTTGATTCCACCTCTGTAATGGTCTAAAAAATGCCTTTCTATCAGACAATTTTAATGTTAATGAGTCAAGTATTTTACTAGCAAGTACAGACTTGAAACATCGTGTTTGATCGTGTCCCTCAGAGCCAGCAGCCTTCTCCAAGAAGCTGAAGGATGTTTCAGTTGAGAAGGGCAAACCATTAATGCTGGAGTGTACGTACACTGGAACTCCAAAGATCACAGTAAACTGGTACAAAGACGGCCAGCAGATCTTTGCTTCTTACAAATACAACATCACCACGACTGAGAGCTCCTGCATCTTGGAGTGTCTCAGCACTGACGACAAGGAGGCGGCAGGAAAATACAGCTGCGAAGTGTCCAACGACGCTGGAAGAGACGCATGTGAGGCAGCTGTGTCCATCCTTGGTAAGTTCAACTTCTCTTAAACACTTTCAAATAAGATTTCTTAAAAAGTCAGCTCAGTTTTGTGATTCTGTGCTTCGAGGATTTTGTGGGTTTTCTGCACATCATAATGACGCACTGTGACCACCAGATGTCAGATGGCTTCACACAGTCAGTTTTCTGCTTTGTTTTAATCGTTTGTGTCTTTGACTACAGAGCCACCATACTTTGTCGAGTCTCTGGAGCCCATGGAGGTGACCGCAGGAGACGCTGTGTGTCTCAAGTGTCAGGTGGCGGGCACACCTGAGATCAAGGTGTCCTGGTTCAAGGCTGATGGCAAAGTCCGGTCCAGCCCCACCTGTAAACTGGAGTACTCGAAAGGTGTCGCCTGTCTGAAGCTCAGCAAAGCCACCAAGGCCGATATCGGGGAGTACACCTGCAAGGCAGAGAACCGGATCGGTTCCGCCTCCTCCACCTGTAAACTCAATGTTCTAGGTAAACACCTGATTTTCACTCTCTCCAGACTACTGCATCTCCGTTTGTGTCATAGAAAAGTTTGTGTCTATTTTTACAAAATTCAACACAGTTATTTATGCCTCAGAAAAATGCAAATAAATCACATGAATCTTAAACACAAATTAAGTAAATTAAATAACTCTCACAAACACAAACAGCTTACTTGTTTCAGTTATAAGATGGAAAACAAAATTTAGAATCTTTTGAAAATAATAATTATTTATAGTGTTGTAAAGTAGTGCTTTGTTACATTTCACCACTGGTTACTTTCCCCAGCCAGATTCCTGCCACTCACTGTCATGTCTTAATCTTTTCCAGAGGCAAAAACGCCACCATCCTTCCCCAAGAAAATCACCAGCCTGCAGCAGACCGAGGGTCAGCCAGTCAGGTTTGAGTGCCGTGTCGCCGGCTCGTCACCCATCGAGGTGTCGTGGCTGAAAGACGGCGAGCCTCTGAGGCAGGGAGATGAGTTCTCTATGTTGTACGACGACAACACGGCCGTGCTGCAAATCAGCCGTGGCGAGATGAGGCACTCTGGGGAGTATACTTGCGTGGCTACCAACAGCGTGGGCTCTGCCTCCTGCAGAGCCAAGCTCACCCTACAAGGTCCGTTGAGCATGAGAATGTGACTGACTGGTTTCATGATTACAATTTAAACACTACAGGATGTTCAAAGAGATTCGTGAAAAAAAACTGTGTGACAGCATTAAATACATCTGACATAGAAAACTTTAAATTTTATCTGTATATGAATGCAGCCTACGGGGGTCCTGAGCCAGAGGTTGAAAAACTCTGTTTTTGGTTGTAATAAGAGTTCAGTGAGACTGAAGACAGACAGTGAGGTGATGTGTGTGTGATAAAACAGATTAATGTGACTAATGTTAACAGAGCTTCTGTCAGACAGTGTGAAGCTGTCTGATGCTCAAACTGTTGAAATTTTTGATCTAAAAATTTGTTGTTGTTGTCGTCTTATCTTCCTCCCGCTCTGTCATGGACCTGCAGAACCACGATACCCTCCAGTCTTTGACAGGAAGTTGTCACCACAGGAGGTGACAGTGGGTGACAGCATTGAGCTGGAGTGTCACATGACCGGCTCTGCCCCCATTAAAGTCACATGGTCCAAAGACCATAAAGATATTCGCTCTGGGGGAAATTATAAGATCAGCTGTGTGGATAACACGCCCCACCTGACCATTCTGAAGGCAGATAAAGCCGACACGGGGAAATACTTCTGCCATGCCTCTAATGACATGGGGAAGGACTCTTGTTCCTCTGATATCACTGTCAAAGGTATTTTAACCCGGGCCACACTCAAGTCATCTCGGCCCTCTCTTCTTTAACACTCAAGCCCCCTTTGAGGGCGTTTCTTTGTGTGGGACAAAAACAACCTTCCTCTCCTGACTGTCACTTTATTCTCTTCTTTCCAGAGCGTAAAAACCCTCCGGTGTTCACCAAAAAGCCCTCAGAGCACATCGAGGACATGGAGGGCAAACTGGTGAAGATGGAGGGCCGGGTCTCCGGCTCGCAGCCCATGTCTGTTAGCTGGTTCAAAGACAACAAGGAGATCTACAGCTCTGACAAATATGACATCAGCTTTAAGAGCAACGTGGCTGTGCTGTGCATTAAGAGTAGCCAGGTGAGCGACAGCGGCAGGTACTCCTGCCAGGCCTCCAACGAAGCTGGAACAGTCTCCTGCGACATCGTTGTGGGCATCTCAGGTGGGTTTGAATTAGGGGATGGTGAGACATAATTACAACATATGGATCCTATAATAATGAGAAAAAAACAATCTCGTTGTGAGATACAAATCTTATAGTCCAAGGGTTTTTACCATTGTCCAGTAATCTCAGCACTGTCACGAGCACAGTCGGCTGAAATGAAACCATCCTATCTCTCCTGCAGAGGCCAAGAAGCCTCCGGTGTTTGATGTCCCTCTCAAACCGGTGACTGTGGATGAGGGTGAGAAGCTGAGCCTCAGGTGTCACGTCTGCGGGTCTCCTCCTCTGAAGATCCAGTGGATGAAAGACAGGAAGGACCTGACATCGGCCGGCAGCACCAGGATCAGCTTCTCTGATGGGACAGCCTGTTTGGAAATTAGCCAGGCATCCAGACACGATGCTGGTGACTACCTTTGCAAGGCCACCAATGATGCCGGCAGTGAGTTCTGCAAGGCCAAAGTCATTGTGAAAGGTAAGAACTGTGAACGGCACTAGTAAATTACTCAGGTGTCAGCCAGGGCTGCCTCCACCTCCCTCACACCTGTACTTGAACTCTTGACACTGGCTCCCTCATAGATTTCTTTATTTTAAAATATTACTGCTCACCTTTACGGCCTCAGACAGCCTAGTTCCCTAAATACCTCTCCAATCTATGGACGTGTTACAAGCCCCTTTGACCACTGAGATCTGCTGATGGCGCCCTGCTCTTAGGTCATAGCCCGGGTCGAAGGGTGACCAGGCATTTGCCACTAGAGCCTCTGCCCAACAGAACTACTTGCCTGTTGAACTCAGGCATGCTAAGTCTTTAGCATCTTTTAAAACTTTTTATTAAAGCATTTGGAGATGTCATATTTATATTCATATCTATTTAATGTCATTCATTTTATTGTTTTTACTTCCTCTGTGCGTGTGTTTTTGTCTGGTTTTCTTTCTTTTGTGAAGCAAAATACTCATGGTTCCTGCTCAGTACTCAGCTCCTTTACAAAGACATGTAATGACGTAAACTGTCCACTAGGTGGAGCTGTTTGACGTCAGACGGATAGGAGGGAACAAACCAGCAGAAAAATGTTTAACTGGCATATGTGAAATCAACAGCAGAAAAACTGGAAATAGGAAATTTTGGGCAGTGTCCATAATAGTTTATTATCAAGATTTTAACACCAAATCTCACTGTTTTCAAGAGCAGCTTTAATTATAGTCATATGTCAGTTTGTCTTGTTTTCAGTTGTTGCATCACTTTTCTTTTTAAGTTTTTAATGTCTGTGACTCACTCACACTGTACGAAATAACAAATGGATACTAGTTAAAAATGTCATTCAGACTAAAATCTCTGCTGCTGAGTAATCCCTAATTAAGTACATCAGCTTATTAACTGACCAACCCTTCTACTGTAGTTTTATGTTCTATCACTGTGTTTTCACATAGTTAAACATTCTTCTGCCAGTTTCCTCCCTCCTGTCTGTCAGACATCAAACAGCTCTATCTAGTGGACAGTTTAAGTCATGACATGTTTTTGTAACAGTGAAGCACTGGGCGAGGACCATGAGTGATTTGAGAGAAGCTGTGGCATTCATCACTTTTCTTGTACTTAAAATGTTCTCAGTGGTATGAACAACATTTAAATGAGGTTCATTAAGAGTGTTTTTAGCATCCGACTGCAAATCATCAATAACATGTTGTTGGCATCTGTATCAATATAATCAACATGTTTTGGATCCTCTAATACGACTCCTGACTAAATTTGCTGTCTCTTTGACTGTTGATTTCTTAGTGAAACTTTTTTTCTTCTATGATACATATTTATTTATTTTTTGGGGCTTTTTCGCCTTTATTGAGAGGACAGTGGAGAGGAGACAGGAAACAGGGAGAGAGTGGGGGAATGACACGCAGTAAAGGTCCGGCCAGACCGGGAGTCGATCTGGGGACCAGCTGCTCAGAGCACTTAGGCCCATGTGGTACGCACCCCAACCATTCGGCTATGGGGGCGCACCCTATGATACATATTTATGAATGATACTTTCTCACAAACAGCAGCCCAATATGGCAGTTTGAGGGGAACCTATGAATGCAAACTACAGGCTCATGAACAGTAAGGCATAAAAAATAAAAAAAATCTGGAACACGAAAGGTAAAATGAGATAGAATGATAAACTTAGCACAATTACATCAAATATGATCCGTTCATATGTATTTGTCTGCTGGAGCCTAAACACAGTGAGAATTGTACTACAGCTTACTGTGTAGATATATATACAGCTTTTTTTGTACTTTATTTACAGGGTACATCTAAAGGACGGAGACATCACAAAGTGCTTAACAGAGGAGATAAAAAACAAAGATATAAACACAGACAAAAAACAGAATGAATAGAAAACACAGGAAACAAAGGCTAAACAAATGGGTTTTTAGCTGCTTTTTGAGGGTGGCCAGAGATCTTGAGTCCCATGGGAGTGAGTTCCAAGGTTTAGGAGCCACAACCTCAAAAGTGCAGTCTCCTCTAGGAACAACCAGTAATCCATGATCCAACCAAGACAGGCTGGTGACGCAGGGCTGCAGTAGATCTCTCTCTAGAGCTCTATTGGTGATCACAGTTGGACTTTGAATTTGATGGGGAGCTGGTGGAGAGCAATTAGAATCAGTGACACATGATACCTTTTGGAGGACCTAGTCAAGAGTTTCCCAGCAGCATTTTGTTGCAGAAGTTGAAAACAATCCAGTGACGATTTGCAAAGGCAGGTGAAAAGGGAGGATATAAAAGCATAGATTAACATTTCCATCTGACACAGTGGACCTGAACTTTACAATGTTTCTGAGCTGGCATAACAAGAGCATGTTAGATTTCTTTTTTTTCTTAGAAACAATATTTTTGTGTTTTTGTTGTTAAATAAAGGTAAACAGTTTTGTAATGTTGCTCTGTGATATTGTTTTGCAGAGAAACCAGGAGCAGCTCCACCTCCCGCTGAG
Organism: Lates japonicus; assembly: GCA_033238685.1. NCBI lineage: Eukaryota > Metazoa > Chordata > Actinopteri > Centropomidae > Lates > Lates japonicus. The sequence goes on along the minus strand of BRZM01000131.1, from coordinate 806,649 downwards.
GTTCCAGCTGCAGCCCCAACCAAAAAACTGGACAACCTGTTCTTCATCGAGGAGCCCAAAACTGCTCACGTCACCGAGAGTGAGACGCACAACTTATACATAACATACAGCGTGGATTGAACATAATACAAAACACACAATTTAAGAAGTAGACTATCAGACTGTAGTTTTCTCCTAATCCTCCACCTGTTGTTCCACAGAGGGCACTGCCACCTTCATTGCCAAGGTGGGTGGTGACCCTATCCCCAGCGTGAAGTGGATGAAGGGGAAGTGGAGGCAGATCACGCACGGTGGCCGGATCTCCATTGACCAGAAGGGCCAGGAGGCCAAGCTGGAGATCAGAGAGGTGACCAAGTCAGACTCCGGTCAGTACAGGTGTGTCGCCTCCAACAAGCACGGAGAGATCGAGTGCAGCGCCGACATGCACGTGGACGAAAAGAAAGAGACAACGATGCCCGAGGGAGATCTCCGAGCCAAACTGAAGAAGTGAGTTTCTGTGTTGGTTGTTTCAGACTAATAATCTGACCCTCTGGTGTTTTTGTTTTGTGATTTTGTATTTACAAAGTCATGATGTCTCCTTTGTTTTGTTCTCAGGACACCGTCAAAGCAGAAGAGTCCACAGGAGGAAAAGGACATCGACATTGTTGAGCTGTTGAGGAATGTGGACCCCAAAGAGTATGAAAAATATGCCCGAATGTACGGCATCACAGACTACCGCGGCCTGCTTCAGGCCATCGAGCAGCTGAAGAAGGAGAAAGCTGAAGAAAGTGGAAGACCGGTAACGCTCTGTACTGTCAGCACTTGTGATGTGTTTGTGTCTGTAGATGTTGTGCTAATGATGTTGTCATGTTGACAGGAACTGGAACGTGGAGACAGAGAGTCTGATGAGGACATGGCCCGACTGGTGGCCGACCTGCAGAAGAGGATGGAGCGCACAGAGGTCAGGACAAATTTACTGCTTTCATCAGGAGGTACACATGCATCCATACATTAGTGCAGGCGCAGGCAGCAATAATAATCTGCACAAAGAAAATGGAAAATCAGAAACTGGATAGGCTTATTGCTTCTCTTTGCACACAACTCTGACAGATTACCCGATAAATTTTAAATTTGGAGTCTGCATTTTCAACACCTTTCTCCTTATTCATACCTGATTCATTCTGATATTGATACATACTGTAGATACAGTGTTATTAAAGTCAAGAGATCGGTTTCTGTGGCTATTACTGGGGTGGGGGATGAAATGTAATAGGATTAAAATCACTTACCAGAGACAGTGATGTTGAAATCATCACACTCCCCTAGAGAAAGAAGTGCAATCTGAATGGGGCTTTAGTGTTAACAGACAGAAAACGTGGTGTATTCAGAGAATTCATTCTCTTGTTGCTCCTGCAGCCTGTCACCGTGATGAAGGACATCTCTGATCAGTCCGTCTTCACCAACAAGGAAGCAGTGTTCGAGTGTGAGATCAAGATCAACTACCCAGAGATCACCCTGTCCTGGTACAAGGGCACACAGAAACTGGACACCAGCGACAAGTACGACATCAGCATCAGCGGCGACCGCCACCTGCTCAAGATCAAGAACTGCAAGTCGTCTGACCAGGGCAACTACCGGGTGGTCTGTGGGCCGCATATCTCCAGCGCCAAGCTCACCGTAATGGGTCAGTGCTGAAGCTGTACACTGTACCAGCGCAACATCTGTTAGTTATTATCACAGCCAGACTGCAGTCAGTCCTTGTTTACAAATACCAACTCTTGGTTCTTTAGTGTTATTGAGTGGGTTTAAAACTGAGGTATAACTGCAGTCATGGCAATTTACTTCCACGTCCAACCTGTATTCGTGTGCATGCTGAAACTTGAGGAATGAAATGAGGGATCTTTGGTCTAGCCAATTTTTCCGAAGAAAAGACTGAGCTTGCATTGATCTAACGTTTTGGTGGCTTGTGAGCGGCAGAAAGCTGAAGAATAAAATATGTGACAGAGATTATTGTCACAATAGGGTAAATGTGTTAGCAAACAGCTGCCCATTCATTTACTCTGCCTGAGTCATTATCATTTTAAAAAATATTGATTTGTGAACCTTAAGCAAATCTGATGCATCAGTGAATTTAATTGAAATTTTCTTTGTTGTGTTTTATCTTTTAGAGGCGGAGGTTGAGAAGCACCTGCAGGACACATCGGGTAAGGAAGGGCAATCGTGTACACTGTCTTGTCAGTTGTCCATCCCTAACGTAGAGGCTCAGTGGTATAAAAACGGCAAGCAGTTAGAGATGAAGGGCAGGTACATGTCCGAGGTGAAACACAAGGTTCAGAAGCTTCTGATCAAAGACCTGAAACCTGAAGACCAGGGTCGATACACCTGCAGGTACCAGCACCTGGAGTCCTCGGCCGACCTCTGGGTGGAAGGTTTGTACCTGGAAACCTTCCTGCAACCTTCTAGACGTGGTGGATGTTCTGCCCGTTTACTAACCTCTTTTGAATCCCTCCATCAAACTCTGAGACTAATGTTGGAGTTTTGGATTTTTCCCTCTTTTTTTCTCTTTCTTCTGGGATTTGTCCTCCTCTGTCTTAACATTCTTCACTCCTCTCCTCTCCTGGATTATCATGCAAAAAAACGTCTGCCATCATCTCATTCGTTGTCTCCTTACATCCGTCTCGACTCAAATCCACCCCACCCCCCCAACAACCCGTCATCTTAACTGTCCCATAAACATTGCTCTGATCATCATTGCTAACCATGTGGATGTTGTGTCGGTGAAAACTACCATTCAGCTATTGTCATACATTCCCAGTTGTGATGCCAAACACGTTTACCCATTCACGTCTTTATCTGTTTTAGCTGAACAAATTCATTTCACCAAACGCATCCACAACGTCGAAGTCAACGAGCGCCAGTCGGCCACCTTTGAGTGTGAGGTGTCCTTCGACAACGCAATCGTTTCATGGTACAAAGACACCTGGGAACTGAAAGAGAGCCCTAAGTACAACTTCAGAAGTGAGGGCCGAAGACATTTCATGGTCATCCGAAATGTGACCATTGAAGACGAAGGTGTGTAGAGCGTCATCAAGCCCCAAAGGCCCGTCACAAAGCCCTATAGATTTTTTTTTCTAATTGTTTTTATGACTTGAGTGTTAAACGTCTTCATTACTAATCCCATGTAGGCGTGTACTCAGTGATTGTGAGGTTGGAGCCCAGAGGAGAGGCTAAGAGCACAGCTGAGCTTTATTTGTCTGGCAAAGGTACAGTTCCTAGTCAGGCGGCACCTTTTATGCTTCTGTTCAGCTTTTGTCTGTTTTAGTGTTTAATGCATCGTTCACTCTTTCCCTTTTTCACAGAAATTGAATTAGCAATGGTTCCCTTTGGTAAGTATTTTATTTTCTAGATTAACCACTGTAATCAGGGGCATTTCAGGAAATCCTCTTGTTCTCCATCTTCACTAGAGTCTGGTTTATAGCCTTAGCTTAGCAAAGAGACTGGAAACTGCTAGCCGTGGTACTTATAACACCTGTTAACTGCAAACTATTTACATATAGTTTAAGTCCATTCTTAGTTAAGAGTTGTTACAGCAGCAGCTTAGTTAAAACAGGTTTTTGGAAGCAGGGGAAAAACTCTAGCTGGCGTGGCCACGAACAGCTAATAAAACCTGCTTTAAGTTAGGTCTCACATAGACTTAATTTAGTCTTATAACATTAATATCATGGTAGCTTGATTGATGTTATAGTAGCAGGGTGACCTATGTCCTACACCCTCCAACAACTCGGGTAAAAGCTCGAAAGCAAGAGGATTTTCAAAATGTCAGTTATTAATATAATGTGTATTTAATACCACTATACATTCAGTCCTGTTTTTACCTAAATAATTGTTGTATTATGGTAAAGTTTTGGTATGAATCATATTCCATATTCTGTAGATGTCCCAGACTCCTCAGTTCAGAGGCCTGAAGTGCCCTCATCAGTGGCAATTCAAGGTAAGACTGGAATCAAAAGCAGTTAGTTTATCAGAGAGTGGATTTAAAAACAAGCTCATTTTAACATGCAAGTTTAGACCAAAGCCCAAAATGTGTTTCCAGAAAGTATCATGAAATCTTACTCTGTAATTCCTTACGAGTCTTTGGATAAATTAGATTTTTAACATCTCAATAAAACCAACATATTTTTTATATTTTAAAGAATCTGCTGAGTTCTATCATTATGAAGAAGAGATTGAACTTAAAGGTATTTACTGTGTTTTTATGCTTCATCTGCTCACGTCCTCAACCCTGACCAGATTTTACCAAAAATTAATTAATATCAGTTTAACATTAAACTGATCGTCTTCATCACAGTAATAATTCTTCTTTTGTTATCCCTCACCTCACTGACAGTCAAACTAATCTAGATTTCTCATCATAAATTGAAAACTCTTCTGTCTTTGTTCTTAATAACGGAAACAAAAAAACTAATTTTTTGTTTTTTTAAGAATCAACTGAATACACATATCACTATGAAGAAGAGATGGAGGTGGAGCAGAGAGGTACAACATGTTGTATTTCTTCTTTTTCACTCAGACTTCACTCTCTCCATCATCATCGTCATCATCATCATTACTGAACCATCAGATCTGGAAAAAAATAGAAAATAAAATTATTCACACAGGGATTTTAGATCAGGGACAAATCGGATTCATGTCTTATAACTGATCCATTAGGAATTTAAAAATAATCATTGATAAAAACATTAATTACACTTTATGATACCAAAATAAGAAATTATTTGTTTTCTATCAGAACATGGACCAGTGGATAACTGATAGCAGTAAACTGTAGTTTGGATTCGTGTGATAAAATTCTATCTTTACTGATTATACTGATTAAGTCGGATTGATTTAAGCACAGTTTTTACCCAGATCTGCCTGTTTTGTTCATCATAACATCATCGTGTCACCTGACTCATCTTTGCTTTCTAAAGGTTGTTTTTATTGCCAACAGGAAGGCAGTCATCTTTGTCCTGTTGATTTTACATGTCCATGTTTATTTGTTTTGTCTGACATTTTGGGATGCCTTCTTCTTTTTTCACTCTTGAACAATCATCCCATCTTTCATCTCTCCATCGCTCACACTCAATACTCACTCACTGTGTTGCCATTTTATAGTCAAAGTCTTTTGTCTTGTTGATCTAGTAAATAAACAAAGCTGAGTGACTGTAGCTTTGTCAGGACATTTAAACTTACTGAAGTAGTTTATAGCTGTTAAGCCTAATATCTACTAATGAAAACAACTGGTTGTCACCTTCAGGCAAAGTAACTTTATTTGCACAGCACATTTTAAAGACAAGGTAAACAAAGACTTTGAAAATTTGACCACTACAACACTGCCTTTGAGTCTGTTTGTGGTTATTTTGTGTCTCTTTGTAGTTGTTTTTGTTCCTTTGCAGTTGTTTTGCATATTTTGTGTAGCCTGTTATAGTCATATCTCATTTATAGGTTCTCTGAGACAACAAGACAGTGACTTTGTTAAACTGTGAAATGACGTCATGAGTTTTTGTCACCGAGCACTGAGTGTTTTCCTCATGTTTGTTGTCTTCTGTCACTTTTGTGGTCATCACACCACCAGTCGAGTATCAGAGCTGGACAGAGGAGGCAGTAACACAACAGGTGTCCACAACCAAAGGTATCAGATCAGTGCTTCAAACAGGAAGGACATCAGTTATCTGTCTGTTAATACCTGTTTGTCTGAGCCGCTCTTAATCATGGCTTTCTCTTAATATTTGTCTTTATTTGTGAGATTTATGGGTTTTTTTTTTATTTTGTTTGCTCTTTTTCCTAACCCTTTTTTTGTTCTATAACTGTTCTTCTTATGTTTTTACTTACTTTTTTTCCAAACTGCAGCCTGAGATCAGGTAGTCTGTTTTGGCTTCTGCTTACCTCCTAAAACTTTACATTTCTTACCTTTAAATGCATGTGTGCAGGTAATAGGTTATGGTTATCATCTAATTGATCCACAAATTACAATTAGAATTTTAAAACTGATGTCCAACTGTTGATTCTTGTTATGTCAAAACACGCAGGTGTGTTTTTAACATGAGACAGGATGTCATGCAGCTCTGATTTTCAGAGCATCGTCCATTTTTTATGAGCAGCTATTCATTTTTACTCAAGAAAGTTGATGTTTTGTGACAGTGATGATAATCCTGGATGTGTTCCTGTGTGTGTTTCATTCTCAGCAGCTGCCAGAGTTCCCATTGAGGAGACAGTGGAGACCAAGAAAGTTGAAATGAGAGAGGAAATCCCCAAAAAAGGTACCACAGACCTGAATGTCTTCCTGCTGCTTGGCGCCTTATCCTGCAAAAAATGCAAACTTACTTGTCTGTCTTCCACTACTAACATCTTTGATTGTTTTGTCCCGTTCTGCTTTGTCTTTTCTGTTTTTTATTCCTTTACTCTTTTTTTGCTACAGATAGACTTGTTGTTACATTATCTACTGTAGTTGCTCTTTCTTTTGTCTGTAACTTAATCTTCTGCTGCGCTTCTGTGCTTCACCTGCAAATGCACAGCATCTCTCTTGTGATGCTAACACGACTGGTGTCTTTTAAGTTCCCAAAGCTGAGAAAAAGCCCGAAGAGAAGCCTGCACCAGCTATAAAGGAGCCATCACCACCTAAAGGTACCAACATACCTCTGATGTTGGCATGTACCTGTTTAATAACACATTAATCTGTGGCTTTCCATGCTTTTTAGACTTAGTTCCTATGTATTTAATTTTTCTCTCTGTAACCTCCCTTGATGTTTCGATGTTGTGTAATTTCACTTAATTTTACTGAAATTTTGAAGTACCAGTGGCCAAAAAACCAGTGGAGGAAAAGGTTCCTGTAGTTTCAGTCCCAGAGAAGAAGGAAGTTCCAGCTCCCAAAGGTAGAGATGTCAGATTTCTAAACACCTCTCTACTGAACATCTCCCATCTTTTGTTGACTACTCTATTATGATGTGGTTTAACAGTGGTACCTGTTCAAATTCAGTTCTTTTCCTCTCCTTGTCTTGCTTTATTTTTATTTTTGTGGTTTATCGTGTGTTTGAATGTATCTCAAAAGAACCAGAGGAGGTTAAGAAGCCTGCTGCTCCCTCATTGCCTGCCGAGAAGCCCGGAGTGCCAAAGAAAGGTACTTCCATTAGTTCTTCCTGTTGTTTGACATCTTATTAAGAGTCCTCAGTAGCAGCTTACTCACCACTACGTGGCTTCTCACCTCTTAATGTCTGTCTCATCTTGATTTTATTGTGAAGGTAACCTCACTGTTTGTACTCTGTGACTGGCGTTCTGTCTGTTCCCCACACAATATTGTCGCTAATTCATCACCAGTGTTTGTCTTCACGTTCAGTGTCATCTCACTCTTTCGAATGCCTCTTGATAACTCTTTGATGCTACCACAACTTCATGCTAACATTAGCCAATGTCTGTGTTACCTACTTGAAGATGAGCCCAAGCCTCAGGTACCAGCAGAGCCCAAAAAAGTGGCACCTGCAGCTAAACCTGAACCTGAACCCAAGCCCAAACCAAAAGCAGAACCTGAACCAAAGCCTAAGCCAACACCGGCTCCCAAAGCAGAACCTGAGGCCAAACCTGCGAAGATCGAGCTGGAGCCTGAGGCTAAGCCAGAGCCAGTGAAGAAGCCAACAACGCCACCATCCAAAGGTATTTCCTGCTTTGTTTGGATTTGTGTGTTGAGTTCTAAGGATTTTCAGAACTTTAGTCTAACTGTTCGTACATTTCTCTGTCTTCAGTATTGATCCGTCTTTACTGTGTTTGCTTAGCTTCAAGGGTGGAAGCAAATCTTTGACTTTCTGTGTGTCTTGACTGTCTTTACTCGTACGTAAACCAATTTAAATGTTGCTTTTAAGTCCCCGAAGAAGCTGCAAAACCAGAGCTGGCAAAGGTCAAGCCTGAACCAGCAGTAACCAAGCCAGAACCAGAAGTCCAAAAACCAAAGCCAGAACCAGAGAAACCAAAGCCAGAGGTCCGTAAACCTGTGCCTCCTGTAACAAAGCCAGAACCAGTCATTGCTAAGCCAGAGCCTCCAGCTCCAAAAGCAGAACCTGCGGTGGTTCCCAAACCTGAACCAGTCATTGCCAAGCCAGAGCCTCCAGCTCCAAAAGCAGAACCTGCGGTGGTTCCCAAACCTGAACCAGCAGTGAAAAAACCAGAGGCTGAAGTGAGAGTGCCAAAACCAGAACCTCCACAGGCCAAACCAGAACCAACACCTGCACCAAAGGAACCCCCGAAGAAAGGTATATAGCATCTCTGGTTGAGATGCAGCTCTGGAGTTTTTAATCTTCTTAACTCCACCAACTTTAACTCGTCTGGAGTGATTTTCCATGAGTGCTTATTGATCCGTTTTTATGTCTAGTTTGGATGTTAAACTCTTAAACTTAATTCTTTAACCACTGGAAACCTGATAGCTTTTAATATATTGCCAACTTTAACTGTCTCTAATGTCTGTGAATGAGTCTGAATGTGTCTCATTACTGAATGTCATAGAACATTTTATTCTACAGACTTTTTGGCAATAAACGTAGTTACAAATTACATGTTCTTTTAAAGTACCAGAAGCACCAACAAAGAAGGAGGTGGTTACACCTCCACCACCACCACCACCACCTCCAGTCCCACAAAAGGTGGAGAGAGAAGAAGAGACACCACAGAAAAAACCTGTGGCAGCTAAAGGTATCTAAAGCTCAGTCAGTTGTCGATAATCCCGAAGCTCCTCACACTAAAATCTAAACTCTTACACTCATCTTAAACCTTCTTCAGCTTCTGTGGTGTGTTTGTCTAACTTCTAACCTCTGGCTCACAGAGTTACTGTGGTGTTGCGATGGGGCTGCACGAGTTTGTCAGTTGTCAGTTTTTCTTATCTTACACTCGATAGAGTGGTGGGTGTTTTGTCCATCTCTAACAACACTCTTCAACTTGATTCATTCATTCACCTGACCGCTAATGTATGTGAATGGTACTCTTTAAAGTTCCTGTGGAGGAAAAAATACCTGAGCCTCCAAAGGCAGTCAAGAAACCAGAACCTGCTGTTGTTCCTCCCAAAGAAGAGCCAACAAAGAAAGAGAAAGGTATTATAATGTTTATGATGGATCTTTCCTCTGTATCAAGCCCTGCCTTTGTTAGTTGTTGTTTTATTTGTTGTCCTTTGACTCTGCAGGGTTATGTTTTACACAAATTATCATGATACATTCAAATATATTTTTATATACAAACATAACAGAAATGATATATTTTAGTTATAATAGAAGTTTAGGGACCCCAGAGGATGATCCTCACTGATTTTGGTTACTCTTTGACCCTTCCACTGGTGCCACTCTCTGACTACAAAGTCCACTTCCACAAAAAATAAAATCACACAGCTTAAATTACAATATAATGCCCTGTTTTCATTCTTGCTCTGCAGAGGATGTACTTTCCTCTAGCGCCACCCTAATAGCAAACTAGCAGCACTTCAGCAGCAATTCTGCTTAACAAACAGATCATTTGAGTAAAGTATTCCCTGCTGTGTGTAACATATCCTTGCTTGTGCGCCAGCACATTTTCTGTTCTTTATAGTCATGTCTTTTGCATGTTTTTGTGTCAAACCCTCTTAAAGCTTTGAAGCCCAAACCTAAACTTGTACCAGAGGAGGTGCCTGAGAAAGTACCTCAGAAGGTGTTTGATGAGGTAGTTTTGCCGAAGACTGAACTTGAGAGGCTGCCTGATAAAATACCTCAAGCAGAACCAGAGAGACTGCCTCCAAAGAAAGCTGAGATGAAGGAGAAGACCCCTGAAAGGATCCCAGAGAAAATATCAGCCCCTGAGAAAAAAGTGGATAAAGTTCCAAAGGTGTTTCCAGAAAAAACACCTGAGGAAAAAGTGCCAGAGAAGGTTCTTCCTGAGAGGAAACCTGTAAAAGTCCCTCAAAAGGCTGCTGAAGAAGAGAGGATTCCTGAGAAGAAGCCACCTGAGCTTCCTGTAAAGATTGAGGAAGTAAAACTTGAAAAGGTGTCTAAGAAACAAACAGAGAGGATCTCTGTAGAAAAAACTGTTCCTACAAAGACCCCTGATAAAACACCTGAGAAGGTACCTGAAGCTAAACCTAAACGAGAGGTTGAAGAAGCTCTTCGTAAAGGTACAGCTGAGGCGGACCTCAACTCTTTCTATCTTTCTTTGTGTTATATCATGTATGTGAACTATTGGCAACAGTCCAGTTGTAGCAGTTGTAATGTGGTGCATACTGCAGCACATCTAAATGTACACTCAAAACATGTTTTACCTCAGAAGCATTAATTTTTGATGCACATAAAACATCAAACAAGCAACAGCAGCTTGAACAATGAACAGAACAAAATGTATTTTTTCAGTCTATGGTTACATGGACATTATGTCTGACTGTGTATTGACAAGTAGTCATAAGATGATATGACAATGGGAAAAAAAAAAAAAAAAAAAAAATTCCAACTGAACTGTTGCCACTGCTTCAAGGGGTTTCGTAACATCTTATATTCTTCTTTAACGTCTTACTGCTTGCTGTGTTTTCTGTAATATATTCTGGTTATTTATGTATGTTTGTTTGTTTAACTAAATTTTCTTCTTTTAAAATAATCTTCTTCTCACGCACCATCTTGGATTGAAAACTGATTCATTCTTTAAAAGAAATAGAAACTGAGAAGATTGAGAAGATTCGGCCCACTGAGGTTGAACAAGAGAAAAAAGTCTCTCCTCCTGAAAAAGGTACAGACCATCTGAAAACATGGTGGAGTACTTTAACCTCATCTTAATCTTTAATTCTTGATGATAATACACAGCAGGTGGATTATCATCTCAAGATTTAGCCTCTTAATATCTGTGTTGTCTCTTTCTAACACTGTTGATTGTCTTTGTGTTTTGTTGTCAACTCTTGGCGCCGCCACATGACGCCTGTTCTTCAACAACTCTTAAAACTTCCAGCAACTACGAGTCTTGTCAAAATTGAGCAAAGGGAGGGAGTTCAAAAACTACAGGAAATTTATTACGTGACGGAGAAAGTGTCTCCCACAGAGGAGGTGTGGGAACATGAAGAGATGGTGGAAGAACATGCCGAAGTGTTGTATGAGGATGAAGTGGCTCCTCTGGGCAAGACGATGGTGTCGCTATCAGAAGTAGATGTCTTAAGAACGACAGAAAAGCCAACCCAAAGAGATAAAAAGTCTGAATTGAGAAGTGAGATATCTGTTACTGACGCTTCAAAGAGGAAAGAAACCAGGGTGACCAAACGAAGAGTTGCCCCAAAAACACAAGAAACTATAGTTGTAGTCCAGGAAAGTGAATCTGACAAAGACAGGGTGGTCACAACGTTGCAGGATAAACCTAGAAAAGAAAAAACCGAAGAGGAGTTTTTTGTCAGGGCGATTGAGTCACCAACAGAGGAAATTACGGATGAGAGGAAAGACAGCACATTAGTCAGATATGTTCCAGACAAGGACCTCTCTAAACAAGAAACTAGTGTTCAAGTCAAAAAGGGAAAAGAGATAACCATTAAAACAGAAAGCAGAGAGAGACGCAAGATAGAAAGAACAGAGCAACCTACTTCAACCAAAGAAATAGAGTTAGTAAAAGATATCCCGTTGGTGACAGAGGGAGATAAAACCAAAACCTCCCCAATTAAAATCAGCACAGAATCAAGAAAACAAACTGAAAGGTTGAAAATTAAAGGAAAGGCTTTAACAGAGGTCACCTATGAGGAACTAGCTGATCATGATGTCAAGATAATCTCAGCTACTCCAGAGGAAAAATACAGTAGAACTGAGGAAATCAGAACAATTACAATTGAGCGGACAGAAGTCCCAGTTGAAGACAAACCAACAAAAGTTACTCCCACTCAAGTGAAAAGAGTAGATGAGGGAAGTAGAAAGGATGAAACTCGAATTAAGCCACCAGTCATTTCTGACTCCAAAAAAGATGATACTAGTGCACCAGGACAGGTGTCAGTAAAGAAACATGAGTTAGCTGAAAAGAAACAAGAGAAGAAGCCAAAATCTACTGAGATAATTGACACAAAAAAGGAGAAAGTTGCTGAAAAGCCAAAACCTGAGGTAGAGGTGACCCCCAAGGTAAAACCAAAAGAGTCAGTAACAGATATTGAGCTTAAGAAGCCAGAACTGATTAAACCAGACATTGAGTTTGAGTCAGTCACTGCAAAAACCGGAGCAGAATACAAGAAAAAAGAGGAATCCAAAGATGTAACTCCTCAGAGTGTTGATACTGAAAAGACAAAAGAAGACACAAAACCTTCAATTCCCTCAAAACCAGAGAGGAAAAGGATTTCCCCCCAGACTGCTGCCAGAGGTACAGAGAGAAAATCTAACATCATCATTTTCATCTTTAACTTTTTCATGTGTCTCCATGTTTGGGTGCAGTCTTTGTTCTTTTTTATCTAAATCTTGGGCAGCGACCTGGGTCACAGTTTGTCTCTTTTCATCCCATTTGTGAACGTCTCTCCATATCACATTTTCATGCTCACTGTGTTCCCTACAAAAGTCTTCTATTGGTGTGTTTTTGTATCTTTTTTAAAGGGTTCTTTTTTATCCCTTTGTTTAAGTCTATCTTTCTCCCTGTGCTTTCCTCTCTTAAATATTCACATCTTACATTAAACAAAAACTGATTATCTTTAAAGAAACAGAAGCCAAGGCTGAGACCACTCCCACAACCATCCGTGCTACATCCCCTGAAAAACAAGTCGAGATAAAAGGAAAGACACCAGAGAGAGGTACAACGACAGTGTATTTGTGTTTCCTTGATTGTCAGCTCTTACTTCTTTCTTATTATCCCTGTGTTTGTGTTGTTTAATTCCAAATGTCTGTGTCTTTTGTTGTTGTTTTTCCTAATCTCTTGGCACTGCTACATGGTGCTTTGTCTTCACACCTCTTAAAATCAAGGGGCCATCACTGGTCTTTTAAAGTCTGAGAAAAGAGCAGGAGCTCAGAAGATCCTGAAGCATTTCATGTCAGAGGAACCTTCCTCTGCAGAGAAGGTCAGAGAGAGAGAGGAAGTTGAAGAAAAAGCTAAAATGTATCACAAGGATGAAGAAGAAATTGTGGGCAAAAGTGTTAAATTAAGTGCAACACAAGAACCCGATGAAGTGCCTGATATAAGAAGTGACATATCTGTTACTGATGGTTTAATGACACAGGGCCTTAAAATGAAACTCATCACAAAAATGAAGAACAAATTAAAACAAGATGACAAAGAAGAGACACCTTTGGAAGCTGAAAATATTGAAATGACCTCAAAGATAAAAGAAACTGATTCCTCAGAGCTTGTTAAACCAATGGAAGAGGTATCCTCCAAACCTAGAATAATAGACTCTGAGGAAGCAGAGGAAAAGCTGTATGCTATTGATACCATCCAGTCAAAGACAGAAATAACTGGAAAAACCAAGGATGCCAAACACCTAACATTAGCTACAAAAGGTATTTCAAAGGAAGAAATACAAAAGGTCAAAGTTGATTCTTTGAAAAAGTCAACATTAGACAAGAAACTAGATATAGAGGAACTAACTCAAGAAAAATACATCACAGTTAAAGAATTACTGGGGAAAGATACTCCTGAAAAATTCACCAGAACTGATGAACATGTTATAGTAGGGCTAACTGACAAATCACAAAATCCAGAGGAGGTTTATAAAAATGAAAAGCAACCATCAAAACAAAAAGAACAGGGTGTAGAAAACATAGAGGATGTAGAATTTGAATTGAAGGCAGTCACGGTAAAAGACCAAGAACAAGCAGAACAGAGCCAGAAAGAAGGAAAGGCTTCACCTATAATGTTAAACAAAGAAATGCCACCATCCGAAAAACTCAAGCCAACCAGCCTTCTGCCTAAATCTATCTTGTCCAAAGTAGTTACACTTAAAGACAGATTGGTCAAAGTCAGTCCTCTGGAAGGAACAACAGAGATAAAACCTGATGGAGATATTTCAGTTACTCTGACTACCATGAAATCTGAGATTGAGGGACTACCTAAACAAACAGTGGCAGAACAATATGGCACTAAAACTGAAGATGCTGTGAGTAAAAAGAAATTTGTTAAATCAAAAGAAAGACCAATTCACTCAAAAGAAAGAGAACAGATCTTAAAAGAAACTAAAGACCTTGAATTAAAAGTCCAACTAGGTATGGTTAGAACTGAAGACCAACAACACAGAGTTAGTCCAACTGAAGAGATAAAAGCAAGACCAGAACAAACTGAAAGAAAACCAGTGTCAAAAAAGGCAAAGGAACAAACTCCAGCCAAAACTATAGAGACTGCAACTAAAGAAGTTCAGTCAAAAGTGGTCACAAGTAAAGATCAAAAATCTAAAAAGGAAAAAGAAAAAGAGACAGTTTTGTTAAAGTCAACTCCTCAAATACAAGGAGTTCCACTGAAAGAGAAAGAACACATGGTAGTGACATCTGATGGTGAAGTTCAGTCAGAAGTCAGAGAAACACCATTAGAAACAAAAATCACCAAGGTTCAAAAAGCAACTAAACAACAAGCTGAGCAAAAGGCAACAGTTACAGCTGAGCCTGCATCTGAGGAATCATTGACAGACACATTAACTCCAGAAAGACTGAAGCTAGGGCAAGCTGACGATATTACCATCAAATCTGTCCAGTCAGTGGGGATCACTGTTAAAGACAAAATCACCAAAATTACTCCCACTGAGGAGCTGAAAGAAAGTGAAGGCCAAGTTGAAAGACAGGTGTCAAGTAAATCTGATGAAATGACATATGGATCTACAGGGCTATGTAGTGACAAGTCAACTGTACAGAGGAAACCTGCAAGAAAGGAACAAGTGGGTAGAAAAAGTTTAGATACACCTGTCATGGTCAAAACAAGTAAGGAAGGTACTGTTGTGGAAGCTCCTGAAAAACATGATAAAACTGGAAAATTAATCAAAAAGCATGTGGCGCTTGATGAGGAAACTGATATAACAGAGAGTGAGTCAGTATCTTCACGAGAGCCACAACAGAAACTTACCAAACCACAAGAGATAAGAGTTGAACAAGGCCAGCTAACGGTCTGTACAGTTAAAGATAAAACTTTCAAAGTCACTCCTCTTAAATCACTTAAATCAAAACAGGAACAAAATGAAAGAAAGGTTTCAGTTACACCTTTGATGGAGGAATCTTCTGAAGAATTGGAGGTAGAATCTGCTCCTGAAAAACATACAGAAATCAGAGAAACTGTCTTAATGCCTGAAAAGGTAACTGATGTGTCAGGGGACATAACTCCAAAGGAATCAAAATCCCTGAAGGAGAGAGGACAAAAATTAGCAAAAGCTAAAGAGGTTGCAGACAAACAAATTCCACCAAAATTCATCACTGTAAAGGACAAAACTGAAAAAGTGACTCAATTAAAAGTGGTACACCTGAAAAACATGTAAAAACTAAACAAGTTGTCACTGAGCATGCAACATTTGATGAGGAAATTATGTCTCCGGAGGAAGAGCCAGATAGAAAATCTACCAAACTACAAGAAATTACAGTTGAACAAGGCCAGCTAAGGGTCAACACAGTCAAAGATAAAACTTTTAAAGTTACTGCTCTTAAAGAAAGTAAAACAACGCAGGAACAAATCGAAAGAAAGGTTTCAATCACACCTGAAATGGATGAAACTTCCAAAGAATTGGAAATAGCTCCTGAAAAACATGCAGAAATCAAAGAAACTGAATTTACAGCAGCTGATAAGGCAACTGATGTGGTACAGGATATTTGTCAGAAGAAATCAATGTCCGTGCAAGAGAGAGGACAGAAGTCAGCCAAAACTAAAGAGGTTGCAGACAAACAAATTCCACCAAAATTCATCACTGTAGAGGATAAAACTGAAAAAGTGACTCCAATTAAAGGTGGTACACCTGAAATACATGATAAAACTAAACAAGTTGTCACTGAGCATGCAACATTTGATGAGGAAATTGTTACAATAGAGAGCAAATCAGTGTCTCCAGAGGAGGAACCAGAATGTAAATCTACCAAACCACAAGAGATTATAGTTGATCAAGACCAGCTAAAGGTCAATACAGTCAAAGATAAAACTTTTAAAGTTAGTTCTATTAAAGAGACCAAATCAAAACAGGGCCGAATCGAAAGAAAGGTGTCAGTTACACCTTTGATGGAGGAAACAACTGAAGAATTGGAACTAGCTCCTGAAAAACATAAAGAACTCAAAGAAATTGAATTTGTAGCAGTTGATGAGGATGTTAATGTGGCAGACAGTATCCCTCCAAAGGAATCAGTATCCCAAAAGGAGAAACAACAAAAGTTAGCCAAAACTCAAGAGGCTGAAGATGAACAAAGCCCCACTAAATTCATCACAGATAAGGATGATGTTGTAAAAGTAACCCCAATTAAAGATGGGACACCAAAAACGAAGCAAGATACTCAAGAAAAATATGCTAGAACTCAAAAAACAGGAAATAAAGGAATTCTGAAGTCTCAGCTTCGTACCTCAAAGGAAGAAACATCAGAGATAAAGAGATTACAGGGGGAACCAAAGGCAGGAGATATAATAGATGAAGAATTCCAGTCAGTGGTTGTCACAGTTAAAGATAAAGAAGGCCGATTACCGCTGGCTGAGGAGTGGAAAACAAAACAGGAAAAGGAGCAGTTGTTGAGAGAAGATGCTGTCAAGGAAACTGGGCCTGAGGAACGAGTCAAAGGTGATATATTAGAACCCTTTTCTCATAAGAAAGGTGAGCCCCAAAGAGACAAAAGGCTAAAGTCAGCCAAATCTAAAAAGATCACAGTTGAAGAAGTCCATGCCAAGACAGTTGCAGATGAATACAGTAGTGTTACACCTTTTGAGGCAACACAAATCACAAAGGAGCAAGTCCAGAGAATTACTTCAGGGATACCTGTGATTGAGGAGGCAGCTGAAAAACCTGTAAAAATAAAGGATAAAGAAGCTAAAACAGGTATTCCACAACAGACAATCACATCTGATGATGCAGTCAAAGACATTACTCTCAGGAAAGAAAAAGACATTACAGTTGAGGAAATCGGGTCCAACTTAGTCTCAGTGAAAAGTAAAATAGAGAAAGTGGCTCCTGTCGCCAGCATGGCCTCAGAGGCAACCAAGCCTGAAGTAACCTATACAAAATCTTTGGCAGAGTGTGATTCTCCAAAAAAATATGCTGGGACTGTTATAGACAGAGAAAGAGGAAAGGGAGACACCAGTCAATTTGAAACCATTCCTCAAAAGAAAGAAATATCAATGACCAGAAGAGAAGAGGAGTCAGCAAAGACAGGCGACACTGAGTCAGTAGGAGATACAAAGAAAGACAAAACTGACAAATTTGTTCTTCTTGAAGAGAGGAAAATGAGGCAGGAACAAACTGAAACAAAGACAGAGGTTACACCTGAAATGGAAGTAAAAGAGAAGAAGCCAGGTGAAATTTCTCAAGAAAAAGACATGGCCCAAAAATTGGTCAAAACTCACAAGAAAACAGTTGAGGCAGTCAAAGGTGAAACTAACCAAATCCCTCCAACCATAGTGACAAAACCCACAAGGAATGAGCAAATTGAAAGAAAGAGCTCAGTTACAGCTCTGCCAGAAAAATCATATGAAGAACGAATGAGTGGAATAGTCTGCTCCAAGATAGTTACAGTTAAAAATGAATATGGTAGTGTTTGTCCATTTGAAATAACTGAGACAAAACAAGTTGTGAGGACAGTTTCAGTGGCACCCGTGATGGAGGTTGCATCTGAAAAATCTCAAATTATAAAAGATGGAGGATCTTTAACAGATTATACTTATAAACGTATTACTATTAAAGAAGCCAAGACCAAGACAGACAAAACTCATCAACACACTTTGGTAGAGAAACTTGGTGTTTTGGACGAGACCACTACAGTTCTTCCAGCTGAAGAGATGAAAACCAGACAGAAAAAAATTGAAACACAGACAACAGTTTCTCCTGTAATGGAAGTAACAAAAACAACAGAGTTACAGACGGAAATAGATTGCCTGAAGATGATAGATGAGTCAGAAACCATTTCAAAAAAGAAAGCAACCAAAATAGAGAAAGGGCTAAAGTTTGACAAAACATCAGAGATTGAAGATGTTCAGGAAAAGAAATCAAAATCTCCTAAAGAGAAAGGCCAAAGGATGGGCAAATGTACAAAAATGCCTCTTGAAGAAATGCAGTCCAGGACAGTTGTAGTACAACGTGAATATGGCAGTGTTACTCCATTTGAAGTAACAGAAACAAAATCGGAACAAGTTGAAAGAAAGTTTTCAGTGGCACCTTTGATGGAAGTTGCATCTGAAAGATCTCTGATAGTAAAATATGGAGATATTAAATCAGACATTCTTCAGCGGTATATCACACCTGATGAGCTAGTGAAAGAAATTACATCAATAAAAAAGGATGTTTATGAGACGGATGATGTTTCTTCTAAGAAAATGGAAACAAAAGACATTAGAGTTGAACAAGTCAAGTCAAAAGTAGACCTAGTTCAAGATAAAACAGACAGAGTTATGCCCATTAGAGAGAAATTACCTGACAGACAGGAACAAATTGAAAGAAAGGCCTCAGTTGCATCTGAACCAGAAGTAAAATATCAACTCTCTTCAGTGGAGCAAGAAGCTGCAGAAAAACTTACAGTGACGGACATAACCACCACATATATTCCAGCTGAAGAAATAAAACAAAGACAAAAGCAAATTGAAGCAAAGACAGCTGTTGCTCCTCTAATGGAGGTGATAGACAAAGAGACTGAAGACATTCAGTCAAAGAAACCAAAAGAGAAGGTACAGAGATTGGACAAAGGTACAAAAATTCCCCATGAAGAAGTACAGTCCAAGACAGTTAGAGTTAAAAACGAATACGGTAGTGTTACTCCATTTGAAGTAACAGAAACAAAACAGGAACAAGTCGAGAGAACAATTTCGGTTGCACCTGTGATGGAGGTTGCATCTGAAAAACATCTCATAGTTAAAGATGGAGATTTTAAATCAGACACTGTCCAAAGACTTATTATCCCTGACAAGCTGGTAAAACATATTGATTCAAGGAAAGAGGACATTTATGAATCCAGTGAGATTTCTCTTATAAGACACTCACAAAGTCCAGAGCCCGTCAAGGAAAGTGATGAAATTTTAGCTGAAAAACATGAGATTACAGATAAAGATCATTCAAAAGAAGTCACAAGTCAGTTAACAAGTGACAAAATCACATTTGTGGACAAAACAATACCAACAAAGCAGACACAAATTCAACAAAAGGCAGAAGTGACAGCTTTTACTCACCAAAAGGAGAAATGTGAAGATACTACAGCAAAGGCAGTTGTCCATTCACCAAGACGTGAGGAAGGTAAATGTGATAGTACATCTCCAAAGAAACCAGACCGAGGACAGATTACAGGTGAAGGCTTTCAGTCTAAAACAGACACATTTAAGGATGTTTTTCTCAGTGTTACTCAGACTACAGAAAAAGAGCAGGAACAGATAGAAAGAAAGGCTTCAAGGACACCTGTAATGAATATTGCATATGAAAAACCACTGATTGTAAAAGAACAACATACTATATTAGATACTCCTCAAAGGTATATTTCCCCAGATGATCTAGTGAAAGATATTACATTGAGAGAAAAGGTTAACAGGTCAGATGGTATTTCTTTAGAGAAAGGCAAATCCACAATAGATGACAGACAGAGGTTTGATCAAACCAAAGAGGTTAAATTGCAAGAAAGCAAGTCAAAGGTTGAAATACTTGGTGACAAAACTACCAAAGCTACTCCAGTGGAAAGACAAACAACCACAGCACAGTCCGTTGTTCAAGACTTACAGCGAGGCCAAGATACAGAAAAATACACCAGAATCAGAGAAGTTGTTGGAGATACTCAAATACAGGTTCAAAAACAGACTTTGCATGAAAGTGATAAATCTGATGTTTTTGTAGAAGAAATTCAGTCAAAGACAGCCACAGTTAAGGATAAAACAACCACAGTTAGTCCTATTCAAGGAACAAAAATGAGGCTGGAACACACGGAAAGCAAAGCTGCAGTAATGCCTACAACTGAGCAGACATCTAAAGAATCATTTGCAGCGGATGGCAGACTGGAAAAGCATACCAAAAGAGAAATTCTCAAAGAACGAATCACAACTAAAGAGGAAATTAAAACAAAACAAGATGTTAAAGATGAATGGCCAAAAATAGTCACTACTGAGGAGCAAGCTGCCAAAGTTACTTCCATGGAAGGAATGAAAGTGAGACAGGGACAAGTTGAAAGACAACCCACAGTTACATCGCTGTTGGAGGCAACACCAAAAGAGCCATTAATTGAGCAGGATGCTTTGGAAAGACAACTGGAATTGGCTAAACCCAAGGAACTGAAGACAAAAACAGTGATAGAGAAAGCCAAAATTGTTAAAGAGTTTCATGGAAAAGAAAAACCAGACATAAAAGCCATTGAGCAAGAACAAATCAAAAGCAAGCAGTTAGCTACACCTGCAAAAAGAGGTGAGGAAATTTATCAGTTCCAAGATACGGTTGGTAACGAAGTAAAGATTTCCAAAGAATACAAACCTACCACAACAGAGTCAAAAAAATATATAGAGCCGCCCACAGTCAGAGAACCCTCAGTAACAGATAAAACCAAGCCAATGATGACTGAGAAAGAGACTGCTGACTACAAAACAGATGCTACAGAATACGGGA
Source organism: Lates japonicus (assembly GCA_033238685.1). Classification (NCBI taxonomy): domain Eukaryota; kingdom Metazoa; phylum Chordata; class Actinopteri; family Centropomidae; genus Lates; species Lates japonicus. The sequence continues at coordinate 785,963 of BRZM01000131.1, read as the reverse complement.
AAGGTGCCACCAGAAAATGGGAATCAGAAATCGAAAAGTCTTGTCTGGAAGCAGATGTCCAATACATCCCTCATCAGGAAGTTGAGACCATAAACAGAAGAGAGGAAGAAGCCCAAAGGCTTTATTCAACCATAGAAACAAGAGTCTTGTCTTTGGAGCCAGAAAGGAAAGAAAATGTCTCCCCTCAAGAATCTTCCAGAGGTATAGAGGGAAAAATTTTAAGTGTCACTGAGCACCGTGTTTATTTTTTCTGAGCACCAAACATTGTTGTGCACCTTCCCGTTATCATCCTCTTAAGGATTCATACCTCTTTGTTGTCATCATTTCAAGAGGATATCCATGTCATATCACCCATTTTGTTTGGGCACCAATTGTACTCTTGCTCATTGTGAAGAACTGCTATGCTGTTGACTCAGACAGTCTCTTTTGGTCTCTTATCACCTGATATCTAAACCACCACAGTTTCACGTTGTATGTCGGGTTTTTCTCATTGTTTTTTCTAATTCTATGTTTGTTGTGTCCATTATATGTTACTGTATATGTGTGTATGGGGAGAAAAAGGTTTTTCACAGGTGAGGTGAGGTGAGATATTTTTGTGGAAATTTCTTTGAAATTTCTCCCATCTTCAAACTCTGTTTTCCATGTTTTCATTGTGGACTTTCTTTGCTATCTCTGTGTTATTTGTCTTTGCATGGCACGTGCTCACCCCATCACTCTTATTGAGGTTCTGATTGTCATATAATTTCATTTCCAAGTTCCTGTGAAGGAGAAGGAGGCACCAGCACAAGTCAAAGAGCCACTGGTAAAGCCAGCTGCTCCTCAACAAGGTACCCAACTTCTCTTCTAGTGTTTTGGTGTTTACGTCTGTGTGTTTATGTATAAGGCATTTCTTAAGACATTCGTATGAGAATGTCACTCTTAGACAACTGTGAATCTTTGAAACTTTATCCTGAAGAAACCCAACATATTATTCAGGTCATTAAAGAGAATATATTATGGAGAGAAAGGAAGCAAACAAGATTGTTGTGAACATAGATAGCATTATGAACTTGAGTTCTTTTTGGTGACAAGCTATCAGAGCTGGAATGAAGTCTGTGGAAATCTTCCTGTTGAATTCCCTGTATACTTTGTACTTAAAGAGAGCAAACCACAGACAGCTGTAAAAGTTCAAGAAGCTGTCAAACAACCTGAAGTCCTTGACAAAACTACTAAGAAGCTGGAGAAGAGAATTACTCCACAAGAAGAACCTAAGCCAGGTATCTAGACCATACTTCTTAACAAATCCATACCAACACCTTGTGTGCTTTTGGAAAGACAATGTTTTTTGGTGATACTTTACAATACTTCAGTTCCCTCTTTTTTATACTTGAAGTGACCAAGCCACAGCCTGTCACAAAGGCTGAAGAACCAACCAAGATAGTTGTGGAAGAAGAAAAACCAGTCATGGTAGAAAAGATAGCTCCTCAGACAGGTATAAGTATTTGAAGGACTTAGAAGGAAACAACCTCTTTGTTGGAGTTTTTTAGTCCTTCTCATCTTTTTCACTTCTTGTGCAAATGTTGACTATATCACCATCCACTTGTGTGTCTTCACTGTTGTTGTTTTGAGTCTGTCTTATATACGTGTGTCCTATTTTTGGTCTTTAATTCATTGACCTTAAATCCAACACAAGCATGCTGCATTTGTCCTTGGACATAACTTCATTTCAGCTCTTTATCTTTGTTTATGACTATATTTCATGTCTTTCAACTAAATCATGTGATACTGGACTACTTTGCATCTCAGTCACAACTTTATTACCTGTCATCCACATTCTGTCTAAGAATACTTATTATTTCTGAATGTTTGATGACAAATCTCACAGTTTTGTAAGGTCTTCCCATTTTTAATCCAGTGACACTGCTATTCATGACCAATTATTTGGCCTAATTAACAACTTTCTGAACTATACCCCTATATTAGATGAAACCAAGGGACCCGTCGAAGCACCAGGAGGAGTCAAGAAAGGTAGGAGTACCGATTACCACTCAGTGTACATACAGTACATATAGTAGTACAACTTGTAGGCTATAAAGGTACACCACTTATTCGGTTTACAGCACCACAAATCTACAGACTACACCTGGTTTGCAGTTCAGATTCAGATCATCAATTGGACGTGTTTCTTGGTGAATTGACCCCTAATTAGCTGTATTTGCCTCATTACACAAATATCAAAACAAGCTTTCCACAAAATGATTTTAAGTCAATTAAAATATATACACACATAGTGTATGTTTTTTGTGACAGTTGTTTTGTCTTGTCTTTGTCCTCTTGTACGTCTTTTTTGTTTATTGTCAAGGTTAGGTTTTCTAAAAAAAAAAAATATATATATATATATATATATATATAATTTTTTAAATTATTTGATAGTTTATTTAAAATTTTTTCTCTGTATTTTTGTATTTATTGTGCTCATTTCTAAATATTCTGTATGTGTGTGTGTGTGTTTGTAAAAATTGTGATGGCAGTTAAATGTCATTAAATAATGTCAAACCTTTGCTGCCTCAGAAATGGTTTTGCCCAAAAAAGGTAAAATTCAGTTGGAAGAGGAAGGGACGTTTGAGATTCCCACCCTGAAGAAAGCAACCAGAGTCTTGAGGGAAGTGGAAGAGGAGCAGGAGATCATCAAACTGAAGAAGATTCCATCAGCTCCACCTAAAGAGGTTGAAGAAGAGGAAAAACCTCAGAAGGTCACCAAGACCACTGTGTTCCATGTTGAGGAGATGGTTCATAAAGAAGAGGCTATTGAGATGTCAGTCGCCACCAGGAGACCTGTGGAGGAGAAGCCTCGGGAGAAAGCAGATGTAGTGAAAAAGCCAGAAGTTATGAAACCTAAAGAAAAGGAACAAACAGAAGCTCCTAAAGATGCATGGACCCGCCAGAAACCCGTCCCAAAAGATGAGAAACCAGATGATAAGATTTCTCTTAAGAAAACACCCAAGACACCAAAGGAAGAGGAACCGGCCCCGCCTAGTGCCGCCTTGAAGAAAGTGAAAAAGTTGCCTTTGGATGAGGAGGAACCAGAAGTAGTCAAACTAAAACCATTTGAGAAGCCTGTTAAACCACCAGAGGAGCCAGAGACAGTCAAAACTGAGAGACCGGACAGGGACACTGTGCCTTTCCAGAAAGGAGAGAGGATTCCCAGAGAGGTAGAAACCAAAGAACCTCCCAAAAAACCTGAGAAAGAACTTCCTGAGGAAAAGGAGCCACCAGCCAAGATGCCAAAGCCATTAGATAAAAAGAAAACCCCAGAGAAAGAGCCAGAGGAGGTCAAAGCGCCCACTAAGGTGAAGAAAATCCCAACACAGGAACAAGAGATAGAGAGTGTCAAGCTGAAACCCTTTTCCAGGCCTTCCAGGGAGGAAGCAGAGCCTGAGAAGAAACCAGTGGAGGAGAAAGAGAGAAAGCCAATTGATGACCTGCACCGCCGTCACATAAGTCCAGAGGAAAAACCAAAAGAACGAGAGCCAGAGGCCAGACCGAAGAAACCTGAGATCCCAGAAGCTCCAGCGAAGAAGCCGGAGAAGCCAAAGGAGATAGAGGCAGTTCCAACTGAGAAGACAGTGTCTCCTGTGCCAGCTCCTGTTAAGAAACCTGAAAAGGTTCCTGAGGAAGCCAAACCTCTGCAGCTGAAGAAGGGATTCACGCCCAAGGCAAAAGAGGAGAAGGAAGAAGTTGCTCTGAAGCCTGTGGAGCAGCTCAAGAAGGTTGAGCTGAAAAAGACGCCATCTCCTAAAGTTGAGAAGCTTAAAGAAGCAGAGGCAGTCCCTGTTGAGAGGAAGCCTAGTATTGATCAACTCAAAAAGGTCCCTAAAACTGTTTCACCAAAAGAATCTATTGAAGCTGTGACTCTTAAAAAGGTCCCAAAGAAGCCATCACCAGAGGAGGAGAAGGCTGCAGAACCAGCAAAACCCGATAAAGGGAAGGTTCCACTGGTAAAGGAGGTCTCTCCTGGAGCTGTTCAGATGAAGAAGATTGCCACCCAGCCAGAGGAGGAGGTGTTTGAAGAGGAGTTCAAAGCCGAGGAAGAGGCAGAGCAGGAGGAGGAAGAGGCCTGGGGCTGGGAGCTGGTTCCCAGTGAGAGTTACGGCTCTGAGGATTGGGAAGGTGAAGGAGAAGAGGGTGCTCTGGAGGTTCCAGGGGTGACCAGGAGAGGTGAGATGGTGGCAGCCCCAACTCGAGGGGTGACAACCAAGAAAAACCCTCCCTTCATGACCTGAATAATCTCTACCCATTTCCACCATCATGCCTACATCTAAATCATCTTTACCTCATCGTATCTTACATGTGACGCGATTTACACCATCTCTTTCTTGTACTTATGTTAATTATCATTTTGTTTGTCAAACTGTCTGGTCATGTTCATTGCTTTTTCTCATTTCTGTCATGTCAATTGTGTGTCTGCCCTTTCAATATCAAGCCAATTTCATGCTTCAGTGCTTTCTCCACTTATGCCATCTCTACATTTGTCATTCCATCTCTTCATCGTGTGAAAATACATCACCGCAGAATTGAAATCATGCATTATTCATCATCTTCATTGCCTTCATTTCATTGCATTATTTCATATATGTACCATCACTGTCGCTTCATATTTCCCTATCCATTTCAGTTGTCCATTACATATCTCCCAGCCGTGGCATATTTATAAAGACATTAATATACAATAACATTGTGTGCAGCAAACTTATTTTTATTGTTTCTGAACAGAGGGACAACCAGCAGAGGAAGCAGGAAGAGGGAGAGGTAGAGGGCTGAAACGTAAGTCTGTTGTCTTATTACATCTATGAACTGTGCCTGTGAATTCTCAGCAAGAAAAAACTAAGATGTTCCTCATCCTTCATTTTCAATCTGTTTTTCAGCCAAGCAGACCCCGTCCCCTGGAGAAGGCAGGGGTCGTGGCCTGAGGCCTGGAGGAAAGGGTCCCCCACCACCAGAGGAACCTTTCGCAGGATTCAAGCTTAAAGCTGTCCCCCTGAAGTTCATCAAGAAGATTCAGAACATCGTGTTGCAGGAAGCCGAGTCTATTGGCTCGTCTGCTGTGTTTGAGTGTGAAGTCTCACCCTCTACTGCTGTTACTTCATGGATGAAAGATGACAGCAACCTGCGTGAGAGCCCCAAGCACAAGTTCACTTCTGATGGCAAAGATCGAAAGTTGCACATTATTGATGTCCAGCTGTCCGACACTGGTGAATATACCTGTGTGGCCAAGAACGCTGGCAAGGAAATATCATGCACAGCCAAGCTCATTGTTGAAGGTATTCTTTTTTCACTGTCTTATAAATAATATCTCACATAATCATATTTAAGCACCAGCCAATGTCAAATTGCTTATTTCCTTTTCATCTCCTCACAGAGCTACCTGTGAAATGGATCAAAGAGCTGGAGGAGGAGACTTCGGCTCTTAAAGGTCAGCCTCTGTACATGACCTGTGAGTTGAACAAAGAGAGAGATGTTGTATGGAAGAAGAATGGCGAGATCCTGAAGAAGCAGGACAACAAGGTTCAGATCAATATTATTGGTATGCAGCATGCTGTGACCATCCAGAACTGCACAGAGGAAGATGCTGGTTCCTACTCATGTGAAGTGGCTGGCCAGGAGGATGTCAAGACTACAACAAATGTTAAAGTGATTGGTAAGAAAAAGAGGTCATTGTACATGTCCCTAAATACAGTTACATTACATCAGTAGTGTTGCTTTCTAAGAACGTATACTTGAATGTACTGTGTAAGGACAGCAGTGGGAGTCGTAGTACTTGAGGTACTACGACTCCCACTGCCGTGTTTGGCCCATTCTCTGTTTTTTATTTTACCCTAAGACAAGCCATTCGGAAACAAATCATTTTTATTGGTTTTGATGACAAACAGTTATACTTGTTGTGGTATTATTACATTACCTCAAATCTTTTTAAAAAACCGTCCTTAGATAAATTAAGTTAGATAAATTAAGCTAAGGTTAAGCCTATTTGGCTTCTCTATTCTGGTTCCAACGTTATTGTAGTCATTAATATAGAATATTATTTAATGGTGCACATTGTGTCTGTAATGGTACGATACAATGTTTATCTCCAACAGAAATCATCAAAGATTGGATTGTGAAACCACTGAGAGACCAGCATGTGAAACCAAAGGCTACTGCTACATTTAAATGCGAGCTGTTCAAGGACACTCCTAACTGGAAGTGGCTCAAAGGAGATGAGGAGATCACTCCCTCTGACAAGATTGAGATCAAGAAGGAGGGAAAGGAGTTGACACTCACTATCAAGAATTGTCAGCCTGATGACGTAGCAGAATATGCCATGGAGGTGGAAGGACGCCTCTACACTGCCAAGCTAACACTAGGAGGTTTATCTGTTTGCCTGCTTACCTTCCTTTTAACTGGAGCCCCTCAAGTACTTTACCTATTTTTCTATCATTTGTTTGACATTTATGAATACTAATACAACCTCTTTCTCAGAGCGGGAGGCTGAGATCCTGAGGCCCTTGGCCAGCGTTGAGGTGACTGAGAAGGAAGATGCTACGTTTGAGACAGAGATCTCTGAGGATGATGTTCCAGGGGAATGGAAGCTCAAAGGAGAGGTTTTGACCAGATCCCCGGTAAGACTTGATGGACTTGTTTATGTTAAGTGTCACATAAGTCTTGAAGCATGCATTTCTACATTTGCATGTTAATTTTCTCTGCTTTTTATATATAAATGTACTGTAATGTATTCATCAGACGTGTGACATCCAAATGGAAGGTGGAGTGCGTAGACTCACACTGAAAAATTGCCAGCTGGATCAGGCCGGAGAAGTGTCCTACCAGGCTCTGAATGCCATAACCAGTGCGATGCTCAATGTCAAAGGTAAGATGTTTTCCTGGTATCCAAGATCGGAATTATTGTGTACCGTGATTTTAGGATGTTAGCCATAAAAATAAAGGCGTAAGGTCTGTGGTCAATAAAATAAAGCTGTGTGGCACATGAGAGCGGACCTTAGATCTTTATTTAATAGGTTTGAGGAGTGGAATTCATTATTTGCAACATTCCTTGAGAATTTTGATGTCGGATCCCAACTATTTCCAGTTGTCAAAATGGTGTCTTGTTTTTGTTGTTCTGTTTGTTTCAAAGTCTGTTCAGTGGAAAATGTAATCTTGTCTTGGTGTTCTGTCAGATTTGACAAATGTGTGAAAATGTGTGTACCAATGTCGCATTATGGTACACTCGTACTGTCTGTGGTTAAATGTTTTATGTTAAAGTACAGTGGCCAGTTTATTAGTCACACCGACACTGTGTTCATAAATGGGTCACGCTACCAGAAATCACACTGCCTTAGTTTTACCAAAAAAAAAAAAAAGTACCTGTTTGATTTAATAGTAGAACAGCAGCAAGTGGTTGATTTCCCCAGAAGTCACAAACTGAAGGTAACCGATGAGAACGTGATGAGAAAAATGTAGAGAGAAGAATGGAATGGAGAAAGAAGATTCCCGTCGCATTCAGAATTTGATGTCAACTGAACAAGATGGTGGACTGGTCCTTCCTTGTGATAAAACCTTACATCGTCGTCATATTGCCAGCAAGACGACCTTCCTTGGTGACAGCATTTAGCCTTCATTGCATGGAGTCCTTGAAAGCACAATCAACAATCCACAATCCCGTGAATGCAAAGTGATGTAATTTTGCTTAGAGGATCTGCACAACCTGAAGAGGTCTCCAGTAGGTTTTCTGTAGAATAAGATGGGATGAGCACTGTATACAGTCTAGTTGGCAACATGAAATTGTGTGGTGTTTTCACAAATACCCAAACCTCCCTCATATCCCTGTGGAATGATTCTACAGACTTCTGGAGTCATAGATGTGTGTACTTAGTAAACTGACCACTGGCAGTAGACTGTTCCGCTGTTGTTGTGTTTTGTTGTGTTGTTGATGTACTGTACCTGTGTCACCTTTTAACCCAGAAATCGAAATGGACTTTGTTGTCCCGCTGAAGGATGTTTCTGTGCCTGAAAAGAAACAGGCTAAGTTTGAATGCACCATCACGAAAGATGTCTCTAAGGTCATGTGGTATAAAGGGGCTGACATCATCACCCCAGACCGAAAGTATGACATCATCGATGATGGAAAGAAGCATATGCTGATCATAAACTGCTGTGAGTTTGATGATGAAGATGAATATACCATTGAAGTTTTGGGCAAAACTTCAACGGCTAGACTCACAGTGGAGGGTAAGTGCTGGACCACCATTACTGGGCATAACTAGCAGAACATATTAATATGCCTCTTATTCAGTGAGTTGGTTGCCGCCTCCTGCAAGCTAACTCATATGAATATGCTTTATTAATGCAATTTTAGGTATAAGGCTCAAATTTATCTCACCAATAAAGGACCAAACTGTAAAGGAAGGCGAAACAGCTCGGTTCGAGCTGGAGCTCTCTCACGAGAACATCCCCGTAACCTGGTACAAGAACGACGTTAAAATTCATCCAAGCAGAACAGTGATCACTCATGTGGACGGGAAGAAACACGTGCTAGAGATAAGAGAAGTGACTCTTGATGATATGTGCCAGATTAAGGCTGAGGCCAAAGGGATACCTTCCATGGCCAACCTGACGGTCATAGGTAAACTAAGAGTAACCGCCTGTCTCCTCTTTCTGTCCTCCTCATCTTGTGTCTCTTCTTCTTCTTCCCTACAGCTGTTCGTATAATTTGTCCTTGTTTGTGTCTGTGCAGGTTTCACAAAATCACCTTGTTGTATATCTGTGACATTGTGTTTGTGTTCTGTGTTGTAAGAAATTGGTTTTCTATGTCGGGCATTTGTGTTACTCGTCTTTTTTGACTATGCTGTCCTTTGTTTGCCCCGTACAATATATGTGTAAATGTGCAATGGAGAGTCACCCAAAAATGTCCCCATTCCAGAGGGAGATCCATACTTCACGGTTAAGCTGCAGGACTATACTGCAGTGGAGAAAGACGAAGTGGTTCTAGATTGTGAGCTCAGCAAAGACGTCAATGTCATGTGGTACCACAATGAGGCCGAGATCAAGGCCTCTAAGATGGTGGCCATTAAGGCTGAGGACAAACGCAGAACCCTTGTCATCAAGAGAGTTGGGGATAAAGACAAAGGACAGTACGTATGTGACTGTGGAACAGACAAGACAACAGCAACACTGCACATTGAAGGTAAAAATAGTTTGCTTTAGAACTTGGGTACTCACCTCTGTTGAGGCAACTTCTCCCCTCTTGATGCACCTCTTTTGCTACCCTTCACCTTCACCACCTCCTAACAACACCTCACGCCCCAACACTGAGTTGTTTTGCACTCAAAGCACCTTTTTGCTCCTGTCACTTCTGAAGTGGTCCTGTCAACACCTGTATGTGGTCTCTCTCGTCACTCCACCCATCCAAAAATGATAGAAACACTGCAAGAGTTAAACATTTCCAGAGAAGGGCTGTCATGTATTCAACCCTGATTATCACCCTAATTTTGCAGGGCTGGCCAGTCCTCTCTTGCAGTGTTCTTCCACCATAATTTGTCTTTTATTGTTTTTGCTTTGTTGTATGTTTGCCACTTTGTGTGCTGTTGAATACTCTTCTTCAGACAGTCTTCTGTAAGAGAGCCACTAGCCTTTATAGCAATAAACCCCCTATATTATTCTTCAGTGCCTTTTAACCAACTGTGGCACTTCACTGTTCTAATCAGTAAATATAGAACAAAATGGCTCATCAGAAGTCCGTCTTTGCAATGATGTGACCAGATTAATTGACTTGGTGTTGTAGCTGTCTACTTTCAGCAGGACCATAGAAAGGCCTTACAAATTTGGATCACCACTACTGCTAGAACCAACATTAAGAGCCATTTGGTTATGTATGGTCCTATTAAATTTGCTACAGCACAATAAAAGAGGTTTCTATACAGGACCTTAAGTATTCTGTGTAGTGCAAAAGCAGAGGCTCAACCCCAAATTATGAACCAAATATATTTTGGCAAACATTATCTGTGTCTATCTGTTGTCTGTTTGTATATGTATGTATATATGTGTGTGTGTGTGTGTGTGTGTGTATATATATGTACTCTGTATATTAACTTAATATTTACATGTCTGAACATCTTCAGTAAGAATTTTGTCCCCTCTCTTGAACGTCAGCTCGCCACATCAAGGTTGTTCGACCTATGTATGGCGTTGAAGTGTTTGATGGAGAGACCGCTCGATTTGAGGTCGAGCTCAGTGAGGATGATGTCCATGGCCAGTGGAAACTGAATGGAGAGGTCCTCAGTCCATCAGCTGTATGTCACATTATATTATGTCTCAGCTCATAGTTCAAATCACTTTCATTTTTGTTAAATCCAGAAGTGGATTTCATTAAGAATCCCAAGTGTTGACATATATAACCTGTCAGGGTTAAGATATGAAGTGCAAGAATGACATTGAATTGACCACACCTTGCTCTGATCACTTTTCTTTGAGTCCTCATGTTTTTGCTGAAATGCTGAAGTTTGTTGGCCATCTGCAGGACGTTGAGATCGTGGAGGACGGTGCCAAACATACTCTGATCTTGTACAACTGCAAAGTGCCTCAGACAGGCGAGGTGGCGTTTACCGCCGCCAATGCCAAATGTTCTGCTAACCTGAAAGTGAAGGGTGAGCGTTCACTTCCTCAAACTTCCTTCTCGTGCAGAATCTTAACACATTTTCGAAGCAAAGAACTGTGCTGATGGTTTTCTTCTTTGACAATGAAAATCTTGCGCACATGGGTATTGTCTCTGCTTAACTTTTTAGGAATTGTTATTCTTCTCGTGTTCTTACTTTTTGCGTGCTGCAAATCGAAATTAACCCAAACTTATGTGGATGAAAAAAATGTAATAGTGATTTACATTTAATGAATGATGGGGTAAATGCTATTACATTGTGTATACTGAGAACATCCTTTTGTGTTATGTTGAATTGTCACGTTTTTCTCAGTGTGGTAACACACCACCATCTGATTGTCGTTAGTTTAAGTAAAGACAGTTGATCCAAGGTTTTTATTCTTAAGCACTCAGTCTCCACCTTGATGTTAACTCTATGTATCTGAACCAACAGAACTCCCAGTCTCGTTCATTACACCGCTGGCTGATGTGCATGTGTACGAAAAGGACGAGGCAAAGTTTGAACTGGAAATTTCCAGAGAGCCCAAAAGCTACCGTTGGCTAAAGGGATCTCATGAGTTGTCAAACGATGACAAGTTTGAACTCCTGGTGGAAGGAAACAAGCACACTCTTATTGTAAAATCTGCCAAATATGAAGATGAAGGCAAATACATGTTCGAGGCTGAAGATAAGAGGACATCTGGAAAGTTGTTTATTAAAGGTAAATTAAGTCAGACCCTTTCCGTTTCATTAGACAGGAATGGCGTGATGTATACAAAAGGGCATACAAAATCTTTCAACAAGTTTTCTGGGGCCCAGGTTTGTTTTTTTTTGGTTTTGGTCCATGCCTCTTAATTCCAGTGAAGGGAAATCTTAATTCTCCAGCATACAGTGATATTTAAAACAACAGTCTAAACAGCTCCATAAAGAAATGGTTTTACCAGTTTGGTGTAGAAGAACTTTGAGACCCAAACACAGCCCTGACCTCAACCCCATCCAGCACTTTTGGATGAACTGGACTGTGAACCACACGTTATCACCGACATCAGTGTTGGACCTCGCTAAAACTCTTGTGTCTAAATGGGAGCAAATCCTTGCAGCAGCTCATAGTTTTGTCAGTGTAATGAATATCCCAGCTACAGATGGGCCAGATGCCCATGAATTTTACAGTGGATCTTTATGCTCTCCGTTCCTAATGATATTGTGACCACCTCACCTTCCTCTGGCATCACCATCTGGCCAAAATTTCCACTTGGACATGAGAAAAATGTACATTTGGATTGTCATGAAATGTCCAGATCAGGATGTTGTTTGTGTACTGTCCCAACATGTTCATATTGGGGCTGTGATGAACACTGCAGCCGTTAGGGGACACTAGCAGGACTTTGAGTTGTGTCTAATTCAAAGGCACTTGGCCAATATTCATTCCAAACACTTGAATGAAACAGTAACCAGTCAAAGTGGCAAACTTATCATCACCATCACGGTCTTAATGTATGTATATATATAATTTCTGTTTATCAGGTATTCGCCTTGAATTTATCAAGCCCATTAAAGATGTGACTGTGAAGGAACGAGAAACTGCAGAGTTCAGCGTTGAACTTTCTCATGAGAAAATCCCTGTGGTCTGGTACAAAAATGACATCCGTCTGCACCCCAGCAAGGTGGTGCACATGTTGGAGGATGGAAAAGTCCACACACTGGCCTTCAAGGAGGTTACAATTGACGACACCTCCATGATCAAAGTTGAGGCCATGGGCAAGACATCAGAGGCCATGCTCACTGTGCTCGGTTAGTATGGTTTTCAAGAAGGGTGTACTGAATTTCTGCAGTGAGGCAGGATTTTAGAAATTATCAGGTCATGGTCTCATGTTCCCAGAAAAAATGTTGAAGACACAACCTCAATATTGATGACTTTTTTTTCCTCATTTACAATTTTTTCTGGGAAAGTTTGCATATCTGTGTTGTAGCCATCAGGACAATTGTTTACCTGGTTTTGTGTGATTTTAATTTGTTATTACTGGTGTCCTCTTCCAGAGGGCGACCTGTACTTCACAGTGAAGCTCCAGAACTACACCGCCGTCGAAAAGGACGAGGTGATTTTGTCCTGTGAGCTAAGCAAAGCCGGCGGCGAGGTCAGATGGTTCAAAGACGGTAACGAAATCTTTCCCTCCAAGAACATTCTCTTCCAGTCCGATGGCAGGAAGCGCATGCTGGTCATCAAGAAGGCAGCAAAGAGCCACTTGGGAGCGTACACCTGCGACTGTGGCACCGACAAAACCACAGCCGACCTGAACATCGAAGGTAATACCTGCGGCGATCCGGCCCTTCTCTCACACCTTGGTCAGGACAGCAGAATCAGGCCCCACCCACCGCCATTCTTCAGAACCCCGCCTCTGTCTGAGCCGCCCTTCATCTTCTCTCCATCCCTCATTACTGTCTCAGTCTGAATGTTTGTGTTGGTCACATATTATAACACCTGAGGATAATCCAGCCCTACACATCTTACTGTGATCGTTATAACTGTATATGGAAACACTTCTATGACCTCTGAAGAACCAGTGGAGACATCGTTATAACTCTCATGTTAATGTCTCCTCTCAGTTGTCCATGTTAGTGTTCATATACATGTTATAAAACTGAAGCAGAACCAAAGTGTTCTGGGTGTTGATAATATTAATGACACATTTATTGTTTTTTTTCTCCTTATATAAACTTTAGCTTTTTTTTAATGTAATGATACTTAAAATTCAAACATGATAAAAAAAGAAGCAGCAAGCACAGAAACAGAACCCTAAATGTTGATAATCACACCTTTATTAACTTTTGTAATTAACATTTATGTTTTTGTATGCAGTTTTAATTTTTGATACTCTAAAAAACACAATATAACATTTGAATTGTTCATTATGGAATGTTTAAGACACATGCTCTTTACCAGGATCCTTGATCTGATTAAAATAGTTCAGAAATGTCCTCATAAGTCAGTCAATAATTTAATAATAAATGAACTGATTCTTATCAGTTCTTACTGTAGAGATGTTTTGTAGGGTTGGATTATTGTCAGGAGTTAATTCATGTAATTCTGCTTTTCGCAAACTGTAAGTCGCTCTGAATGAGAGCGTCTGCTTCCCGCCCAAACTGTTATTGTCTTCATGTCCATTGTACTATACGTCCTCATTGTCCTCCATCGATCATCACTCACAGATCTGTCTTTTTCACTGTACACAGCAACATGAAACCTGATGTTTCTCAGGGTTCTCACAGATTTCAGTCAGCTTCACCTTCTGTTTAGTTTCCTCTAACATTTTTAAAAACCCCTGCAGAGCGCGACATCAAGGTCGTTCGCCCACTGTACAGTGTGGAGGTCACAGAGACAGAGACGGCCAAGTTTGAGACGGAGATCTCTGAGGAGGACCTTCACGCCACCTGGAAACTGAAGGGAGAGACTCTACACCCATCTCCTGTAAGATTAAACACTGATAACACAGTACTTTTATTTAAACCAGAAAAATAATTCCACTTGTTCCCAGAGCAGATTTCGTGTTGATGCTCAATTTAACTGTGTTCATTTAAATTCAATACAAATTTTTTCATCAAAATCTGGGACTTTGGGATGAAGGCATCCTTTGATGACTGAAATTTCTTTGAACTGTGAATGTTTGTTCTCAGGACGTGGAGATCAAGTTAGAGGGAACCCGACATATGCTGATCCTCTTCAACTGCAAAATGGACATGGCTGGAACCGTTGACTTTGCGGCAGCGAATGCCAAATCCTCAGCTCAGCTCAGGGTCAAAGGTGACAGAAATAACACAGACGTACATCACACAGTGAAAGCATTTGTTGGTAGTCAGCTGAAAATCCCTGGACCTTCCTACAAGTTTCTGTTTGGATATGAGTCATTCTCCACTGTACATTTACATAGACACTGTCAGCTAATTAACCAGATGTGATTATAGTTTCATGAAGGAATTTACACGTTGTTAGAAACCAAGTATCTTCATCCCGGTTGGTTGGCTGAGATAGAGAGGAAAAGTGGGTGACTTTAGAAGCTCTCTGGTCTACCGCAGAAAGCTTCTGGGTTTCACACCTTTTTTAAAGGTGGGCCTTGGGCAGAACAACATGTGCTCGCTTGTAGTTGATTTCCCAGTACAACGATAATGAGTCACATGAGCAAGGAAGGATAACAAAAACCCTCCATTATCTGCAATAAAGAAAACTAAACCTTGGTGGCATTTAATAATGGATTAACGATAGTACAGAGATAATTTACCACATTCTGAAGGGAATAGTTTGACATTTAGTAAAGTGAAGAGAAGGTTTTAATGGCTAGACGCAGCTGATGTTTAGTTTGTATCTTATTCTCTGAACAGTGAGTTTTAACTTCAGAGGAGATCAGTTTCATTTTAATTGTCAGTAAAGACGAGATATTACAAACATCCTTGAGTTAGTTAGTTAGAGAGCTGCTGTAAAGACAGAGGAGTAAGGAGGCTTCTGTTGGACAATAAGGGAAACAGGAAGTTATCAAACTGAGATAAGGAGAAGCCTGTTGAGTTTTGTCACACAGGTTTTATCTTATCAAACAAAGATTAACTGAGTTTGTTACACCAAAAAACCTTTCTCAACCGCCCCAAAAAAACCTGATGTGGAAAATCTGTTGTGTTCAAACTGTTTCCCAGCGTCATCTGCAGAAAGCTGGTCATACTCAGTCAGACACATCTACGGACACTGCAACAAAACCCCCATCTTAACATTCCTTTACTTGTTTGTGATTTAGTTTAAGTTCTGGTAATGACATAGTTTTACATGTTTCTAGCTTCAGGATATAAGAAGGAAGATAAGCTCAGCAAAGAATTGAAATTTCATGTTTAATCAAAATACATTTAAATCTAAAAATGTGGTCAAGTAAAAACTGAACTTCCAAAAGGTGAAATTGCTTGTTCAGAGATTTATTTGCAGTGTTTGCGATTTTTAGTGTATTTTTAGAAACCCAGAGCTTGTTTTCTTTCGTATAAACTGATTTTTTTAAATTGATAGCTCTCTTTCAGTCTGCAGAGTTAACTGTGGCACATAATGACAGTAAACTCTTCAGACTGACAGGGAGCTGATTAAATGAACAGTCCGGCTCTCAGCTGGCTGTCACCATCACTGCCAGACGGCCTTTAACTGGCTGTTAAGGGGCTTTAATTCAGGAATGTGAAGAAGCCTGCTGTAAATAGTTGATGCGGCTTGTTAATCCAACCTGACATCCTGGATCCGAGTCCAGGTTCTGTGTTACCAAACTCCCACAACACCAGCGTTACAACACAGGCTGATGCATGATGTCGGCATTTTCTGCAGTGTGACGTTGGGTAACTCCTGCGAGGAGCTGCACATTCTCCTTTTCCAGGAAAATTGCAGGCTGGTGATTGACAGGAGCAGATTGGCCTCCCCTGATGGGTTTGGCAGAGGTGGGCTCTCGGCCAATCAGGCCCCTTGGTTATTTTAGAAGCCACATGCCTTATCTAGAGCAGGTTTGCAATGATTGGCAGGGGCTAGGACGCAACCCCGTCTCTCACTGGCCTCTGCCGGCCATATACATCTGACGACAGGTCGTATGCTAATGAGCTTGGCCCCCAATTCCAAGTCTCAGGGTGGCTGGCTTCAGTTGTCCTGGGGGCTTCCAGCGGCCTGCCTTCAGCTCAACCACACCATGAGGAATAGCCACTGAGGATTAGCCGTTTCTCTCTGGGGATTTTTTGGATCTATTAACCTGTTTTGGGGGGGGGGGCTAATCATGTCTTCTCCCCAATCCAAAGCCCGAGTGATCGGCCTGATGAGGCCTCTGAAGGATGTCACCGTGACCGCTGGGGAGACCGCCACCTTCGAGTGTGAGCTGTCATATGAAGGCATCGCTGTTGAGTGGTTCCTGGGGGGTACAAAGCTGGAACCAAGCGACAGAGTAAGTCCTAACGACACCTGACTGCGTCCTCACAATGTTTCTGTGCCACAAACAGAGATTCACTTCCTGAAATACAAGACCTGTTGACACTCTGTTACACTATAGATACTCCACGAGTCAAGGCCTCTTGGTGGTTCTGGGCCTGGTCCAGGGCCAGGGCCACAGTTTCCTCTTCCATATGTACACACTGTTCAGTTTTCTTTGCACTCGGCTGCTCCAGCTTCAGCCAGTCTTCATATAAGGGCCTGCTGGTGGAGGTTCAGGATTCCAGCTGAGCATTCGATCCTGGTTTTGAGATAACGCCGGCAGGGAGTCTTTTCTGCTCCGCAAGCGTTTCTGCTGGGTTATTTTTAACAGCTGCAGGAGGTTGAGGCACAGGGCAGGTGGCAACAGGAGCAATTTGACAGCTTCAGTTTTAAAATCACACAACATGCTGTAAAGATTTCTGCTGGTGTTTGAGATCTTTGCCGTTTTCACGCTGAAATAAGAGTTGGACTGAGCCCGGCGTGAGTCCGGCCCCTGAAGCGATATCCAGTCGTAGCGCAGGATTAGTTTGATTATCGGATGTAACCTGAGAACTGAGGTTTCCAAAGACACATGATCTCTCTCTGGGTTGTGCAAGTGTGATTTACTGCATGTTACATGGTCAACAGAGATTCACACGCTACATCAACTGTTTCATCACATCTCACTGTTTAGTAGCTCTATTTTAATTTTCACTTGCTTTAAATTATGTTAGAAAGGTTTACTCCTGATAATATATAAAGAGTTTCCATCCAAATAACATTTCCTCAGCTCCTAATTCCAGTGCTGTCACCATTAAGAGAGAAGAGAGGTTAGACGTGTTTGAAGGTCTTTAATTTTGCTGCTACGTGTCTCAGTTGTTTTGTCTGGTTGTTCAATGGTTTTTCCTCACATCAAATATTTATTGGCTGATTTTCTTGGTTATAAAACAAAGTTGCAGCAGCAGGAATCAGGCTTCAGTTAAACCATTTCTTATATATGTATTTAGTAAACCCAAACAGACGATTTAAAGTTATTATCCGTGTAACCAACAGGTGGTAAATTATTACTGGAAAAACAGTGATTACATTTTGTTATTTCTGAAAAAAACCTCACACATTTTATAAGCATATTATAATGAACACGACCAAGCTGAGCCTCATTAAAAATATGGAGTTTAAAAGTTTAAAACAACAGAAATGTAAAAACATCCAGGTTAGATAGGGTTAAATAAATACCAGTTAAAGCTTCAAAATGGATGTAATTTACTTTAATATGTAATGATATGAAGACGACCAGTGAAGACCAATAAAACACCAGTAGGACCAATAAAATAATAAAACAGCTCAGCCTGTCCCTCCCCCAACACCCACACAAACAAACTCCCCCCAACTGTTCAGAAACTGACAACATATGAATAAATAATGTTTCAGGCTCCTCTGAGCCAATCTGATCTTAGATTTAACTTTGAAGATAAAACAAGAAATTGAAAATATTACAAAAATCTAATCACATCTGTCTGCAGACCTGAAGAAAGTTGCTTTTATCTTACTGTGTCTCAATCACAACTTAGTAGCAAAACATTAATTTGTCAGCAGCTGCTCCCATTATTGACCTCTATTTAACTTCTTTGATCACCTGAAATGTTCTGTAAGTTTGAACTTTGAACTCATCAGCAATGAAAATGTGTTTGTTTCATTAAGACAAATATAATATTGTTAGTTTAAGCTCATATGATGATTAATGTGTGTGTGTTTTTTTAATCTAACACCACAAAATAGTGATAATAGTTTTTCTTTTGTTATTTTAATAAAAAAAACAAGGAACAGACTTTAATATCAGATACACCATATGTTTGATTCCTCCTCAGTGAGTTATGTAGTTGCAGGCTCAGGCAGCTCAGTGTGATATACAGTCTGTGGATGTGTGTTAAAATCAGCTCTCAGGAGTCAGAGGTCGTGCAGTTTAAATTGGGGGAAGGAAAGCAGCTGTCTGTGTTCGTTTTAGCTGTCAGGGCTCAGCTGACTGACCCTGTGTGTGCTGGAGACCCGAGAGCCCAAAACTTCAACTCTGTGTCTTCTGAACCCTCCCGTCTTGGTTGACTCTTGAGTGTATTCTATAGACCTGGCAAGTATGATTCAGGCTAATAATCCCCCAGACCACCACAGACAACGACCAGAGTAAAAAAAAAAAAATTCTCAATCTGAATGACACTGTCACAGGCAATGCTCACAACACAACCTTGAGGTAGAAATCCATTAAATGTTATTAGAAGTTAACACACGCCTCCAAGTGTAGCTGCTCACAAACAACTATGAACGCTCTTGATTTCTGGCATGGTTAAGCAAGTTGTCACATTGTATTAAGGAAAGAAAAAAAGCAACCATTATCTGTTCTGGCTCTCCTGAAGCTGGCAGACTGTGTTCAGGGAAATAAAACCCTGTTGGACCTAACCAGCAGTGACCACAGAAACCTGCGTGCTTACTGACACTGTTTAACCCAACAGGTGGTGTTTGAGAAATGAATACACTGAGCGCTTCACACTCTGACAGGTGCTGTGCAGGAAAAGTAAAAACCCACCATTGAATGTAGAACCTCTTTAGTAACTGACTCTGAACCTGAGAGTCTGTGTGCAGGGCAGGTTAAACCCTCCTGTTAAATGACTGCTGAACCTGACTTGTAGTTTTCAGGGCAGCTTAACCCTCTTGCTGACTGACTCTGTTGAACCTGGCAGGTGGTGTTGAAGGCCGAGGGTAAAGTCCACAGCCTCACTCTGCGAGACGTCCAGCTGAATGAAGCCGGACAGGTCAAACTCACCGCCAAAGACTTCCAGACTGAGGCTAGCCTCATCGTCAGAGGTAAGACAACAACATCTGCTGATTCTACTGGACTCTACTGACGACACCTATTTGTAGTCCAACCTTGAAGTTAGCTCCAATCAGAGTTTAAAGTGTAACTTATCACCTTCTGAAAATCTTGAAATTGCAATCCAGTTAACATTTCACCTTCAGCAGTGATGTGGAAGTGTAGTCCAAGGGTGTGTCAGTATACTGTGACATCACTCACCATCTGTTGACCAACAACAGGTAAAACGCACCTGAAACTTTCAGTCAGCCACTGCCTTTCAGTTAAGTTACTATTAGTAAAACAGCAAATTTCCAATGGAAGTTTTGAGTATTGTAGTGACTTCATTGTAGTGAAGAATAGAAAGCAGAGCAGATGACAGGCTAAAACCAACAGGTGTGTGTCTGGTGAAAGGAAACAATGGCTGGTCCAGTTTAGCAGAATAGAAACTAAACAGCCATCCTGTATCCCATTCTTGTGTGCCTTCAGAGCCGGCGGTGGAGTTCACAAAGCCTCTGGAGGACCAGACAGTGGAGGAGGAAGCAACTGCCACACTCGAGTGTGAAGTTTCCAGAGAGGGCGCAGAGGTACGATGGTTCAGGGATGGACAGGAGATCAGAAAGACCAAGAAGTACGAGATGATCGTCGACGGCCGCAAGAGAGCGCTGGTCATCCATGACTGCACTCTGGACGACTCCAGGACGTACGCTTGTGACGCTAAAGACTTCAAAACATCCTGCTTCCTCAACGTTGAACGTGAGTACAACTGAAAATCAGACATTTATAGAAGTTATGAGGCCTTAAAGGGGCCTTTATGAGACTTAGGAAGACTCGTAAGTATTAAGGGACCTTTCAAAAACCTTTAAAAGGTTTAACAAATGACATGTTTTATTTGAAGTAGAAGTTCAGGGACACTTTGTCAGAGTTAAAGATTTCTCAGATCCCCTTATAAAAACTAACCTACCCACTGTGTTAGGTTAGGCACCCCCCCCCCCCCCCAAGTTCGGGGACCTCTAAGGACATTTAAGAAATCCTGGTTAAGGTTAAACATGAATCACCCCATTAATCACTACTTGTTTGTGCCGACAGCTCCACATGTAGAGTTCACGAAGCCGCTCCATGATGTCGAGGTCAAAGAGAAGGAATCTGCCAGGTTTGAATGTGAAGTCTCCAGAGAGGACGTCAAAGTGAGCACACCTGCGGGCAAACTGTGAATAAAAGAAACATTTTAGATCAGTTTTCAGCCTCTTAGATGTCTTCCTTCTTGTTGTCTCACAGGTCCGCTGGTTTAAGGATGGAAGTGAAATCAGAAAGGGGAAGAAGTATGAAATTATTGCTCAAGGTCGCCAACACATCCTCATTGTCCACAAGTCTGTGTTTGATGATGAGGCTGAATACGAATGTGACGCAAAGACCTCCAAGTCCTCCGGCATGCTTACTGTCGTCGGTAAGAACAAAAGATCAAAAAGCCCCTCCTCACTTTTCAGAGACACATGAAAACAGCTTTAAACACTGATCACAGTTGTCATTTCTGGGCTGGAGTAAACACCTGAATCTTTCTTGTCATAGTTGTAGACGTTCAGTTGAGATCTGACTTTGTTTCTCTCATCACAGAGGAGGAGGCAAGGTTCATCAAGAACCTGTCCAATGTGGAAGGAACAGAGACAGACAGTGTGAAACTGATCTGCGAGGTCTCCAAACCCAGCGCTGATGTCACCTGGTACAAAGGAGACCAGGAGCTGCCCGAGGGCGGCCGCTACGAGCACATCGTTGACGGGAAGAGGAGGATCCTCCTCATCCAGGACCTGAAGATGGCAGACGCCGGAGAGTACAACTGCAGGCTGAGTCCCAGCATCAAGACCTCCGGAAATCTCAAGATTAACGGTAATAATCTGACTGGTGGTGTGGCAAACCTGACTGAGAGTTGCTTATAATCATTCTGTCCAATCAGAGTGCATGAACCACAGTCAAGTTTGATGAAAACCCACCAACCTCTGATCTCTCTTGGTATTTTGTGTGTTACAGAACTGGCTGCTGAGTTCATCTCCAGGCCTCAAAGCCAAGAGGTGGTGGAGGGCGAGAAGGCAGAGTTCACCTGCTCCGTCTCCAAGGACACCTACGAGGTCAAATGGCTGAAAGATGACAAGGAACTGGAAGCGGGAGACAAATACCAGATGGTCAGTGATGGCAAAAGACGAACTCTGGTCATCAAGAACTGCGAGCCCAAAGACGAGGGCGGATATGTGGTGATGATTGGACCGACCAGAGCCAGCGCTGACCTCACTGTGCTCGGTAAGCCGAGAGTGAAGTCACAGAAATGCCATGTGGAGCTTGTCTTCAGCAGCAGTGATACTGTAAATTAGAGTTACATCAGTGTCTAATGTTTTTTTTACCTGCAGAGAAACTGAAGATCATCACACCGCTGAAGGACACGGAGGCCAAAGAAGGTCAGGAGATTGTCCTGAACTGTGAGGTGAATACAGATGGAGCCAAGGCTAAATGGCTGAAGAACGAGGACACAGTGTTTGAGAGCAGCAAGTATGTGATGGTTCAGAGAGACAACGTCTTCTCTCTGAGGATCAAAGATGCCCAGAAGGGAGACGAAGCCAACTACAGCATCAACCTGACCAATCAGAGAGGAGAGCAGGCCAAGAGCGCCTGCAACCTCACTGTCAAAGGTCAGTGGTTCACAGTGAAGGGTTTACTTCACTTTACTGAATCAAATATGGCAATTTAAAAAAAAGAAACCATGGTCTTTATTAGCAGTGAAATTAACTTCACTAAAATTTATTTATTTGGGGTGGCAAGGCCCTGCGATGGACTGGCGATTCGTACAGGCCTGCCTCTCGCTCAGTGACAGCTGGGATAGGCTCTTGCCCCCTCGCAACCCTTAACGGATAAGCGGTATAGATAATGAATGAATGAATGAAAATTTATTTGGATTCAATCAGGAAATGAGGGATGTTTAAAGAATAAAATAATGTGTTTTGCTTTTTGGAGAGTCACATAGGGTTGAATACTGAAGCCATGTCTACCGAACCAGAAATACATACAAATACATTTGAGACTGTGTACATATCTCAGTAACACCTTGATTGAATTTCTTCAAATTTGGTGCAAATGTTCACTTGAACTCAAGAATGAACAGATTTGAATTTGGCGGTCAAAGGTTAACGGCCACTGTGACCGCACAAATCACATTTTTGGCCATAACTCAAGAATTCATGTTAATTGACTGCAACTGGACTGGTTGGCAGAGGCATACAACCATGAGGCAGTAATTTGACTTCACTTTAAGCCACTAAAAAGCACGATAGGAATGACAATGCTAAACACACTGATAAACCAGTCATGCATTTGCATAACCACCAAGTTCTGACAGGACTTTTTATTCAGGAAAAGGCCTTTCTTTAACAACGAGTAACTGAATGTTTTTATCAGATTTTGTTAAATGAACAAAAAGCATGTAAGATGTTTATTTTCCGATATTTTCCGAAGGCACCAAAACTCATCAGCATGAAACGGTTGCAAACAGTACCCAGCCCTGTAGAAGACTGTCTATTTATAAGTGTTTGATGATGTGCAAACTGGGCCAAACTGGAGCTCAGTTATAAAGAGACTGTATGAGAAAGGTCACAAGCAAATGACAAAACTGAACACAGTTTCTGCTCACCATGAACCTATGTTTGTTTTGTGCAATTCAGAGGAGAGTCTGAGGATTGTGGTTCCTCTGGAGGACATCGACACTCAGGAGAAGAAGACTGTCAGCTTCTCCTGTAAGGTCAACAGGCCTAACGCCACTCTGAAGTGGATGAAGGGTGGTGAGGAGATCGTCTTCAACAAACGCATCGTCTACAGAGTGGACAAAGAGAAGCACACACTGACCATCAAAGACTGCACGCTGGCCGATGAGGGCGAGTACACCGCTGTGGCTGCAGACAACAAGTCCACCGCAGAGCTGATCATCAGCGAGGCGCCAACGGACTTCAGCATGCAACTGAAGGACCAGACCATCACAGAGTTTGACGACGCAGAGTTCACATGCAAGCTGACCAAAGAGAAAGCAGACGTCAAGTGGTACAGGAACGGACGTGAAATCAGAGAAGGACCCAGGTATGCTACTGCAGAACAGTCAGACCCTCAATTATAAACATATCAGTCAAGTTAAGCTTTGACTGAGTAGTTTATTGTTTATTTTCACAGGTACACATTTGAAAAAGATGGAAAGATGTGCACCTTGCGTATCAAGGAGTGCAGACCTGATGATGAATGTGAATACGCCTGTGGTGTGGACGAGAAGAGATCCAGGGCCAGGCTCTTTGTTGAGGGTGAGTTTCCTCTGTACAAACTATTTATTCAATATAAACTATATTTTCAGTATAATCTACTTCCTGGTTTGTTCCTTCTTTGAGTGATCTCCTCATGAACCTTGTTCTGTCCTGCAGAAACCCCAGTGGAGATCGTCAGACCACCACAGGACGTGTTCGAACCTCCGGGCTCGGATGTTGTGTTTGAGGTGGAGCTCAACAAGGACAGAGTAGAGGTGAAGTGGTTGAGGAACAATATGACAGTCGTCCAGGGAGACAAATACCAGATGATGAGTGAGGGTAAAGTCCACAGACTGCAGGTCTGTGAGATCAGACCCCGAGACCAGGGAGAATACAGAGTCATCGTCAAGGACAAAGATGCCAAGGCCAAGCTGGAGCTGGCAGGTGAGAGCTCAGACAGGCAGGAAAAACAGACCACTGCGTTTATTGTCCTGGGTTAAGCCCATTATTATTGTTTGGACAAAACAATACATGAGTGACATGATGCTACAGAAAATAATCTAATCTAATCTATCTAATGTGTCCAGGTGTTTCTCAGTTTCCAGTATAGTTGTGTCTCTGACTGTGTCTCCTTCCTCCCTCCTCCTCCAGCTGTGCCTCAAATTAAGACCACAGACCAGAGCTACGTCACAGACGCCGGGAAGCCCATTGTCATGGCCGTCCCCTACAGTGCATACCCAAAGGCTGAGGCCGACTGGCTGTACAACAATCTGAGTCTGCCCAAAGACAACATCTACACCTCCGCTGACCGCACAGAGTACCGACTGAAGGACCCCACGAAGTCTGACGAGGGCCGCTACAAGATCATCATCAAGAACAAACACGGAGAAGGAGAAGCCTTCATCAACCTGGATGTCATTGGTGAGTTATCTGAACACAAAGCTAACACAAAGCTAAAGTCAGACCCTTTAGATAAAGAGAGACCAAAACCAGGTTGACTAATAGTCAACTGCAGCAAGTTCAGTTGTGTTAAGGCAAGTTTATACTAAGATTACCATGAAATACTGGATACTGATGTCAACTAATAAGATTTAGACAAAAAATTGACATGCAAAGTTTAAGATGGACACATTTAGGAAAAGACAAACAGGTGATAGTCATCAAAGATGTCTGACAAAGGCGAATCAGTTAAAACCAAAGTCACAAAAACTGCTACTACAGGACCCCGTAAGCCTTGGTTTTCTCAGCATTAGTTTAATTTAGTCAAAGAATCATCCTGATGATTTAAATTTTTTTTGTCTTCAGATGTCCCGGGACCCGTGAAGAACCTGCAGGTGATTGACACCGCAGACGGTGAGGTCAGCCTGGCATGGGAGGAACCCGAGAGCGACGGCGGCAGCAAGGTCATCGGCTATGTGGTGGAGAGGCGCGACGTGAAGCGCAAGACTTGGACGCTGGCCACCGACCACACCGACAGTCCCGAGTACACAGTGACAGGCCTCCAGAAGGACTCCATGTACCTGTTCAGAGTCTGCGCCCGAAACAGGGTTGGCAGCGGACCAAATGTAGAGACCGACAAACCTGTACAGGCCAAGAACAAGTTTGGTAAGAATGACTTGATATACTAGTGTCTTTACTGAATTTTTCACATTACATAAGTGAGTTGACATTTGAGACAAACTACAGGAACAGAGCTGTCTGTCAATTCATCTTTAGACTTTAGAAAAAAAAAATCTGTTTTACCATTATAAAAAGTCTAATACAATAGCAATGTATGATTTCTGGGAAAACAGTTAGCTGGTGCTAACTTTAAATTGATATAACTAGTCATGGCTAAAACTTTGTAATGAGCTGATAATCTTGATAATTCATTTTGTAATTCCACATAACAAGCAATGAGGCAATGAGGCAGCAGTTAAATTTAATCATAATAATATCTGTTATTTCTGTCCCTTTTTATAGATGTTCCCGATGCCCCTCTGAACGTGATCGTGGGAAATGTCACCAAATTCGGCTGCACCGTATCCTGGGAGCCTCCTGAGTCAGATGGAGGCTCTCCCATCACCTCTTACATCATCGAGCTGCGTGACCGGACATCAGTGAAGTGGTCGCCCGTCCAGGTGACCAAAGCTGATGAGCTCAGTGCCATCGTCAATGACGTCATCGAGAACAAAGAGTACATCTTCAGAGTTAAAGCCCAGAACAAAGCTGGCGTCGGCAAGCCCAGCGCGGCCTCACAGCCCATCAAGATCATGGATCCCATCGGTGAGTTTGACTGAGAGATGGAGTTCATCAGCTAATTTCATTCAACACACCATCCTCACCATCCAGTCAGTCTCTGCCCCCCCACCCCTTAAGTAATATTTACGGTTTTTATGTCCAACACCTGCAGAGCGTCCAAGTCCCCCTCTGAACCTGTCCTGGCAGGACCAGAACAAGAGCTCGGTGCAGCTTACCTGGGAGACTCCTCTGAGGAATGGAGGCAGCATGATCACCGGATACATCGTCGAACGCTGCGAAGAAGGCAGCGACAAGTGGCTCCGCTGCAACGCCCGCCTCTGCCCCGACCTCTTCTACAAGGTCAGATAACTATTCAAATAAATCCCAATCTGCTGTTTCCTGTCAGATATGTCATGGACTTAACTGTAAAGGAATCTTCATCCAAATGTCTCGTATTAAAAGCCTTCAATCTGTTTCCTCCACTGCTCCGGAGTAAAAGCCCTGTAGTTGCTGCTTCATAGACCCCCTTGAAAACGAGAGGATACATTTCAAAGGGCTTATCCTGATATAATAGAATTTAACTAAACCCTTCCAGGTTGTTGACTTAATTATTCTATCTTTAATAAAAGTGGTAAACACTGTAACTGTTTACTTCAGGTGTCTGGTCTGAAATACGGAGCTAAGTACAACTACAGAGTGTTTGCTGAAAATGCTGCTGGAGTCTCTGACCCATCAAACATCATTGGACCTCTGCTGGCTGACGACCCACATGGTGAGAAAGACAATGCCTTTACTCACAGGAAGGTTGAAAGAAAACTGATTCTTAGTTGAAGAAAACGACAAACATGAAATACAGGTTGAATGAGCCAAATACAAAAATTTTATGCATTTAATTCAGTCCCAGTCATGTCTCTCTGCCCTCTCCAGTCGGTCCGACCTTTGACCTGAGTGCCTTCAAAGATGGCCTGGAGGTGATTGTCCCTCAGCCTCTCACCATCAGAGTCCCCATCACCGGATACCCGACCCCTGTCGCCAAGTGGACCTGCGGAGAGAAGGAGCTGACCACCGCTGACGAGCGCGTCTTCCTGATGACCAAATCCACATTCACAGAACTGGTCGTGACGCCAAGCGTTCGCCCAGACAAAGGCATCTATACACTGCAGCTGGAGAATGACGTCACATCTGTCTCTGGAGAGATCGAAGTCAACGTCATCGGTATAATCAAACAAACAAATTAAGGAACTATTAACAGTACAACATTTTCTGGTTCAGAACTGCCTTTATTTTTGTTAAGATTTTGGCATTAAGTATTTCTGTCTGTGTCCTCCAGCTGCGCCCAGCGCTCCAAAGGACTTTAAGGTCCTGGAGGTGACACGTCAGCACGTTCACCTGACCTGGGAGGCTCCGGAGCACGATGGAGGAAGTCCTCTGACAGGCTACCAGGTGGAGAAACGGGACGTGTCCCGCAAGACCTGGGTCAAGGTACGACATCAACATCTGCACTCCACACTGTGTGCATAACCATCTGATGCTTACGGTTCATGTTTTTTTCATGTACGCTAATTATTGTATTTGTATTTTTGGATCTTGCATACGTCTTGTTGCTCTGATATAAATTACAGTTATGTGAGAGGAACAAACTTGAGCTGTCATCATCATCATGTATGCTTGACAATTTATTGTCATTAATGTGATTTTATTGGCATATATTTGCCATGTACACAATGTAGTAGTTGCTACAAAAATTCTCATGTTGAAACAAACATTTTATGGCATATGTCTCTCTCTCAGGTGGCCACATTTATCCAGGATCAAGAGTTCACTGTCACAGATGTGGTTGAAGGAAAGGAGTACCTGTTCAGAGTCACTGCCTGCAACAAGTGTGGACCAGGAGAGCCAGCGTACATTGACGAGCCTGTCAACGTCTCCTCTCCTGCCAGTGAGTCAGACCGGGGATTAAAATGTCTCGTTAATGATACTGCAAATTAAGGAGCTTTCTAACGCCTCTGTCTTGTTTCCCCACCAGCTGTTCCCGACCCTCCAGAGAACCTGAGGTGGAGAGACAAGTCAGCTAGTGGCATCTTCCTGACCTGGGAGCCACCGAAGTACGATGGCGGCAGCGGCATCCGTGGCTACAACGTGGAGCGCTGCCAGAGAGGAACCGATAAGTGGGAACCCTGTGGAGACCTGGTGCCTGAGCTGAAGTGTGAGGTGACAGGTCTGACCGAGGGCCAGTGGTACGCCTATAGAGTCAGAGCCCTGAACCGACTCGGAGCCAGCCGGCCCTGCAAGGCCACAGATGAGATCCAGGCCATTGATCCCAAAGGTACCAAGAACATCTCCTTTTAAAGAAACAAGGAATGCACATGATGTTGTGTGTAGACATTTTTGCATTTCTAATGATTAACGAACAGCGAGTCATTTCTTTTTGTTAATTATCCTCTATAGTGTGAACTTCCGACTGACCCTTGTCCTTATTGTCTATGCAGAGCCTCCAGAGATCCAGCTGGATGCCAAGCTGCTGGCTGGTCTTACTGCCAAGGCCGGCAGCAAGATTGAACTCCCCGCTGAGGTGAAGGGTAAGCCCGAGCCCCGGGTGAAATGGACCAAGGCCGACCTTGTCCTCAAACCAGATGACAGGGTGTCTATTGATACTAAGCCAGGACACTCCACTGTCACTGTCGCCAAGACCAAGAGAGATGACAGTTCCACCTATATCATTGAGGCTACCAATGACAGCGGCCGTGCTACTGCCACCGTTGACGTCAACATCCTCGGTAAGACCATTTAACAACCAACAGAAATAATGGGATAAAGATGGTTTTCATAATGACGTTTTTATTTTATGGGTAACTCAATTCCAAATATACTTTGCTCACACAGATAAGCCTGGTCCACCGGCTGCCTTCGACATCTCTGAGATCACCAACGAGACCTGCTTCCTGGCCTGGAACCCGCCGCGTGATGATGGCGGCTCCAGAGTCACCAACTACATTGTTGAGCGCCGCGCCGCCGACAGTGAGATCTGGCACCGCCTGTCCTCCACCATCAAACAGACCACATACAAAGCTGTGGGTCTGGTCAAGTTCAAGGAGTACATCTTCAGAGTCTTTGCTGAGAACCAGTTTGGTGTTGGCCCACCAGCGGAACACCCATCCATCATTGCCAGATACCCCTTCGGTAGGTCACCTAACCGTAGGACGAGGATTTATCACATTGATTTGTATCTTTAATGGACTAGTTTGACGTTTTAGAAAAAAATACACTTATTTGGTGAATAACTTCCGCTGGAGAAGTGAGCCTAGCTCTGTCCTAAGAGACTAAATACGTGTTTTTCCCACAATGTTGAACTGTTCTTTTAAGCAAAGATTCATAAGCAGTTGTAATTATAGAATGAGCTGAAGATTTGGTACCACATTACCACATTGAAAATGGACAACCAAAGATGATAAAATAAAAAAGTGGCTGTTCATTCAGGCTTTTTCTTTAATAGACCGGCCCATTTCAAGGTTCAGGTTTATAGGTCTTTTCTTGGTCAAAGATCTACAGAGCTCTTTGTGTAAAAATTGGGCCCTCATATGGTTAGGACTAGTTTGGATTAAACCTATCCCTCCTGTGTTGTCTCTAGACCCCCCTGGAGCTCCTTATAAGTTGGAGCCTTCCGACATTGCCAAGGACTCACTGACTCTGACCTGGTACGAGCCTGATGAGGACGGAGGAAGTCCCATCACAGGATACTGGGTAGAGAGATACGAACCTGACCATGACAGATGGATGAGATGCAACAAGCTGCCCATCAAAGACACCAACTACAGGTGAGTCCAACTGTTCAACTGTCTGGCTTGTGAGATGAGTTTTACACAGAGGTTTGTTGGATTTCACTCCATTGATGTCATGTGTTTTCTTCTGCAGAGTCAAAGGTCTTCCCACTAGGAAGAAGTACAAGTTCAGAGTACTGGCTGAGAATCTGGCTGGAACTGGCAAACCAAGCAAGGAGACAGACCCAATCCTTGTCAAAGATCCTATCGGTATAAAGACATTTACCCACTTACTTTAGTTGTGTATAAGGATCTAAAATCCTTTCAGAGTGTTAAAAAGATCACGGTCATTCCTCTTCCAGATCCTCCATGGCCTCCTGGTAAACCCACAGTGAAGGACGTGGCCAAGACTTCCTGCTTCCTGATGTGGACCAAACCAGAACATGATGGTGGAGCAAAGATCGATGGCTATGTCATTGAGATGCTGAAGAGTGGTACCACAGACTGGATCCGCGTGGCAGAGGACATCAACCTCCTGGAGCACTTCCTGAAGGGCCTGATGGAGAAGCAGGAGTACTCGTTCAGGGTGCGGGCTGTTAACGCGGCTGGCGAGAGTGAACCCAGCGAGCCCAGTGATCCAGTGCTCTGCAAAGAGAGACTCAGTAAGAAAAAACAATACTTTGTCAGATTGATGCACTGACACTGTAGAACAGACAACACTCAATAATAGATGCAACATGTAAAATTGAAACTGACAACTTATTCTAGAGTTGTGCATCGTTTATGAGAACACAAGTGTTGTCTAGAATGGACAAAACATTTTAGACCGAGCTCTGGAGCAGTTTTATTGCTGTTGCTTTAAAGTAGACGTGACAATGTGATGCTCTAGATACAACCTGCTTAACTAACACTACAACAGCTTGCTGAGGGATGCTCCAGAGCTGAGAAAAAAAAATCACGTTCTGCAGCAGACATATCAAAATAATGCACCAGAACAGAAAAATCTAACTAACACTCCAGACCAGACACATGTCAGACTCCAGAATAGACAGAGCACATCAGACCTGTACTCTAGAACAGACACTACATGTCAAACTAATGCTTGTAGAACACAATAAAGTTCTGGACAGAAACATCAAACTAATTATCTGAAGAGCAGACATGTAAAGTTGACAAACGAGAAGAGGCACAGATGCTTTAAAACACAAGTCAAGCTTTTGTTCTGTAATAGACATGTCCGAGTGAGGCAATATATTGAACTGATACTCCAGAACTGACACAATTTACCAGGTGAACATGTCTCAGCGAAGCAATAATTAGTAATATCACATACAGTCATGACACAAGAAGCTTGTACAAGCTCACCTTTTAAAGTTGGCCCACAAGGGGGCAGTATTGAGAGGAGTGCAATATGCTCCAAAGACACTTGACATCTTGACATGGTCTGAGTGCATGAAGAATTTTCTTGTCAACATTAACTTGAGCATATATTACATGGCACTGCCTAAACATGTCATTATCAGACATTTGATCTCTAGCGAAGAGCACCAGATATTTTATTTTAATGCAAACACAAAGCACTTGCCCTAATAAGTAAAAATCTGGAAAGTTGAGATCTTTATCCCCTTTCATTATATATATATATATATGTATACAATCTTTTTAGCATTACATTGCACACCAAAACCAAACGGAGCAGAGACTCTGCTGGTCCATTTGACCTACATACTCTGGTTGGCATGCTCCTTTAACTAAATTTCAGAAACAACTGTTGAGGGTTTACTTATTCAAAAGCCTCAGAGGCATCAATCACACTAATCATAATCATGTTTAACTACTGACATATATTCAATATATGACAGTAAGTCTTTGAGAGCCAACATGAAGAAACCTTTGTCATAATCTCCTCAGACCCTCCTTCGGCTCCTCGCTGGTTGGACGTTGTCAACATCAGCAGGACCAGTGCAGACCTGAAGTGGACAGTCCCAGAGCGTGACGGAGGCTCACCCATCACCAACTACGTGGTGGAGAAACGTGACGTCAGGCGTAAAGGCTGGCAGGCTGTGGACACCACAGTCAAGGAGCTGAAGTACACCGTGACTCCGCTCAATGAAGGATCGCTGTATGTGTTCCGTGTCGCTGCTGAGAACGCTGTGGGCGTGGGACCGTTCTGCGAGCTGGAGGACTCTGTGCTGGCCAAAGACACTTTCAGTAAGTTCCAGGTGATGTATGGATGACTACTGAAGAAAATACCCAGTGTTCACTCTGTTGACAAATGATTTTGTTTGTTTACAGCTACTCCTGGGCCACCATATGCCCTTGCTGTCAATGCTGTGACCAAGAGATATGTGGACCTCCAGTGGGAGGCACCTAAAAACGATGGTGGCAGACCCATCCTCAAGTAGGTCTTCACTGGCAATGGACATCCAACATTAAATAATAATAGTATCAAAAAACACAATATATATAAGATTATATTTCAACAATTACAAGCCATTGGGAGCAACCCTCCCCCAGTTCCTCACTATAGCTATTTTACTGAACTGTTGCCAAACGTCAGTGAAATTACTGAGGTGAGGTATTGCATTTGTTGAAACACTTTACATAACATCCTCAGGTAGGATTTTCAGTGGTGTTACTATGAAGGTGTGTTTACCATCCGTGTCTCCTCCCTGTAGGTACTCCATTGAGAAGAAGGAGAAGCTTGGAACTCGCTGGGTTAAATGTGGGAAGACTTCAGGTCCAGACTGTAAGTACAGAGTGACAGATGTCATTGAGGGAACAGAGGTTCAGTTCCAGGTCTGCGCTGAGAACGAGGCTGGCGTCGGACATCCGAGCGAACCCACTGAGATCCTCACCATCGAAGATCCAACAGGTTAGTCCAGTAATGAGTAATGGCTCATTTAATTAAAAGCAGAGTGCACACAGTGCATAGAGTCTAAATCCATCTGTCCTGTCCTCCATCAGGTGTCCCATCACCGCCCATCGAGCTGCATGTGACTGGAGCCAGCCGGGACTTCCTGTCCATTGCCTGGAAACCACCACAGAATGACGGCGGCAGCCCCATCTCAGGCTACCACATCGAGATGTGCGAAGCAGGAACAGAGAAGTGGATGAGGGTCAATTCCCGTCCAGTGAAGGAACTGAAGTACCGCGTGGAAGAAGGTGTGGTCCCTGAGAAGGAGTACATCCTGAGAGTGAGGGCCATCAACTCTGTCGGAGTGAGCGAGCCCTCTGACATCTCCGAGAATGTCTTTGCCAAAGACTCTGACTGTAAGGGCATCCGACACTGTCACTGATTTCTGTTAATCAAACTGACAGAAGTTATTGGTGAGTGAGTGAGATGTTTTTTCTCCGTCTCCAGGTAACCCAACTCTGGACTTCCAGACTCTGGACCTGGTTGTTGTGGAAACAGAGAAGCTGCACATCCCAGTTCCCTTCAGAGCTGTACCCTCACCCAAGATCACCTGGCACAAAGACGGCAAGGAGCTGAAGGCCGATGAACGTCTTGGTTTCAGGTCAGTGTGACGTTTCATACCTGCCAAGGTGTTTATTTTCTTTGTTTGCAGCCTAATTCATAATGATAAGTATGTACAGTATATTCCTCTGAAAACTAATGACCATATACAAACAAAGACGGGCCTCCTTCATCTCTCGCCCCAAACAAGGTCATGAGGAACCTGGTTGTCATGTTTGATGATCAGCTCTCGTTCTCTGACCATGTTGTATCTGTCTCCTGGTTGTGCTTTTATTTTTTGTTATTGAAGTTTTTATTTAGTTTTTCAATATATGCAAAACATAAGGAAACACAAAACCACTTAATGCAGTTAATCAATGAGAAACATATCAAACCAGCAAAAGCTGAACATAAAGAAAAAAACATTAAAACTTAGATTTGGGCACAAACTTGCCAACAAAGGTAATAAGAATAAAAATGTAAACTGTAAAGACGTATGAAGAATGGGATTGTTTGTGTTCAACAGGAAGGAGTATACTTCCTGTCACCTGGAGATTGACAGCAGCCTTCACGCTGATGCCGGAGTGTACAAAGTGACTCTGGAGAACAAACTGGGAGCTGCCAGTGCCACCATCAACGTCAAAGTCATCGGTACTTGATCACACACACGGTTTTTACCTTGTGACGTGGATATATTGGACAGCAGATTATTTCTTCACATCTCTGTGTCTCTGTCTTCAGGTCTTCCTGGTCCCTGTAAGGAGATTGTGGCCTCAGAGATCACAAAGAGCTCCTGTAAAGTGTCCTGGGATCCTCCAGACTACGACGGCGGCAGCCCGATTCTTCACTATGTCCTGCAGGTCTGAGATGGAAGCTTATTTCATTTCTGAACCTGAAAGACTCTGCTGAGTGTGTAAAACAACCAGTGATTTATTTGTTTCTGTGTGTGCAGCGGCGTGAGGCCGGCAGGAGGACGTACGTCAATATGATGTCTGGAGAGAACAAAGTTAGCTGGACTGTCAAAGACCTCATCCCCAATGGAGAGTACTACTTCAGAGTCCAGGCTGTGAACAAGATCGGAGGAGGAGAGTTCATCGAGCTCCGCAACCCAGTCATTGCAGAGGACCAGAAACGTAAGTAAATCTCTGTCACTATGTGTTTGATATGACGCATGGAAAGAGAGATTTTAGCAAAGGACCACTCCACCAATGGTTCTTTGATAAAAATTTTTGCTCTGTGGCAGTTTGTGTCCAAGAGATTTATTACTGAAATTCATCTCTTGCCCCCAGATGCTCCTGACCCACCAGTGGATGTGGAGACACACAACCCCACATCCAGCACCATCACTCTGACCTGGAAGCCTCCCATGTACGATGGTGGCTCCAAGATCATGGGCTACATCCTGGAGAAGCAGCAAAAGGGCGAGGACAAGTGGGAGAGGTGCAACGACTTCCTGGTGCCCGTCCTGTCCTACACCGTCAAGGGACTGACGGAGGGCAAGAACTATGCTTTCAGAGTCAAAGCAGAAAATGCAGCTGGGGTCAGCGAGCCGTCACGCAACACGCTGTACGTCAAGGCCTCAGACGCTGTTGGTAAGGATGACGTTGCCTCCTGACAACCACTAAACAGCTTTACAGTTTTAGAGCTGATTTATGAAGTCATACAGTTTCAAAATGCTGTCAGCTGGTTAGCTTAGCTTAGCATAAAGAGAAGGAACAAGGGGAAACAGCTATCTTGGCTCTGTCCACACACAATCCAAGTCTGACACTTAATCCTGCTGCTGGTTTTTTACAGCTTAATCAAAAGAGATTTGTTAATGACATGACATGTTAATCAGTGAACTTTGGACAGAGCCAGGCTAATTGTTTCCCCATGTTTCTTTATGCTAACCTAAATTAGCGTAGGGCGCTGGTGAGTGGTAGCTTCATATTTAGCATACAGACATTACACTCTTATAGGTCGGAACATCTGCCTCAGAATCAAAATGTATTTCCCAAAACAGTAGTGCCCTGAAACGTGAATTACCCTGTTAAAAAACCCTGCAGCTGTCATGTTTCCAGCTGAACTTCTTGTTGATTCGACTTCTTCTCCTCAGATCCTCAAAGGTTTCCTGGTGGCAGCCTGCAGTCGGTACTTGCCCGTGAGCGAGGCTACGAGATCTACCTGGGCAGCCAGCATCTCCGGCTCCTGTACCTGAGATCACCTGGTACTGGAACCCAGGGGATTAGGCCCAGACTCCTCCATAAGAGGCCGAAGGCCCCTAAAGAAGGTGGAGAAGAAGGAAGGGAGAAAGAAGGAGGGAGGCCAAGAAGAAGGAGGAAGAAGAGGAGGAAGAGGTGAAGGAAGGAGAGAGAGAAGAAGAAGGAGAGAGGAGAAGAAGGAGGGAGAAGAAGGAGGGAGGCAGCTGGGCGGAGTTGGAGGAGTCTGACTACCCAACAATAAGCAGGCGTCTGGCCATCAGCTAACAGCCATGAGGCATCCTCTATTGTGATCAGAGACTCAATCCGCGCCGACCATAGTGTCTACATGGTGAAGGTGGAGAGCGACCGGCATTGCCTCCAGCAACCTCTACGAGGTCAACGTGCTTGGTGAAATTTTTCTCCTGTTATTTTTTTGTCTTTTTTTTTTTACATTTGAAGAAATAATCATTTTATACATGTATTGTTCTTAATGATGATATCATATCTTTACTATTTAAAGGCTTAAATTGTTTTGTTCATCCTCAGATTAACCGGTCCTCCTGAACTTCAAATTTGAGGAAGTGAGGAAGAACTCTACTGTGATCTGCAGTAGGATCCCCCTCTGGATGGCGGTGGCGGATCCTCAACTACACTCTGGAGAAGAAGGACAGCAGCTCAAAGCTGGAATTTGGCTGGAGCAGGCGTCACCACTACACTTTCAGGGAGGATGCCGCTACCTGGGTTCCCAAACTCATTGAAGAAGGAATTGCATCTTCAGGGTTGTGGCCGAGAACAAATTTGGTGCTGGTCCTCCTGTCTCCCAGCCTTGCCAAAGTCCCTTTGGTATGGCATCATTTTATAATAACTCCTAGTCACCTTGTGTGTCTTTACATGTAGAATATGTTTGAATTTGTAAATAAATTAGTTGTAAATAGATAAGCCCCTTTACTTGATAGCTTATTATACTAGTTAGCATACATTTATGTAAACTTACTTTCATTATGTAAAAAAAACAACAACATCATGAATTAGTTTAAATAAAAATTTCTCGGTCTCTTACGTCCTCCTCAGAACCTCCTGGGGGCTCTATTCAAGCCACAGATTGATCACAGCCAAAAGCATGCTGGTCACATGGAGCAGGCCAAGCGACAGTAGCCCCATCGTGGGATACTGGGTGGGCGTCGTGAGATTAACAGCTCACACTGGGCCACGTGTTAACAGGTGAGGAAACACGACGACAAATCCTGTTCGTGTCTCAATTTGTACTAAAGTTCATAAAAAGCTGGTATTGATGTGTGGGAAGTATCAAGCTGAGTGTTGGCTCTCTCTGTCACAATCTTGGAACCCCGTCCCAGACACTGAGCTGAACGTTGAAAGGTCTGCTAGAAGCCCTAACCCTTCAGGGTGGCGGCGAAAGCAAGCGCTGGCCAGGAAAGTTCAGCGAACCTTCCTGAACCCAAGACAGCCCAGGCTCCGATCTGTCACGTAAACTGTTCTAAATCATGCTATTGTTAAGCAAGGCTCTGTTGAATATTTTATATCTGCCAAGTGCAAGTGCGTAGTGGGATCCCAGCTTTCCAGAACTTTTCTGAACCATCTGTGTTTATTGTGACCCAACAATGCCTCCTGGACCACCAGTTGCCAGAGTGGCGGCAGCCACCGACCACTCCATTGATGTCAGAGTGGGACCCACCTGCGATACTTATTGGAGGGAGAGATCTCGGACCACCATGTGGATAAGGTCAGTTCTTCAGCTTTGTTCACATTTGCTTTCAGCTGCCTTACTGTAGCTGCAGGTTCATTTGTTGAACTCAAGTCACTCAAACTATGTTCTTTTCCAAAGCCAGTGTACGCCCTCTAATGTTGACTTTAAGACAGAAATAAACTGTCTGATTGCAGTTCAGTTTATTCTTTTTTCTGTTTCTGTGGTGTTCTTCAGGCCATGGCGGTACCAAGGACTAGTCAGGTCTACAGAGGCGTCCTTGTGGAAGACCGGGCCTTACACTGTCTATGGAGTCAGTGAGGGCCAAGTACCTGGTCAAGTCATTGCCTGCAATGCTGCGGAGAGGGAACACCAGGATTCACAGAAGTCTGTCTTTGTTAGGAATCCTGCAGGTCAATGATAAAAACAAAATAAGACCAGAACACAAAATTAAGGCGATTAAATTTAGCAGGTCAAATGTCGTCTATAGTCAGTGTTGATGTAAATCTTCTTTTTTTGTTGGCTTCTTTCCTTGGTCACGGTTGCCTCTCAGAAATACCAGTGATTGAACTAGACCTGTCTGTCAAGAATGGCGTGGTCATCAGGCGGAGGAACACTCCGTGTACCTGCACAGTGACTAAAAGAGATTTGTTAATGACATGACATGTTAATCAGTGAACTTTGGACAGAGCCAGGCTAATTGTTTCCCCATGTTTCTTTATGCTAACCTAAATTAGCAGGGCGCTGGTGAGTGGTAGCTTCATATTTATCATACAGACATTACACTCTTATAGGTCGGAACATCTGCCTCACAATCAAAATGTATTTCCCAAAACAGTAGTGCCCTGAAACGTGAATTACCCTGTTAAAAAACCCTGCAGCTGTCATGTTTCCAGCTGAACTTCTTGTTGATTCGACTTCTTCTCCCACTCAGATCCTCCAAAGGTTTTCCTGAGTGGCAGCCTGCAGTCCGGTCTTGCCGTGAAGCGAGGCTACGAGATCTGCCTGGACGCCAACATCTCCGGCTCACCATACCCTGAGATCACCTGGTACTGGAACAACCAGGGGATTAGGCCCGAACCACTCCGCAAGAGGCCCGAAAGGCCCCTAAAGAAGAAGGTGGAGAAGAAGGAAGAGGAGAAGAAGGAGGGAGAGGCCGAGAAGAAAGAGGAGAAGAAGGAGGAAGAGGTGAAGGAAGGAGAAGAGAAGAAAGAAGGAGAGGAGAAGAAGGAGGAGAAGAAGGAGGAGGCAGCTGAGCCGGAGTTGGAGGAGTCTGACTACCCAACAATAAACGAGCGTCTGGCCATCAACAACAGCCGCAGAGGCACATCCTCTATTGTGATCAGAGACTCAATCCGCGCCGACCATGGTGTCTACATGGTGAAGGTGGAGAACGACCACGGCATTGCCTCAGCAACCTGCGAGGTCAACGTGCTTGGTGAGAATTTTTCTCTGTTATTTTTTTTTTTTTGTCTTTTTTTTTTTTTTACATTTTAGAGAAGAAATAATCATTTTATACATGTGTTGTTCTTAATACAGTGAGTATCTGTATCTTTTACTCATTTTAAAGGCTTAAATTGTTTTGTTCATCCTCAGATGCTCCCGGTCCTCCTGTGAACTTCAAATTTGAGGAAGTGAGGAAGAACTCTGTGATCTGCAAGTGGGATCCCCCTCTGGATGACGGTGGCAGTGAGATCCTCAACTACACTCTGGAGAAGAAGGACAACTCAAAGCTGGAATTTGGCTGGAGCAGCGTCACCACTACACTGAGAGGATGCCGCTACCTGGTTCCCAAACTCATTGAGAAGAAGGAGTACATCTTCAGGGTTGTGGCCGAGAACAAGTTTGGTGCTGGTCCTCCCTGTGTCTCTAAACCACTTATTGCCAAGAATCCCTTTGGTATGGCATCATTTATAATAACTCCTGGTCACCTTGTGTCTTTACATGTAGAATATGTTTTAGTTGTAAATAAATTAGTTGTAAATGAATCGCCCCTTTGTGATAGCTTATTATACTAGTTAGCATACATTTATGTAAACTTACTTTTCATTATGTAAAAAAAAAACAACAACATCATGAATTGATTTAAATAAAAAAATTTCTGCGGTCTCTTCGTCCTCCTCAGAACCTCCTGAGGCTCCTGATAAGCCACAGATTGATGATGTCACAGCCAAAAGCATGCTGGTCACATGGAACGAGCCAAACGACAACGGTAGCCCCATCGTGGGATACTGGGTGGAGCGTCGTGAGATTAACAGCTCACACTGGGCACGTGTTAACAGGTGAGGAAACACGACGACAAATCCTGTTTCGTGTCTCAATTTGTACTAAAGTTCATAAAAAAGCTGGTATTGACTGATGTGTGGGGAAGTATCAAAGCTGAGTGTTGGCTCTCTGTCCTGATCTTAGGAACCCCGTCCCAGACACTGAGCTGAACGTTGAAGGTCTGCTAGAAGGCCTGACTTACATCTTCAGGGTGGCAGCCGAAAACAGCGCTGGCCCAGGAAAGTTCAGCGAACCTTCTGAACCCAAGACAGCCCAGGCTCCGATCTGTACGTAAACTGTTCTAAATCATGTGTTAAGCAAGGCTCTGTTGAATATTTTTATATCTGCCAAAGTGCAGAAGTGCGTAATTGGGATCAGCTTTCAGAACTTTTTCTGAACCATCTGTGTTTATTTGTGACCCAACAGTGCCTCCTGGACCACCAGTTGCCAGAGTGGCGGCAACCACCGACCACTCCATTGATGTGGAGTGGGACCCACCTGCCGATAACGGTGGAGGAGAGATCCTGGGATACCATGTGGATAAGGTCAGTTCTTCAGCTTTGTTCACATTTGCTTTCAGCTTACTGCCTTACTGTAGCTGCAGGTTCACATTTGTTGAACTCAAGTCCTCAAACTGTATGTTCTTTTCCAAAGCCAGTGTGCAGCCCTCTAATGTTGACTTTAAAGACAGAAATAAACTGTCTTGATTACAGTTCAGTTTAATCTTCTTTTTTCTGTTTCTGTGGTGTTCTTCAGGCCATGGCCGGTACCAAGGACTGGTCCAGGTCTACAGAGCGTCCTTGGAAGACCCGGGCCTTCACTGTCTATGGAGTCCGTGAGGGGGCCAAGTACCTGGTCAGAGTCATTGCCTGCAATGCTGCCGGAGAGGGAACACCAGGATTCACAGAGTCTGTCTTTGTTAGGAATCCTGCAGGTCAGCTGATAAAAACAAAACAAGACAGAACACAAAATTAAGACGATTAAATTTAACGAGGTCAAATGTCGTCTGAGTCAGTGTTGATGTAAATCTCCTTTTTTGTTGTTGGCTTCTTTCCTTGGTCACCGGTTGCCCTCCTCAGAAATACCAGTGATTGAACTAGACCTGTCTGTCAAGAATGGCGTGGTCA
Organism: Lates japonicus; assembly: GCA_033238685.1. Taxonomy (NCBI): domain Eukaryota; kingdom Metazoa; phylum Chordata; class Actinopteri; family Centropomidae; genus Lates; species Lates japonicus. The sequence goes on along the minus strand of BRZM01000131.1, from coordinate 745,552 downwards.
TCAGAGCCGGAGAGACACTCCGTGTACCTGCCACAGTGACAGGTAAACCCTACCCGTCCATTACCTGGACCAAGGACGACGGTAAACCTGACAAAGACCGTGTGGAGATCCTCACTGAGGGCAATGACAGCATTGTTTCAATTGCGAATGTCCAAAGGAAGGACTGCGGAAAATACCAGATCTCTGCTTGTAACCCCAGTGGCATCAAGTCTGCTTGGACCAGAGTGGAGGTCATGGGTGAGTGGAAGATCAGAAAGTCAGAGCAGGACTTGATGATAAAGCTCAACAGTTAACTTGAAATGAATTGATGCTTTGAAATAAAAAATGAATGTTAACATTGTTTATCTTCAGATGTCCCTGGACCTGTCACAGACCTGAAGCCTGTTGTTGTCACTCGTAAGATGATCTTCCTGAACTGGGATGACCCTGAGGATGATGGAGGCAGTGACCTGACTGGCTTCCTTGTGGAGCGAAAAGACGCCAAGATGCACACATGGAGACAGCCTGTTGAAACCGCCTCATCCAAGTGTGAGTGCGTGGGCATCGTGGAGGGACAGGAGTACATGTTCCGCGTCATTGCCAAGAACAAGTATGGCATGGGCCCGCCTGTCGAGTTGGGCCCCATCTTGGCTGTGGACCCACAAGGTGAGTCCAAAATCATTTGATTTTGATGAGTTCTTAGCACCAGATCAGGACTTCAGTGTTTAGGAGTGGTATGATAATTGGTATTGGTTGGAAAGTGAATTTGTTCTCAAAACTAATCACTTTGGTGGATCTGCAGGCCCACCATCAAACCCTGAGAAATTCCATTACACTGAGCGCACCAAGAACTCCATCACATTCACCTGGAAGCCACCTCGTAATGACGGTGGCAGCCCCATCATCGGCTACTTCATTGAGAAGAAGAGGCAGGACCAGCAGGCCTTTGAGCCTTGCAACACAGAGATCTGCCCCAACATGACCATGACTGTGGAGGGACTGGAAGAGGCCTGGATGTATGAGTTCAGGATCAAGTGTGCTAACTTAATTGGAGAGAGCGAGCCATCCATCCCACTTACTGTTGTCATCCAAGATGATGAAGGTGAAGCAAAGTGTTTGAAATGTTCTTAAAAACCCCTAGCCGTACTATTTAAAATGATTTACAATGTTATCATTATTTTTTTGCTCCCACCCTGTTCCTCTCAGTGGCTCCTGAGGTCCACATGCTGAAACACTTCAAAGGCGACTCCATTACCGTGAAGAAGGGTGAACCCATTGAGATCCCCGCCGATGTCCTGGGACTCCCCATCCCTAAGATTGAGTGGTCCAAGGATGACGTGGTGATCGAGAAGCCCACTGAGACTCTGCTGATGGAGACAGAAGTGATGGGCAGGATGAACTGCAAGACTGTACTGTCCATCCCAGCAGCCAACAGGAGGGACCGCGGCAGCTACACTATATGTGCCTCCAACAACATGGGTTCAGCCAAGCACACCACCTTTGTCATGGTGCTGGGTGAGTTGAAACATGCCACCGATTTTGTCAGGAGGCAGGAAAGTCTGGACGTGCTATGTTGTCTATAAAATAGTGTGTGTTAAATGAGTGCAGGACAAATTAGTCTGTTGAAGTTTTAAAATAACCACATGACCGTATTCCAATTGAACCCATGTTCTTCCCTCAGACCGACCACTTCCACCCAGGAATCTTACAGTGTCCAACATCAAGGCAGAGTCCTGCTACCTTCAGTGGGATGCACCACTTGATAATGGTGGCAGCGAGCTGACCAATTACATTGTTGAAAAGAAGGATATGGAGCCAGAGCTGGTAGAAGGACAGGAAGCTCCATCTGAACCACAGTGGGAAGAGGTTACCAACTGCATCATTGAGAGGAAATACGGGGTATGTCCTAATAACAACAATAACAGCAATGGGGGCACCCTAGTAGCTCACCTGGTAACAAATCAGACTCCTTACCACAGCAGTCCAGGTTGAAATCCATCATGGGTCTTTAACCTCAACACTCTATTTGACTAACAGTAACACATCCCTCTCCTGCAGGTGTGGAACCTGCAGACCAACAAGACCTACATGTTCCGGGTCAAAGCACAGAACCGGTACGGTATATCTGACCCCTGCACAACAGAGGAGGTCCAGATCACAGACCCCTTCGGCCTTCCTGGCCCACCAGAGAAACCAACCATTGCAGAGTACTCCAAGACCTCCATGACCCTGACCTGGGAGCCTCCCCTGGACAGCGGTGGCTCCACAATTATCGGCTACTGGCTGGAGAAGAGTGAGAAGGGCACTGGCTATTGGGCCAAAGTCAACAAGGTGCCAGTCTCCAAGAGGGGCATGAAAGGCTGGGAGTACCAGGTGAGCTGTTGGGACTCGTTTCAGTGCTTACTTGGCACATGTAGGGTCTGCATTTGAATTGAGCTTTTGTCACCCTTCTACAGACCAAAGCAGAGCCTTGGGACTAAACCCAAACAGACCTACAGACCTTTTAGATGGCTCGTCACTGACCTTTTGGAGGGTCTGTCATAGACATTTAAGAAGACCCTATACAGACAGTTAACACGGTCTGCCATAAATCTGTCACAGAGTTTTAGGATGCTTCATCTTAGACCTTTAAATAGGCCCAACACAGATCATTTGGAAGGTCTTTCACCCACCTTTAAAAAGGTTTTGAATAGACCTTTAAAATGGTCTATGAAAAACCTTTATTATTTTGTAGGTCTTGAGTCCATCACAAACTTTGGATGGTTTTGGGAGACAGTGACCAGCAGCCATTTAATACTTCTTAATACTTCTTAATACTTCTTCTTTTCTGTGTCTTCTAGGTGACTCGTCTGTTTGAAGGAACAGAGTATGAGTTCAGGGTTGCTGCCTGCAATTCTGCAGGAACTGGACCATTCAGCGGACCATCTGACTCTGCCTTTGCTGTTGATCCAATCAGTAAGTAACAAACAACAGGCTTCTTTTTAAAAGCATTGGATAATAAATATGTCTGGTGTTGACCAAATGATTAGAGACTTAGACTTAGACAGACTTTATTGACCCCTTTGGGATGACTCCCTCTGGGAAATTATGTTTCCAGCAGCATATACAGACAGAACACATCACACAGGGCAGTGCAACAACAGTTTGCGAACGAAAGACAGGGCAGCATGCAGGACAGTTTGCAAACGACACAGAATATAAATAGAATAGAAAAGAATATAAATAGAATAGATATCATATAACATAAATAAATATAAATATGCTGAAACTGTATATGGCTGGCGGTGGATGAGGTTATTGAGTGTCCGGGTGGGTTATTGCACTTTGGGGGGCTACCACTCCCTTCTGTCCTCCATACCCTACCTCTCCTCCTCCCCCAAGTGAGGTTGTACAGAAGCGTGATGGCGTGATGGACAAAAGGGTTCTTCAGTCTGTTAGTCCTACACTTGGGCAGGAGCAGTCTTTCACTGAACAGGCTCACTCTAGTTTGCTGATAATGATTGTGCAGAGGGTGGCTAGCATTGTCCATAATATCAGCAGTTGTCAGTGTCCTCATCTCTGCCACCGTCACCAGAGTCCAGCTTCATGCCCGACCACAGGGCGGCCACGCCTCATCAGTTTCTCCAGTCTGGATAATGATATTCTTAGATATGCTGCCCCCCAGCACCACAGTGTAAAGGACACTGGCAGCCTGAACTGGTAGAACATCCACAGCAGTTTGCTGCAGACCTTGAGCGACATGAGTCTCCTTAGGAATGAGGGAAAAGGGAAAAGAGCTAAAAGAGCTAAAACTACAAGAGCTACTGGAGAGACGGCAAGTCTTCCACAGTGCCAGACTACAGATTAATCACAGTCCTTCCTTAAACAAACTGATGAATGATGAATTTGAGTTTAGTAATGGGTAGTGTTTCACATACTGCACCTTTCCTGCTGCTTTCCACCTCCAGCTCCTCCAAACATGCCTGCTGCTCCTGAAGTGGCTGATAAGGTAAAGCCTGGCGATCACGCTGTCCTGGAAACCACGGAGAAAAATAGGAGGAAGCCCATCAAGGGCTACATCATCCAGATCCGGATGAAAGGCTCATCTGAGTGGGTGGTCGACGACCCGATTCCTTCATCTCGACCAGGTTCACTGTTCCCAATCTCCGTGAGCTGAAGCGCTGCTATCGCTTCAGGATCATTGCTGTCAACGACATTGCGATCTGACCCAGCCCTCGCACCAGCGAGGTTCTGATTGAGGATGTCCAGCGTATGTCCTACTTTAAAGTCTCGTTACAATTTCATCACTGTCAAAGGTTTTCTTGTTTGTGTCTCACTGATGTTTCATGCATTGACAGTCCGCCTTCAATCAGCATTGATGTGATGGCTGACGAGCTACTGTGCATCAAAAGTACTGAGTCCAATCGGATCCCAGCCGTAAAGACATATTCTGGAAGTATTCGGTTCGTTAAGCTCAGTCTAGAAACTAATGTAATCAGTTCAAATAAACTATTTTTCTAAAAGGTCCGCTGTGTTCATGTTTCATGGAATTAAGTCTCATTTCTCACTGTTTCACTTTGTATCTCAATGTGTATTTAGGTTGAGTACAGACACCACATCTGTAGTGGTCATCGCGTAAACCCTGAGAACCCTCTGGGCCTTACACCATGCCGCCAAGAACAAGTCTGGACAGGGAAACATGTCAGCGTCAAGTCATCGTCCTCGGTATATCTGTGTCTTGCTTTTTACACAGACTTGGACACTGCATACATCCTAAACTGTTCTAACCACGACCTGAGCGTTTGAGAATTTCTTCTGTAAGAGATTGTTGGTATGTTTTGTTATTATTTAACTGTATTTTTTCTCTGGGTGCAGGCGTCCCTGGTCCTCAAAGGAGCTAAAGGTTACTAGCGTTACTCGAGCTACTATGAGGGCTCATCTGGAAACTCCTGACAATGATGGAGAGAGAATTAGAGCTACTTTATGAGGAAAGAAGAGTGTCACAGCCAAAGGCCTGGACCAAGGTAAACTTTCAGTATTTAATTTTACCTTCACTTTGCTTTGATTATTTTATTTTGAAAATAAATGGTTGAAAAACATCTGATTTTCCTTTAAGCTAATCTATCAATTGAATTTGTTGATTAACTGTAATTAATTTGTTATCAGAGTGAATGCAGCCTGTACCCAGCCAGGCCTGGTGCCAGGTCTGCTGGAGGTCAGACTATCTGTTCAGGGTCCGAGCTGAGAACAGACTCGGATTTGGACCATTCTGCGTCACCACCCGGCCCTGTTGGATAGAGACCCCATCTGAATAACCCCACTGTGCTAACTACAGAGATACAGCACAAACTTTCCAAAACCTCATTGGAATTGCTCTAATGCTAATCCTCTTCTCTTCCTCTTCCTCTTCCTCAGACCCTCCTGACCCCCCCACCAAGCTGAAGGTTGACCTGGTGACAAGAACACGTCACTCTTGGCTGGAACCTCCCAAAATAATGGTGGATCTCCAGTGAAGCATTACATCATTGAAGGCGTTTGAGCTGGGCCTGTGATGAGGAAAGGCCACCAAACAGTGCAACAAAGAGGGGCGTGGAGGAACTCACCTTACCGTGGTGGAGGACCTGAAGGAGGGTTGGTCTACGTCCTTTCAGAATCATACTCTCATAACCACTTCCTGCCTGCATTGATTCTCCAGTTCACAAATTCCCACCTCCTTCCAGACAGGGCAGGTTACATGTTCATTGTATTTGGCTTGTTTTAGTCATCTTGTGCTTTAAACTACTTTGAAATCAAGTTTTCCTTCAGACCTAGGCTCACTGTCAACATTTTGATCTTGTCGTTGATCTGCAGGGAGGAGAATATGAGTTCGAGGTAAAAGCAGTGAATGCTGCGGACTAGCCGACCCTCTGCCTGCCACTGTTGGACCCATAGTCATCAAGGATCAGACATGTGGTGAAAGAGGCCACCGCCCAGACACCTGTTTCACCTCATCCAGCTAGGGCTGAATTTTTTTTCGTTGCAGGTACTTTCATAAAATCATTTCATTTCCCCTTTCAGAGTGCTCCCATATAAATATGCTGAAACTTGTATGTGTTTTAGTGATTGGATGAGGTTGTTGGTGTCCGGGTGGAGTTTATTGCACTTTAAGAGCTACCACTCCTTCTGTCCTCCATACCCTACACCTCCTCCTCCCCGGTGAGGGGTGTGGGCGTGATGGGCGTGATGGACAAAGGTTCTTCAGTCTGTTAGTCCTACACTTGGGCAGGAGCAGTCTTTCACTGAACAGGCTCCTCTGGTTGCTGATGACGGTGTGCAGAGGGTGGCTGGCATTGTCCATAATATCCAGCAGTTTGTCCAGTGTCCTCATCTCTGCCACCGTCACCAGAGAGTCCAGCTTCATGCCGACCACAGAGCCGGCCCGCCTCATCAGTTTCTCCAGTCTGGATGTGTCCTTCTTAGATATGCTGCCCCCCCCCCCAGCACACCACAGTGTAAAAAAGGACACTGGCAACCACAGACTGGTAGAACATCCACAGCAGTTTGCTGCAGACCTTGAACGACCGCAGTCTCCTTAGGAATGAGGGAAAAAGGGAAAAGAGCTAAAAAGAGCTAAAAACTACAGAGCTACTGGAGAGGCAGCCGTCTTCCACAGTGCCAGACTACAGATTAATCACAGTCCTTCCTTAAACAAACTGATGAATGATGAATTTGAGTTTATGATAATGGGTAGTGTTTCACATACTGCTGCTTTCCTGCTGCTTTCCACCTCCAGCTCCTCCAAGCATGCCTGCTGCTCCTGAAGTGGCTGATAAGACAAAGCACAGCGTCACGCTGTCCTGGAAACCACCGGAGAAAGACGGAGGAAGCCCCATCAAGGGCTACATCATCCAGATCCAGGATGAAGGCTCATCTGAGTGGGTGAGGGTGAACGACCCCGATTCCCTTCATCCTACGACCGAGTTCACTGTTCCCAGTCTCCGTGAGCTGAAACGCTATCGCTTCAGGATCATTGCTGTCAACGACATTGGCGAGTCTGACCCCAGCCCTCGCACCAGCGAGGTTCTGATTGAGGATGTCCAGCGTATGTCCTACTTTAAAGTCTCGTTACAATTTCATCACTGTCAAAAGGTTTTCTTGTTTGTGTCTCACTGATGTTTCTTACGTGACAGTCCCGCCTTCAATCAGCATTGATGTGATGGCTGACGAGCTGCTGTGCATCCGTGCTGGAGATCCAATCAGGATCCCAGCCACCATCAAGGGCCGCCCTGTTCCCAAGGTGACCTGGGATTTCGATGGCAAAGCCAAGTCACACAAGAAGAACAAACTTCACACACTGCCTGTAGACTCTGAGGTGAGACCTTCACAACAACACAATGATTTTCATACCAATCTCAACAGTCAAACCTTCCGATAGGTTCTTTTTTTCTTTAAATCCAAAGCAAACACTATATTTTTCAAAGGTCCGCTGTGTTCATGTTTCATGGAATTAAGTCTCATTTTCTCACTGTTTCACTTTATCTCAATGTGTATTTAGGTTGAGTCCACAGACACCACATCTGTAGTGGTCATCCCCGTAAGCCTGAGGAGCCACTCTGGACGCTACACCATCACCGCCAAGAACAAGTCTGGACAGAAACATGTCAACGTCAGAGTCATCGTCCTCGGTATATCTGTCTTGCTTTTACACAGACTTGGACACTGCATACATCCCTAAACTGTTCTAACACGACCTGAGAACGTTTGAGAATTTCTTCTGTAAGAGATTGTTGGTATGTTTTGTTGTTCTTTAACTGTATTTTTCTCCTGGGTGCAGACGTCCCTGGTCCTCCAAAGGAGCTAAAGGTTACTGACGTTACTCGAGCTACTATGAGGCTCATCTGGAAACTCCCTGACAATGATGGAGGAGAGAGAATTAAGAGCTACTTTATCGAGAAGAAGAGTGTCACTGACAAGGCCTGGACCAAGGTAAACTTTCAGTATTTAATTTTACCTTCACTTTGCTTTGATTATTTTTTATTTTTGAAAATAAATGGTTGAAAAACATCTGATTTTCCCTTTAAGCTAATCTATCAGTTGAATTTGTTGATTAACTGTAATTAATTTGTTATCAGGTGAATGCAGCCTGTGCCAGCCAGGCCTATGTGGTGCCAGGTCTGCTGGAGGGTCAAGACTATCTGTTCAGGGTCCGAGCTGAGAACAGACTCGGATTTGGACCATTCACCGTCACCACCGACCCTGTTCGGGCCAGAGACCCCATCTGTGAGAACAAACCCACTGTGCTAACTACAGAGATACAGCACAAACTTTCAAAACCTCATTGGAATTGCTCTAATGCTAATCCCTCTCTTCCTCTTCCTCTTCCTCTTCCTCAGACCCTCCTGACCCCCCCACCAAGCTGAAGGTTGACCTGGTGACAAAGAACACCGTCACTCTTAGCTGGGAACCTCCCAAAAATAATGGTGGATCTCCAGTGAAGCATTACATCATTGAGCGTTTGAGCTGGGACACCAGCGGTAAGGAGAAGGAGACCTGGAAACAGTGCAACAAGAGAGACGTGGAGGAACTCACCTTCGTGGTGGAGGACCTGAAGGAGGTTGGTCTACGTCCTTTCAGAATCCCGCCACTCTCACTTAACCACTTCCTGCCTGCATTAATTCTCAGTTTAAATTCCCCTCCTTCCAGACAGGGCAGGTTACATGTTCATTGTATTTGGCTTGTTTTTAGTCATCTTGTGCTAAACTACTGAAATCAAGTTTCCTTCAGACCTCGACTCACTGTCAACTTGTTTGATCTTGTCGTTGATCTGCAGGGAGGAGAATATGAGTTCCGAGTAAAAGCAGTGAATGCTGCCGGACCTAGCCGACCCTCTGCCACTGTTGGACCCATGGTCATCAAGGATCAGACATGTGAGTGAAAGGGCCGCCCAGACACCTGTTTCACCTCATCCAGCTAGGGCTGAATTTTTTTCGTTGCAGGCCACTTTCATAAAATGTTTCATTTCCCCTTTCAGGTGCTCCCACCATTGAGCTGCGTGAAGCCATGGAGGGCGAGGAGGGCTGTGATGTCAGCATCGTGGCGAAGGTGAGCGGCTGTCCGTTCCCCACACTCACCTGGCATAAGGCCACCGTGGCCAAACCTGAGGAGAAGGCCGCCGTCCAATATGACCAGCACATCAACAAACTGGTGACCCAGGACAAGTGCACACTGCTGATCCAGCAGGCGAGCAGGCACGACAGCGCCCTCTACAGCCTGACGGCCAGCAACAGTCTGGGCACCGTCACCAAGGCCATCAAGCTCTCAGTGCTGGGTGAGAAACACAAACAGCACATCGTTATGAAACTACATGATTTTATAGGGTTACAGGTTTCAAAAAACCCTTCTCAGTAGAACATCCACTTTATTATCAATCATGGTTCAAGTGATTGAAGCAGTAGGAATTCTAATTTTAATTCTAATATATTAAATGGTGGCAGCCTGTCCAATGTAAACATTTACGAGTACCTTCCCATAATCATGCTACATGAATGTTTCATTATAAAACAAATGGGACTCTCCCTCCTTCCCTCCCACCCCCTGCAGGACCTCCTGGCCCACCTGTTGGACCAATCAAATTCACTGAGGTGTTTGCCGAGAGGATCGGCCTGGCCTGGAACCCTCCCACAGACGATGGTGGATCTAAGATCACCAACTACGTGGTGGAGAAACGTGAGGACAACAGGAAGTCCTGGGTTCACGTCTCCAACGACCCCAAGGAGTGCGCCTACGTGGTGACCCGGCTGACGGAGAACCACGAGTACGAGTTCAGAGTCATGGCCCAGAACAAGTTTGGAGTTGGACCTCCACTGGTCAGCGAGCCGGAGAAGGCCAGAAACCTTTTCAGTGAGTTCAGATCAGTGTGTCTCGTCAGCTGTCTTCAGTGTCATCATCAAAAGACTAAAAACGTCTCTGTTACAGTTACAGACTGTAATCAGCTTACATTTAATGCACTCTTTATTATTATCTATAAAATGGTTATGGAACATTGAGGCTGGGGTCAGTTTAAGACCTCTAGAGATCAATATTTTTCTTTATCTGCTTACTGGTGAACAAATTCATGTGTACGTGATGTATTGATAACTGAAGACTGTCCTGTCCTCTTGCAGCTGTCCCGGGTCAGTGTGAGAAACCGACTGTAACAGAGGTCTGTCTGGAGTCGATGACAGTCAACTGGGATGAGCCAAAGTACGATGGCGGCTCCTCCATCACCGGCTACTTTGTGGAGAAGAAGGAGACCACCTCCAAGCGCTGGACCCGCGTCACACGCGACCCAATCCGAGCACTGCCTCTGGGCAATAACTGGGATGTCACCGGCCTGCTGGAGGGCGCCCTGTACCAGTTCAGGGTCATCGCTGTCAATGCCGCCGGCTGCGGTCTGCCCAGCTTACCCTCTGACCCCATTCTATGCAGAGACCCCATCAGTAAGAAAGAGATGTTTTCACTATATTAGAGGTGGTGACAGTGAGTGAGTGATTGTCTTATATTTGAGGACATTACATGTTTTCAAATGAAGAGAGAATCAGTGTAACGTGGCCTTGTGTCTGTCAGAGTCAGTCAGCACAAACTGTGGTTAATCCAGTTTAACCTGCAGAATTTCTTTTTGAAATGAATAAATTGATGAGTGAAACTCAGAGACACCAAACTCAGAGTATTTGTATGTGCACAGAGCCTCCAGGGCCGCCTGCTCCGAAGGTGACAGACTGGACCAAGTCGACGGTGGAGCTGGAGTGGCTCCCTCCTCTGGTGGACGGAGGGTCAAAGGTCACTGGCTACATTGTGGAGTTCAAGGAGGTGAACAAGGAGGAGGAAGAGAAGAAGGCTCAGAGGAAGCTGCTGCTGAGTGACGCTGAGGAGGAGAAGGAGCCTGAGAGTGAGGAGAGCTGGGCCAAGGTAAAAAAAAAAAAAATAGAATACCTACTTTGATGATAAATAACAATAATTTTCCAGTCAAAAAACTTGTTGTTGACAATGTTACTTTCATCTGTCTCCAGGCAAAGGACACAGAGATCAGAGGAACCAAGTTTGTGGTAGCCGGTCTGAGGGAAGGCGGTCTGTACCGCTTCAGAGTCCGTGCTGTGAACACCGCCGGAGTTGGAGAACCAGGACTCGTGTCTGAGCTGATTGAGGTCAAAGACAGAACAAGTAAGACTAACAAAGACTAACAAACATGATGTGTTTATGATGATAAAACTGAGAACATTTAATTAAGAGCAAATTTTCACCCTGTCATCCAGTCCCTCCTGAGATGGACCTGGACGCCTCTGTCAAGGAAAAGATCGTGGTCCACGCTGGTGGCACCATCCGCATCATCGCCTACGTGTCCGGTAAACCCGCCCCACAGATCACCTGGTGCCGCGACGATGCCGAGGTGCCCAAAGAAGCTGTGGTGGAAACGACGGGCATCTCCAATTCACTGGTTATCAAAAACTGCAGACGCCAACACCAGGGCATCTACACACTGAGCGCCAAGAATGAGGGAGGAGAGAGGAAGAAGGCCGTCATTGTTGAGGTCCTGGGTGAGTTGGCCTGACCGCAATGAGAGAGGAAGAGTTATCGAAAATGTTTGTTATGAAAAAAACAACTCAAACATACCCAGCTGCACCTTCACTCAGGTGAAAGATCTGAATACTGTACTGAAAGTATCAAAAGTAACTGTGACTGTTATATACTGTATTATATCATTAGATTATTATTGCTGGTGCATTCATGTAAAAGCTGGATTTTACTGTTGTAGCCGTTTTACATTTATTTTAGACGTTTTATAAACACTGTAATTAATGATTATTTTCATTATGCATTAATATTCTCATTATTTTAACAACTAATCGATTGACTGTTCATCAGGTTATTGTTCCCGCTATACGTGTATTTACTGTTGAGTAATTTAATACAAAACAAAGCCTAATATTTTGTTACTTCACCAAGCTACACTATTCGCTGGGCTGAACCAAATATGCAAGGGCCATAAAATAAAAGACTTAAAAATTAGAGCTTGCTACATTTACTTTCCACTGTGTCTGACTCCCTGGCCCTTCTCTTCTCTCTCTAGATGTGCCTGGACCGGTTGGTCTTCCCTTTGCTGGCGAGAATCTGACCACTGACTCCTGCAAACTGACCTGGTACTCCCCCGAGGACGACGGTGGCTCGGCCATCACCAACTACATCATTGAGAAGAGGGAGTCAGACCGCATGGGCTGGACCTCAGTTTCCTACACAGTGACGAGGAACAATGCTGTGGTTCAGGGACTCATCGACGGCAAGGGCTACTTCTTCAGGATCGCAGCTGAGAACATCATCGGCATGGGACCTTTCATTGAGACCGACAAGATGGTTCTCATCAAGGACCCCATCTGTAAGTCAGACACAACAATCTGACATATAAAAAAAGTTGGCCTCTCTATATACGTCTAATACATCACATTATTATTCCCAGCTGTACCGGAGCGTCCAGAGGACCTGATCATTACTGCCGTAACCAAGGACTCCATCTCTGTCGCCTGGAGACCGCCCAAGTATGACGGAGGTGCTGAGGTGACCTCGTACATCCTCGAGTCCCGTATGATCGGCCGGGACAACTTCACACGCATAGGTGGTGAGGACAAGCTGATGGACAGGAAGTTCACGCTGACCGGGCTGAAGGATGGCTCGAGCCACGAGTTCAGAGTCTCCGCCGTCAACCAGGTGGGACAGGGCAAACCATCCTTCGCCACCAAACCTGTGCAGTGCAAGGATGAGCTCGGTGAGTGACAAAGACAAACTTGTTGAGTAAAGAATACATTAAGTTATTTTAAACTTGTTTGGAAGTTTTTACTTGGTGGATATTCTATGGTCGATCAGTCCATCCACCATTTTGGTCCAGATTGAATTGTCAGACGGATTATCATGAAACTAGGTTCAGACATTCATTTTCCCCTTGGGACAATTTCACCCAATTACGTTTAAAATCTCAATAAATTAATGTACTTAATAAATCATTGAAGGACGTATTCTTCAACTGCTATGACCATGAAAAATAAATTATTAGTTTTCATTCTATGTGTTATTAATCTGGTGAGCACTGCAGAAATTCTGTTAAGTAAATCAATATTAATAAATGCTGAATGACTTTTTAAAATGTCAAAATGTTTGTCCCTCTTCCACTCCTTAGAACCACCCACTCTGGACCTGGACTTCAGGGACAAGATGATGGTGAAGGTGGGAGACAGCTGCATGCTGTCTGGACGCTACAGCGGCAAACCGGCCCCGGCCATCACCTGGAAGAAGAACGACGAGGAGCTGAAGGCAGACGAGGAGATCAGCCTCCACAGCACCACCCGCCATCTCAGCCTCAACATCAGCAAGACCAAGAGAGAGCACAGCGGCTGCTACTGCGTCAGTGTGGAGAACGCCGCCGGAACTCGCACAGGAATCTGCACCATCACTGTGGTTGGTGAGTCGGTGCTCCACTAAAACTCACTACAGTCACACACAGGTTTGAAGAGACTCTTCTCCTGGTGCAAATTTGACCTACTGTCACATGGTGTCTCCAGATTTTAAAATTTAAAAAACTTTTTTTTTTAAATTTGGCTTTAAACAAACCTGTCTGAATTCTTCTGTCTGTCAGACCGGCCTCAGCCTCCAGAGGGCCCTGTGGTGTTCAATGAGGTCTACAGGAACTACATGGTGATCTCCTGGAACCCTCCGCTGGACGATGGAGGCTGTGCCATCTCCAACTACATCATTGAGAAGAGAGATACCAACAGAGACTTGTGGATGCCCGTCACCTCGTCCTGCACCAGGACCACCTGCAGGGTGAGTTTATTGGTGGGCAGAATGGTGGGCAAATAAAATACAAACATGGATTATGTTCCAGATGCTGATTTTAGGTATGAAAATAGGTTAAGATAATCCAGTGGACACTGGATTGTGTTTGTATAACCATATATTTTCACACAGACAATAAAACTAAAAGAACTTAAATACCTTAGTGATGACATTTTGATAGAAATCAGGAAATATTTGATCAAAGAATAAGGAAAAACAAGGTTTGGAATCTGATGAGATATGTGACGTCAACTCTCAGTACTTAATAGTTTTTGATAGTCAGTGGCATGGATACATTTCAGTCCATACAAAAACTGGACAGTAACTCTTCAGGGCTGATGTCCTCCTCCCCCTGCTGTTTGTTGCTTCAGGTGCCGAAGTTGATCGAGGGTCGTGAGTACATCATCAGGATCATGGCTCAGAACATCTACGGCATCAGCGACCCCCTCCTGTCTGCAGAGACCAAGGCCAGAGACATCTTCAGTAAGCCCTGACAAACTCTCTGCAAGACCTAACAAAAACAAACAAACAAAAACAAAAAACATTTGTTCTGATCTGCTGATGCATGTAGCAAAGACGAGGCATCCCACAGTGTCTGATCAGTGTGGCTTTGTTTCCATCGCAGAGGTGCCCGACGCTCCTAAACAGCCCACAGTAAAGGAGGTTTACCACGACTCTGCCCTCATCAGCTGGGAGCCACCTGCTGATGGAGGAAAACCAATCACAGGCTACATCGTGGAGAGGAAGGAGACCATGGCCAACAGGTATACAACACACACCTTGTTGAGATAAAGTGCCCAATAAACACCAGATTTCATCTTATACAGAAAATATGAATGTTTCTCAGAGGCTAATAGATTAACGGCTACATGTGTCCTTCCAGGTGGGTTCGTTGCAACACAGAGAGAATCCATCCGAAGGTGGAGTACTGGGTGACCGAGCTGCTGCAAGGTTGTGAATATGAGTTCAGAGTCAGTGCTGAGAACGAGGTGGGAGCCGGAGACCCAAGCCCACCATCAAAGCCTGTCTTTGCAAAAGATCCAATCGGTAAGTTCATCTCTAAAAACAATACTTCATTTTATTCCTGTTACTTTATAAACTGATTATGATAATTCCTCCCTGTCCTTGGCTGCAGTGAAACCCAGTCCACCAGTGAACCTCCATGCCATCGACTTTACCAAGGAGTCAGTGACTCTGTCCTGGGAGCCTCCTACTGACACTGGCAGAGGAAAGATCTTCGGATACCTGTTGGAGTTCCAAAAGGCTGGAGAGGAGGAGTGGCACAAGGTGAGGCAGTTTTCAAATGGTTGAAATTTAACTGACAGATTAATTGAATTTCCTGCCAAGAAAATGTGCCCTTTTGATTTGAATGACCCCATGACCTTTGCACTGCATTATCTTAAATGTGTCATTGAGCTTTTGTCCTTCTGTTGCTCTCAGGTGAACCAGACTCCTGACTCCTGCCAGGAGACCAAGTTTAAGGTGATCAACCTGGATGATGGTGCCCTCTACCGCTTCAGAGTCATGGCTGTCAACGCTGCCGGAGAGTCTGACCCGGCTAATGTGAAGGAGCCAATCAGAGTCCAGGACAGACTTGGTAGGTTTTTGTTTCAGTATTACCTGCACCTCCTTTATGAAGTGCTTTGTCCATCAAATGTGATAACGAGCAGTGTTAACGAATTAGCAGTTAATGTCACACATGTCATTCCTCTTCATCCCCTCAGAACCCCCAGAGCTGATTCTGGATGCTGGAATGACCCGTGAGGTGAAGGCCATGGCCGGCACTCACATCACACTGATGGCTGGCATCAAAGGCGTTCCATTCCCCACGGTTACCTGGAAGAAGAACGACGCTGAGGTTCCCACCAGGGCTGATATTGAAACCAACCAAGCAGGCACTAAGCTTGAGATGAGGTTCTGTAACCGAGGTGACTGTGGAGACTACACCCTAACTGTGGAGAACCCCGCTGGGTCCAAGACCGTCACTTGTACTGTGCTGGTCTTCGGTAAGAATTGCACAAAGAAAATATTAGCATGAATACCTGAGTGTGTTTTGCTCTTTTCTGTATGTAAGGTCGCAGTTTGGTTCAGATAAGCAATTGTCATTGGGATCGATGTGACGCTTTTAGCAAATTCCATTTCTGCCACAATTGAGAAGTCAGGCTCAGTAGTTTTGTGACGTCCCTCGTGTGTTTTCTCCAGACAAACCTGGTCCCATCCAGCACCTTCGGGTGTCTGATGTCAGGAGCGACTCTGCCTACCTGTCCTGGAAGGACCCAGAGGACAACGGTGGTACCCGCATCACAAACTTTGTGGTGGAGAAGAAAGACACAGCATCCACTCAGTGGGTCCCCGTCTGCTCCACATCCAAGAAACGCAGCATGATGCTGAAGCACCTGATGGAGGGCACATCCTACACGTTCAGAGTCGCTGCTGAGAACCAGTATGGCCGCAGTGAATACGTTGAGACGCCAAAGGCCATCAAGGCAATGAACCCACTCTGTGAGTAACAACACAGTTTAATTAGTTTAGTTTAAATAGTGTATTATTAATGTGTTTTAATACAAAGAAAATACTCCGTTATTACAGAGAGGACAAACCTCTTGGGATTCATTATATGATTTTCAAGGAGAAAATGTTGCAGTACACATAATTGGGTTTGCCACTGTCATAACATTTGCAATGTCATTTTTTTGCTCAAAAAAACAAGCGGCCAAGGAAAGTGGAGTCTATGTTGTGAATGACAAAACTCACCAGTTCAAACTTAAATGTCTGTTTCAGTCCCTCCTGGTCCTCCTAAAGACCTGCACCATGCAGACGTGGACAAGACTGAGGTGTGGTTGGTCTGGAACTGGCCTGACCGCAATGGAGGAAGTGAGATCACCGGCTTCCTGGTGGAGTATCAGGAGGAGGGAGCAAGAGAGTGGGAAGAGTGGAAGACCGTCAGCATCCCAGAGAGTCATGTGACTGGCCTGGAGGAAGGAAAGACCTACCGCTTTAGAGTGAGGGCTGAGAATGCCATTGGCCTCAGCAGACCTGACACCACCGTGCCTATCCTATGCCAAGAGAAACTGGGTGAGATACAGGATGGAACCCCAATGCTTTGTATCAGAGGAATTTTACACTGGATCACACATATATAATTTATTTATCAAAGAAGAGATTTGAGGTTTTTACTCTCAGTTGAAATTAGAGGTTCATAGATGCACATTTCTGTAGGTCTTGTTATAGTTGGTCAGTTAACATTGAGCATTCTGTGTTTTCTAACATAATGAGTGTAGAAGTAAGGGATGACCTCCTGTGTCTGCATATCCACAGTGCCTCCAATTGTCGAGGTGGACGTTAAGCTCACTGAAGGCATCATCGTGAAGGCCGGCACCACCATCAGATTGCCAGCAATCATGAGAGGAATCCCCGTTCCCACTGCCAAATGGTCCATTGAAGGAGAGGAGATCGTCAGCAAGGACAATGTCAAGATCGACACTGACAACTTCTCCACTGTGCTCAGCATTAATGAGTGCACCAGGAACCACACTGGCACCTACCTGCTCACTGTGTCCAACCCAGCTGGAACTAAGACAGTGGCCCTGAACGTCACTGTTCTGGATGTTCCTGCTGCTCCCATTGGACCTGCCAACATCCTGGAGGTCACTCCTGACTCCATGACAATTGAATGGCGTCCTCCCAAGGATGATGGTGGCAGCCCCGTCACCAACTACATTGTGGAAAAGAGAGAGTCCAACAAGGAGACCTGGGGAGGTGTGAGTTCTGGCAGCCTTGCCACACAGCTCAGGATCACACGCCTACAGAGGGGAACGGAGTATGTGGTTCGCATTCGTGCTGAGAACAAGATGGGCATTGGTGCTCCTCTGGAAACTAAGCCCACTGTCGCTGAGCATAGCTTCATGCCACCCAGCGCACCTGGTAAGCCACAGATCTCTGATATCTCAGAAGATGCTGTTACAGTCGGCTGGACCATGCCCCTGTCTGATGGTGGCAGTCAGATCGCTGGCTACATCATCGAGCGCAGACACAAGGGAGGAAAATGGATCCGTGTCAATAAGACACCCTGCAAAGACCTTAGGTACAGAGTCCTGGGTCTGTTTGAGGGCAGTGAGTATGAGTTCAGAGTGTTTGCTGAGAATATCGCCGGCTTCAGTGGCCCATCTCCCATCTCTGATCCCTGCAAGCCCTGCAGGCCTATCACTGTCCCCAGTCCTCCTGTTAACCCCAAAGTTAAAGATTACAGCAAGACCACTGCTGACCTGGTGTGGACCAAACCCACAAAAGACGGTGGCAGCCCTATCCTGGGCTACACTGTGGAAATGAAGAAAGCAGATACAGAGGAATGGAAAAAAGTTAACCTGGACGACTTCATCAAGCTATGCGCCTACAGGGTGAAGGGTCTGGAGGAGGGCGTGACCTACAGATTCAGAGTCTATGCCTCAAACATGATTGGAGATGGAGAACCAAGGGAAATCCCAGAGTCCATCACTGCTCAGGATATCCTCATCCCTCCAGAGATTGAGATGGAGGCTACCTGCCGTGAGCATGTCACTGTGCGTGTTGGACACAACATCAACATCATCGGTTACATCAAGGCCCGTCCTGACCCTGATGTACTTTGGTCAAAGGAGGAGACAGTTCTGGAGAACAGCAAACGTGTCACTATCACTCAGAACTTGCCTGTGGTCCACCTGAAAATCAAGGAGGCCACAAGAACTGACCATGGCAAATATATCCTTAAGGCTTCAAATGAGGGTGGCGAGGCCTCCTGCACCATCACAGTCAATGTCCTAGACAGACCCAGCCACTGCCAGAACCTGCACATTACCTATGCAACCAGGGATTCATGCATGATCAACTGGGATGCTCCTCAGGACAACGGTGGATCCGAGATAACAAACTACATCGTGGAGTGCCGTGAGCCCAGCATTAGCATGTGGTCTATGATCTCTTCCAACTGCACCAATCGCAAGATCAAGGCCAAATTGATGGAGGGCCATGAGTACCTGTTCCGTGTCTGTGCCGTAAATAAGCTAGGACCTGGACCATGCGTGGAGACCAAGACCCCTCTGCTGGCCATTGACCCCATCGAGAAGCCTGGTGAGCCTGAGAACTTCAGAGTCACTGACATTGGTAAGAACTACGTCTATCTGAGATGGAGGAGGCCTGACTATGACGGTGGGAGCCCAAACCTCTCCTACAACCTGGAGTGCAAAACCAAAGATGCTGAGGAGTGGGAGAAGCTCAACACCGGCATTCTCACCGACACCTTCTTCCTGGCTGACAAGCGTGTAGAGAACCAGACGTACACCTTCAGGTAAGTCACCATGTTCATGCCGTTTGTTTTGCAGGGCGCCTCCTGCAGTGTTGTCCAATGTAATGTAAATTACTTTATGATTCAAATTATTAAAATTTCTTATTCAGAGTGCAGACCGTCAATGAAGGAGGTGAAAGTGCCTGGGTGAAACTTGCTGATATTGTGGTGAGAGAGGAAATCCAGAAGCCTGTCATTGACCTGAAACTAGCCGGAACTCTGACAGTGAAGGCTGGAGAGTCAGTCAGGATGGAGGCTGGCCTGAGAGGAAAACCCCAGCCTGAGGTCAAGTGGACGAAAGACAAGGCTGTCGGAGACAACCCCAGAATCAGCTATGAGACTGGACCAGACTACTCCAAGTTCCTTCTGACAAAGTCCAGACGCAGCGACACTGGAAAGTATATCATCACTGCCACCAACTCTGCTGGAACCTTCACAGCATATGCCAACGTCAACGTCCTGGATGTCCCCGGGCCAGTCAGGAACCTCAGGATTACTGGCGTCGGAGCTGACAAGTGCAGGGTGGTGTGGGATGTTCCAGAGGATGATGGAGGTTGTGAGGTGGACAGCTACATCCTGGAGAAATGCGAGACCAGGAGGATGGTCTGGTCCACATACTCAGCCTCTGTGGTCACACCATACTGCAACGTCACTCGTCTAGTGGAGGGCAACGAGTACATCTTCAGAGTAAGAGCTGAGAACAAGATGGGAACTGGCCCCGCCATGGAGAGCAAGCCTGTTACTGTCAAGACTCAGTTCAATAAACCTGGTCCCCCTGATGCCCCAGAGGTCACCAAGGTAAGTAAAAGACTGTTGGACTGTTTTACAGGTATATGTGTATGTATGTATGACCTAGCTATAAAAACAGGTTTCTCCATTAATCACAATGTTAATATTTTTGTGGTACAGGTTAGTAAAGATGAGATGACAGTGGTCTGGGCTCCTCCGGAGAACGATGGAGGAAAGTCAATCACTGGTTACATCCTGGAGAGGAAAGAGAAGAGGGCAGTGCGCTGGGTGCCATGCACCAAGAGCCCCATCACTGAGAGACGCATGAAAGTCACAAACCTGATTCCCAACCACGAGTACCAGTTCAGGGTGAAGGCTGAGAACGAGGTTGGTCTGGGAGAGCCCAGCAAACCCTGCAGACCCGTTGCAGCCAAAGATCCCATCGGTGAGTTGAGAGTTGCTGTCAGAGCTCATTTTATGCCTTTAAAAATGTTATTCAGATTTGTACTCAGGCCAGAGAACATGAAATGTACTGGAAACCTAAGTTGTAAGTAATGTAGATGATAAGTTTTACCCCTATGAGCTCTGTTTTTCTGTCTCTACCTGCAGAGCCTCCTGGGCCTCCTGCGTACCTGAAGGTGGCTGACAGCACCAAGACCTCTATCACGCTGTCCTGGTCCAAACCTGTGTATGATGGTGGTGCCCCCATAATTGGCTACAGCTTGGACTTGAGGCTGAAGAGTGAGGCAGACCCTGAGAAGCCTACAGAGGGCTGGAAGAGAATTGACACCCATGGCCCGTTGGTGCTCACAGAGTTCACCATTAGCCAGCTGGATGAGAAGCAGGAGTACGAGTTCAAGGTGTCTGCCCAAAACCAGGTGGGATGGGGACGCCACGCCTACTTGAAGGAGGCCGTCTCCCCCAAGGAGATCTTGGGTAAGAATGAATGGTTACTAAAGCCAGCAGCTGCTATGCCCAAATAAATCCACTGCATTATACGACATGGTGAGTGTTAATAACACCAGAATGATCTCAAAACCAATGTGTTTCCTTGCAACAGAGGCTCCAGAGATCGAGCTGGACGCCAGTCTAAGAAAAGGCCTGGCTGTCAGGGCCGGCTGCCCAATCAGGCTTTTCGCTGTGATCCGGGGAAGGCCAGCCCCCAAGGTTACCTGGAAGCGCCTTGGTGTGGACAATGTGGTCCGCCGAGGCCACGTGGACCAGGTTGACACCATGTCCTTCTTGGTCATCCCTGAGAGCACCAGAGAGGATTCTGGGAAATACTCACTGACTCTGTCCAATTCAGCTGGAGAGAAGGCTGTGTTCGTCCGTGTGAAAGTGCTTGGTAAGAAACAGACAAATAATGATAAACTTAATTTTTTCAGCTTTGATTAGAAAGTGATTCTAATATTCATCCTCTGCAGACACTCCTGGTCCTGTTGGCGGCCTAGAGGCAACTGACATCACCAAGACAACAGCTCAGCTGTCCTGGTTGCCGCCAGAGAATGACGGTGGCAGTCCCATCCTCAACTACATTGTGGAGAAACGGGAGGTGGACAGGAAGACCTGGACCAAATGCACAGAGGATCAGAAGAAGACCAGCTTCAAGGTGACCAACATGACACCCGGCATCGAGTACTACTTCAGAGTCATGGCCTGCAACAAATATGGCATCGGAGTTCCTCAGGACTCGCCCAAATCCTACCTGGCTGTTGATCCCATCAGTGAGTATCATCACAGCTCATGCATAAGGTTTAGTATGTCACCATCCTGTGTTTTCCTTTGTGTTTGCATTTCCTAACACCTGCTGTGTGTTACATCAAGGTGAGCCAGACCCTCCGAAAAAGATGGATGTGTTGGAGATCACCAAGAACAGCGCCACACTTGGATGGTTGAAGCCACTCAGAGATGGAGGAGCCAAGATCAACGGTTATGTGGTGGACTACCAGGAGGAGGGTGCTCCTGAAGACAAATGGACACCTTACTCTGTGGTCAAAGACCTGACCATTGTGGTGGTTGGTCTTAAGGAAGGAAAGAAGTACAAGTTCAGAGTGGCAGCCAGGAACTCAGTGGGAGTCAGCCTGGCCCGAGAGGCAGAGGGAGTGTTTGAGGTCAAGGAGCAGCTCAGTGAGTAGACAGATCTAAACTCTCCCAGACTCACGGACTAATGGAGCCAGAAAAATAAATGTGTAAGTTGAAAGTATTTAATTATATTTAACTTTTTGTGTCTCATCTTCCTCCAGTGGCTCCTAAGATCATCATGCCTGACATTGTGACGGTCAGAGCTGGATCCAAGATGGTAATTGAGGCCATTGTGGCAGGTAAACCTGCTCCCTTCTGCAAGTGGAAGCAGGGCAACGAGGACGTGCTGACCTCTGACCGACTGTCTGTTGTAAAGACGCTGACAACCTGCACACTAATGGTCAAGAATGCGACAAGAAAGGACAGCGGCTACTACAGTCTGTCTGCTGAGAACAGCACTGGCAAGATCAACCAGATCCTCAGAGTCATCGTCATGGGTCAGTTTGAACAGCAGAGACTGTTGAAGTTGCTGGTTCTCAACTGAAATGTGAATGATGAATAACAGATCAATTAGGTGTCTATTGCTGTCCTTTAATGACTCATCGTCTGTCTCTGCAGACATTCCTGGACCCCCTGAAGCTCCTCTAGAGATCACTGAACAGGATATTGATGCCTGTACACTGCTGTGGAACTCACCACAAGAGGATGGCGGCAGCAACATCACCAACTACATTGTGGAGAGATGTGACGTCAGCCAGGGCGACTGGGTCACAGTGTCCACATCCTGCACTAAAACCAGCTTCAGAATGACCAAACTGACACCTGGCAAAGAGTATGGCTTCCGAGTCCGTGCTGAGAACAGACTCGGCATCTCTGAGCCAATCTATTCTGAGAGGATGATCGCCAAATATCCATTTGGTGAGTCTGAACCCAAACTTTACTTTGTTGGCTCCATTACTGATAAACAGTAGTACAGCTGTGACACAATGTACTAAATATTGTTTTTCGTTATAGATCCTCCCAGTGAGCCCAGAAATCTGCAGATCAACAAGGTCAACAAGGACTTTGTCATCCTGTCATGGGAGCGTCCCAGCAGTGACGGCGGCAGCCCAATCACTGGATACTGCATTGAAAAGAAGGAGAGGAACAGCCTTCTGTGGGTGCAGGCCAATGAATCTGTGGTCAAAGCCACGCAGTACACATGCACCAACCTGATCGAGGGCCTGGAGTACACATTTAGGGTGTCGGCACTCAACCTGGCTGGACAAGGCAAACCTTGCAAACAGACTGACTTCATCACAGCCAGGACCGCTGTTGGTATGGAAATCTTGTCATGATTGCAACATATGTTTTTTTTTTTTTTTAATGAAAGAAAGTTAAACAGTAAAACACAAAATTCTAAATTCAATTTCCAAAGGGAGTATTACTTAAAAACTAAGTATGGGCATCATTTCTAGTCTGGGTACAATGAGATTCTTCAGTTGCAATCTGAGTCTTCACTTAAGTTAGCTTTTCGATGGTCCACACGAGGCCATGTTACTGCTTGACAAACACCAACCAGGTTCACATTCTTTTTCACTTGTTCTTCCGTGTTCAGACAGCATAACTGAGTCTACAACCCTTTGCCTCTTTCCATCCAGACCCACCAGGCAAACCCGAACCCATGGATGTGACTAAGAGCTCTGTGTCACTGGTCTGGAGCCGTCCAAAGCATGATGGTGGTAGCAAGCTGATTGGCTACTATGTAGAATACACAAAACTTCCAGAAGACAAGTGGACTCGCTGCAATGCTAACTGCATGAACATTCAGACAGAGAGCTATGTGGTGACTGGCCTGGAGGAGGGCCAGCAGTACCAGTTCAGAGTCATCGCCAAGACGGCCATCAACATCAGCCTGCCGTCAGAGCTGTCTGACCCCATCCCTGTCATCGCAGAGAACGGTACAACTCCACAAAGCAAGGAAAACTATGACTGACAAATTATTGACAAATACTAATGATTTTTCTTTCTTCTCCTCCTGGGCAGTTCCTCCTCGTGTGGAGCTGGGTATCAACATGAAGAACCTGATTGTGGTGAAAGCCGGAGAGAACATCGTCCTGGATGCTGAGGTGTTCGGCAAGCCATTGCCCAAGGTGAGCTGGAAGAGAAATGGAGTGCCACTGACTCTTGCCGAGGGCATGAAGATGACCCAAAAGAAACATCTCCACCTGCTGGAGCTCTACTCCGTCACCAGAAAAGAGACTGGAGACTACACTATCACCGCAGAGAACATCAATGGCAGCAAGTACGCCACCATTAAGGTCAAGGTGCTTGGTAAGTTATATATTATTTTATTGTGGTATTTTAAGCAAATATATTATGTGTTCAGATAAACAAAAAAATAACCTCCCTCTGTTTCTCCTGCAGACAAACCTGGTCCTCCAGCCTCCGTGAAAATCAGTAAAGTCTTTGCTGACCGTGTTAAGATGCGCTGGGAGCCCCCAGTTGCAGACGGTGGCTCTGAGATCACCAACTACATCATCGAGAAGCGTGAAACCAGCAGAGCCAACTGGGCACTGGTCACCTCCAACATCCATGGACACATCACCGACTGCTCAGTGGAGAAACTCATTGAAGGACACGAGTACCAGTTCAGAGTCAGTGCTGAGAACCAGTACGGTGTGGGAGACCCTATCATGACTGATGCCGTCATGGTCAAGAATCCATATGGTACGTTCAGACCAATGCAGTTCCTTTTATTGCCATTGGATACGAACTCTAAAATTAAATCCACTAACATATGTTTAAAGGATTTGATGAATATCTTTATTTGTCATCACACAATTAATTTATTGTCCAACGTTCCTGTGTGAGAATTTAAAGCTTTATGTGCCCTGGTCAATATGTCAGTCATTTATTGACTTTGTTTTTAATAATTTATTTTTGGATTAGTCCCTTCTAACTTATTGTGTTGATCAGTATTTGACTGACAACACTAATAGGATTTTTATCATCACTTCATTTTTTCCCTCAGATGTTCCTGGTCCATGCGAGCCCCCAGTCATCACCAACATTACCAAGGACTCCATGACAGTCAGCTGGAAGGCTCCAGCTAACGATGGCAAGGCTCCCATTCTGGGCTACATGGTGGAGAAACGTGAGGCCACTGAACTCACCTGGGCTAAGGTCAACCGCAGGCCAGTCATCGACAGGACCATTAAGGCCGCTCAGCTGACAGAGGGCTCTGAGTATGAGTTCAGAGTCATTGCCATGAACAAGGCTGGTCTTGGCAAACCTAGTGATGCAACCAATGCTGCACTGGCTGTCGATCCTGTCTGTAAGTTTATGCTTTGAAAAACACTGTGATGAAACAAAATGAAAAAATTGAAATAGGCAGGATTGATATTAACAATTATTTCTAATCTATCAAATTTTTCCCCATATAAATAATAACAAATGTACCATTACTATTTTCCAGATCCTCCTGGCCCACCTGCCTTCCCCAAGGTGGTGGATTCCACCAAGAGTTCCATCAGCCTTAGCTGGACCAAACCTGCATACGACGGTGGCTGTGAGATCATTGGATACCTGGTGGAATGTAAGCGTGCGGATGCGGAGGATTGGATGAAGTGCAACGTCCCCAAAAAGCTCCAGGCCACCAAATTCCTGGTGACAGGCCTGATGGACAACACAGAATACCAGTTCAGAGTCACCGCTGTCAATAAGATTGGCTACAGCGAGCCCAGCGAAGTACCTGGAAACCACATGCCTAAGGACATCCTAAGTACGTTCCCCAACTTTTATTGTACTACTTAATTTTTAAAAAGAATCTCTAAGCTATGAAGTCATATGAATGAAGTATTTGATAAAATTCATATAGGAGTAGCAGACATGGGCTAATTAAGACAGCTTAGCTGTGTAGGATGGCTAACATTTGAGAGCTAGTGTCACCCACAATGCTATGGCCCCACACCACATATTTGTCCTCACAGTATCACAGCCCTGAGAACCTAAGGCAGGAATGTGTGGTAGCTGTTTCCTAATTTAGCCAATTTAGCAGTACCACTTGAGCACACATGAGCTTCTTCAGTAAAAATAATGATTTTCTAGATATAACTGAACGCAGACACCTTCAGTACGGTAACCCTTTCAAAGTACATTAATTTCTTTATATTATATTTAATTACTTTATTGTGTATCACCACTCATTTCAGGCAACCAATCATCTTTGCACTAATTATCTTTGACTGAATAAATAATGTAGAAGTAACATATGTTAACAGTAAAATTGAGATTAATAAGTGCTTTTCTCTCTCCCCTCCAGTTGCTCCTGAAGCTGAGCTGGATGCTGACCTAAGAAAGGGTTTGGTCCTTCGAGCTGGTGTCACCATGAGGCTCTACGTCCCACTAAGAGGACGCCCAGCACCGAAGGTGACATGGACAAAGGTGAATGCTAACCTGAAAGAGAGACAGGGTCTGCTGATCAAGACGTCAGACTGGGACACCTTAATGATGATCGAGGGTGTTAACAGATATGATGCCGGCAAATATGTCCTGACGCTGGAGAACAACAGTGGCTCCAAGAGCTACACCATTGTGGTCAAGGTCCATGGTAAGAATGTCAGACATAAGAAACATAATGGAGAAAATGAATATGTTCCATGGAGAGTATACACTCTCCATTTAGCATCAGTTTGGTTTGTTACAGCTGGAAAAAAAATATATATATATCTAAGTTAAAATCAAGTTAAATTTAGTTGAAAAGTCTTTTTTTCTGTGAATATAGTTCAGTGAAGGTCAGGTTCTTTTATGAGCCCACAATGATTTAAAAGACAGCTGAATTTTTTTTTTTTTTTTTTTGTCTTATGTTTCTGCTGAGGCAGCATTACGGTAAAAGGTAGTATTAGAATAGAATATTTTTTAAGCAATGTAGCTGTGAAGTTAGAAAATTGTTTTAAATTATGCAGTGCACCCATGTACCCATAAGATAACTGCTTCTCCTCCCCTTCAGACTCTCCTGGACCACCTGTGAACTTGATCATAAAGGAGACCTCCAGAAGCCATGCCTGGATCTCCTGGGAACCCCCACTGATCGATGGTGGCAGCCCAGTCAAGAGCTACATTGTAGAGAAGCGTCTGGCTGAAAGGAAGGCCTGGACCTGTGTGTCGGCAGAGTGCCCCAAGACCTCCTTCAGGATCACCAACCTGGAGGCGGGACAGGCCTACTGCTTCAGAGTGTTAGCTGAAAACGCATATGGTATTGGAGAGGGCTGTGAAACTGCCGGCAGTGTCCGAGCCTCAGGTAGTTACAAGTCTTTGTTGTTAAACTGAATCTAACAGTAATGGTTGAGATCAGTGGCCAAGACCAAGATATATCAAGTCAAGCAAAGCTACATGTTATATTTAAATCTGAGACGAAGGAACTTGTCCTAAGTCCTACAGCCTCATCCACAATAAACACATTACGTGCTCGACATTAACCCTGCTCTCCTCCCTCCTCAGAGCAACCTGGTCCAGTGACAGATTTCAGAGCTCAGAAGACCACCAAGGACTCCATCACTCTGGGCTGGAAGAAGCCCATCAGCGATGGCGGAAGCCATGTTACCGCTTACATCCTGGAGCAGAGTGAAGGCGAGGAGAAGTGGAAGCAGATCATGAAGGGCAAGAACACCTCACACGTAATTGGCGAGCTGACTGAGGGCAAAGAGTACTTGTTCAGAGTCAAGGCACTCAATGAGTCCGGTGAGGGACCACCCACTGACCTCACTGTTGTCGCCAAGGACCAGTTTGGTAAGAAATCAGCCACCATGCCAGATGCTGTTGGTTATAAATGGTTGTTTAGCTAGAACATAATGTGTCCAACTATTAAATTCCCTTGTGTTTCAGTGCTACCTGATTGCAACTTGAGCAGTCTGCATGACGGCTGCTATGTTGTGAAGGAGGGAAGCACCACACGTATCAACATCCCCATCATCGGAGTACCCTACCCCTCTGCCACATGGAAGAAGGGTGATGTGGCACTTGGAGACACCGGCCGGATGTGCGTGGAGGCATCTCAAGGCATCACCACCTTGCTGATCAGAGACTGCCAGAGAGGAGATGCGGACACTTACACCATCACCGTCAGGAACAGCGCTGGCTCCAAGGACTGCAAGTTCCAGCTGAAGGTGGTTGGCAAGCCTGGCATCTGCACTGGACCCATTAAGTTTGACGAGATCACTGCTGATGGCATCACCCTGGAGTGGGGACCGCCCAAAGATGATGGCGGCGCAGAGGTCTCGAACTACATTGTTGAGAAGAGGAGGACGACAGACAATAAGTGGGCCACAGTGGCTTCAGCCATCCAGAAGACTACCATGAGGGTGATCAGGCTCCACGATGGAATCGAGTACATCTTCAGAGTCTTCGCTGAGAACAAGTATGGAGTAGGAGAGTATCTCAGGTCTGACCCTGTCATCGCCCAGCATCCATTCAGTGAGTATCTTCACTCTTAAGTAATAGTAGTTAAATGGTTAATTACATTTTTGCCTGAGGCAGTCATGTGTTTTTTTTCTGGTCTATCTGTTGTGGTCAGTCCCCTTTCACAGAGGCTTTGATAATATTTACTATCATTGTCATAGGGTCAACTCGAGTCTCAATTGTTTCTTGAATGAAGCCACGAAAATCAGTTGGCTGGATGAAGTTACTTCAAATGAAATCAACTTTTCTGAAAAAATAAATAAATTAACATATTGAGACGCATATATTGTATAAACTTGGTAGAAATTCACTTTTCGTGTTAAAGAGACAAAGTTGTAATGCAGATTACAAAAATGAATACTGAACATAACAGTTACTGTGCTTCATGAAGACAGTCTAAGGCACTTTTACAACTCACTGTGATTTGTTAAATGGATTTTCATTTCTTACCTTCTTTCCTAATCCTTCTACCCCTGCGTCTTTTTCCTCCAGATGTACCTGAGGCGCCTTCTCCTCCCAGAAATCGTGAGCATCCGCCATGAATCGGCCATTTTGACTTGGGCTGATCCAAAGGACACTGGTGGCTCCCCAATTACTGGTAACAGACGCAGATATCAGTTTATAGTTTAGCATGAGTAAATAGCAAACAGTAATCATTGTGACTAAATGATTTTGTGTTCTCTGTAGGATATCATGTGGAGTTTAAGGAGAGAAACAGTCTAATGTGGAAACGGGCCAGTAAGACTCCTCTCAGAGTGAAGGAGTGCAGAGTCACTGGCCTGATAGAGGGACTAGAGTATGAGTTCAGGGTGATGGCCATGAACGTGGCCGGCCTAGGAAAGGCAAGCAAGGTCACTGAGGCTGTGGTTGCCCTGGATCCTATCGGTGAGTTAACTGCTTTTTTTTTTCTTAATGTGAAGAAACTAATTCTTAGCAGCATTTCTTGTGTTTTCTGTATGTTTTGATGCATTGACTTTGTGTACTGTTAGATCCTCCTGGCAAACCTGAGGTCATTAACGTCACCAGGAGCACAGTCACTCTGATTTGGACTGCTCCCAAATATGACGGTGGCTACAAGCTGACTGGCTACATGGTGGAGAAGCTAGAGGCTGGTGGCAAGGCCTGGATGAAGGCCAATCATGTCAACATCCAGGGCTGTGCCTTCACCGTCACTGATCTGACAGAGGGATCTCAGTATCAATTCAGGATCAGGGCCAAGAATGCTGCTGGGGCTGTCAGTGTTCCTTCAGAGTCTACTGACCTTCTGACTTGCAAGGATGAGTATGGTAAGCTGAGCAGGAAACTAATTAAGGTAGTTTGGCAGTTAATATGCGTTGGTCACTGCAGGTCTTAAAAAGTTATATTGAAATGAATTTGAATTTGAAGTCTGTAGATAATTATAATGCAACTCTTTTCCATCCTCTCTGCAGAGCCCCCATCCATCACCATTGATCCAGACATGAAGGACGGTGTGTCAGTCAGGGCAGGAGATACCATTGTGATCTCCGCCTCCAAGATTGTGGGCAAACCTCCTCCCAATGCTGTCTGGTCCAAGGGAGGCCGTGAGTTCAAGACCTCTGATATTGTGACCATTACTAGCACCCCCACCTCCTCTACTCTGTCCATCAAGTATGCAAGCCGGAAGAACACAGGCGAATACACAATTACAGCCAGCAATCCCTTTGGCATTAAGGAAGAACATGTCAAAGTGAAGGTCCTGGACGTGCCTGGACCTCCAGGTCCCATTGAAGCCAGTAACATTTCAGCTGAGAAGTGTACTCTGACCTGGCTTCCACCGGAGGAGGACGGAGGCTGCTCCATCAAGTCCTACATCCTCGAGAAGAGAGAGACCAGCCGCCTGCAGTGGACCAAGCTAGCTGAAAATGTCATGGACTGCAGACATGTAGCCATCAAACTGATCAAGGGCAATGAGTACATCTTCAGAGTGTCTGCTGTGAACCAGTATGGCACTGGAGACTCAAGCCAGTCTGGTCCAGTCAAAATGGTTGACAGTTTTGGTAAGTTTATATGATTTCTGTATGACTATAATTTGTATAATATTTTAAAGATACTGTCAAATAAAAATAATAAAATTGCAAATTTCCATGAAAATCCTTTCAGAATTCATTGTGTAACTGACCAAAATGTTCTTACATATTTTGTTTACCCAGGCCCACCAGGCCCACCCTCAACACCAGAGATTGACAGTGTCAGTAGGAATGCTGTCACCATTTCATGGAAGAGACCAGTGCAGGATGGCGGAAGTGACATCAGAGGATATTGTGTGGAGAGGAAAGAGAGGAAAGGAATGAGATGGGTGAGAGCCTGTAAGAGGACAATTCCTGACCTGCGCTTTAAGGTGCAAGGCCTGAGTGAGGGAGTAGAGTATGAGTTTAGAGTCACTGCTGAGAACAAGGCTGGATTTGGGGAGCCAAGTGAGCCATCACGCCCTGTGATGACCAAGGACATTGTGTGTAAGTACAATGGATTTCTTACTTAATTCTGAATTCCATTTTAATACAGGAAAGTTGAATATGTAGAAACTAATTGTGAAAAGCCCCCCAAGAACTTCTTAGGACTCTCGTTTTTTTTTCCTGTTTATTAGATCCACCCGGACCTCCATCCAATCCCAGAATTTCAGACACCACAAAAACCACAGCCACATTTGCCTGGGGTCGACCCCACTATGATGGTGGTCTGGAAGTAGAAGGATATATTGTGGAGTACAAAAAGGAGGGACATGATGACTGGGAGACAGAGACACAGTACCCACTGAAAGCTACTGAATATGTTATTGGTAAACTTCAGAAGGGTGGCAAGTATCACTTCAGAGTCAGTGCTGTAAACTCTGAGGGAGTTGGTGAGCCTGCAGAGGTTGAGAAAGTGACTGAACTCGTGGACCAGGAAATACTGCCTGACTATGAGCTGGATGCCGAACTCAGGAAAACCCTGGTGGTCAGGTGCCGTGCTTCAATCCGTATGTTTGTTCCCATCAAAGGCCGTCCTGTTCCTGAAGTAACTTGGAGCAAAGACGATACCAACCTTAAAACACGTGCACACATTGACACCACAGAGTCCTACACACTACTAGTTATTCCTGACTGCACCAGATACGATGCTGGAAAGTACAACCTGTGTCTGGAGAATGTTGCTGGAAAGAAGACAGGCTTTGTTAATGTGAAAGTTCTGGACACTCCAGGACCACCAGTCAACCTCAAACCTAGAGAGATAACTAAGAACAGCATCACCCTCCAGTGGGAAATCCCCATAATAGATGGTGGTTCAAAGATTCAAAACTACATTATTGAAAAGAGAGAGGCTACCAAGAAGGCTTACACAGTGCTTAGCACCGCATGGCAGAAGTGTTCCTTCAAAATTCCAGACCTTGAGGAGGGAGCTTACTATTACTTCCGTGTGTCTGCTGAGAATGACCTGGGCGTAGGTGAACCTGCTGAAACCCCTGAGCCAATCAGGGTGTCCCAAGCCCCCTCTGCACCAGAGAACTTGTATGTCACAGATGTGAGTGCTGACAGTGCCAGCCTTGCATGGGCCAAGCCCCTGCATGATGGTGGCAGCTTGATCACTGGATATGTCATTGAGGCCCAGAAGAAGGACACTGACCAGTGGGTCCATGTGACCACCATCAAGGCTCTGGACTACACTGTCACAGATCTGATTGAAGGTGCAGAGTATACCTTCCGAATAATGGCTGTCAATGCATCAGGTAGGAGCGACCCCCGTGAGAGCAGACCCGCTATTATCAAAGAGCAGACTGCCGCTCCTTCCTTTGACCTGCGTGGAGTCTATCAGAAGACGGTCATTGCCAAGGCAGGGGACCGTGTGAAGGTGGAGATTCCAGTGCTTGGCAAACCTAGGCCTGTGGTTTCCTGGAAGAAGGGAGACACAGTGCTCAAGGAGACACAAAGAATCAACACTGAAACCACACCAAGGTCAACTATCCTCAACATCAATGAGATCAAGAGGACGGATGGAGGCCAGTACTCCATGACAGGAAAGAACATGCTAGGTACAGTTACTGAGACAATCACAGTCCTAGTCCATGACATTCCAGGTCCTCCCACTGGTCCTATCAAGCTGGAAGAGGTCTCGTGTGACTATGTTCTTATGTCCTGGGAAGCACCAGAGAATGATGGAGGTGTTCCCATCAACAGCTATATTGTTGAGATGCGGGAGACTACGGGTACTTCATGGGTGGAGTTGGCAGCTACAGTTATCCGCACCACATTCAAGGCAGCTCGACTCAACACTGGAACCCAGTATCAGTTCCGTGTCAAAGCCCAGAACAGATATGGCATCGGACCATGCATTATCTCTGAACCAGTGGTGGCTGCCTATCCATTTGATGTGCCGAGCCAGCCAGGCACTCCTGTGGTCACATCTTTCAACAAGGATGCTATGACTTTAAGTTGGAATGAACCATCCTCTGATGGAGGCAGTGCTATCCTGGGTTACCACGTGGACAGAAAAGAGAAAAACAGCATTCTGTGGCAGAGGATTAGCAAAGCTCTTGTTGTTGGAAATATCTTCAAATCAACAGGCCTTGTTGATGGTATCGCATATGAACACCGTGTTACAGCTGAAAACATGGCCGGCCTCAGCAAACCAAGCAAACCCTCCGAGCCTACATATGCTTTGGACCCAGTCGACCCACCAGGCAGGCCTGTGGCACTGAATATCACTAGACATGAGGTGACAGTGTCATGGACCAAACCAGAGGGAGATGGTGGATTTTCCATCACAGGATACACAGTGGAGAGGAGAGAAATGCCTAATGGGCGTTGGCTCAAAGCCAATTTCAACAACATCTTGGAAACCATCTACACAGTCAGCGGTCTGACTGAAGATGCAACTTATGAATTCCGTGTGTTTGCTAGAAACTCAGCTGGTGCTGTCAGTGCTCCATCCCAGCCATCGGAGGCAATCACATGTAGAGACGACATTGAAGAGCCCAGGCTTGATGTTGATGCATCATACAGCAGCAATGTTGTTGTCATGGCAGGAGAGGTATTCAAGCTGGAAGCCAATGTGACTGGCAGGCCAATCCCATCTCTGGTATGGACCAAGGAAGGAAAGGAGCTTGAGGATA
The DNA here is from genome assembly GCA_033238685.1 of Lates japonicus. Lineage (NCBI taxonomy): Eukaryota > Metazoa > Chordata > Actinopteri > Centropomidae > Lates > Lates japonicus. The sequence goes on along the minus strand of BRZM01000131.1, from coordinate 712,139 downwards.
CAGCCAAGCTAGAGATAAAGACATCTGACTTCCACACAACTCTAATAAACAAAGATTCCCTGAGGAGAGACGGTGGTGCTTTTACTCTGACTGCCAGCAATCCAGGTGGTTTTGCTAAGTTCACATTCAATGTCAAGGTGCTTGACAGACCTGGACCGCCAGACTCGCTCACTGTAACTGACGTCACCGCTGAGAAATGTGTTCTTAATTGGCTGCATCCAACACACGATGGCGGTGCCAAGATTGAATACTTTATCATTCAGAGGCGTGAGACCAGTAGATTGGCATGGACAAATGTGGCCACAGACCTTCAAGCAAATAGATTCAAAGTCACCAAACTTCTGAAGGGCAATGAGTATATCTTTAGAGTCATGGCTGTTAACAAGTATGGCGTGGGTGAACCCCTGGAGTCTGAACCTGTCATCTGTGCCAACCCCTATGTTCCCAGTGATCCACCACAGCAGCCTGAAGTCACCACTATTACCAAGGACTCCATGGTTGTTTGCTGGGAGCGTCCTGAACATGATGGAGGCAGCAGAATAAACACATACATAATTGAGAGAAGGGACAAGACTGGCCTTCGTTGGGTGAAGTGCAACAAGAGAACTGTAACTGACCTGCGATTCAAAGCCTCTGGCCTCACACCAGGACATGAGTATGAATTCAGAGTTTTTGCTGAGAACAATGCTGGTCTAAGTCAGCCTAGTCCTTCCAGTCCATTCTACAAAGCCATAGACACCATCTTCCAGCCTGGACCTCCAGGGAACCCTAGAGTGCTGGACACAACCAAGTCTTCCATCACCCTTGCCTGGAACAAGCCTGTCTATGATGGTGGCTCCGAAATCACTGGTTACATTGTGGAGACCTGCCTGCCTGATGAGGATGAATGGACAATTCACACTCCCAAGAAGGGATGGACAGCCACTTCCTTCACAATCACTGGCTTAAAGGAAAACCAGGAGTATAAAATCAACATCTGTGCCACTAATTGTGAGGGAGTGGGAGAGCCTGCTGCCGTTCCAGGAACCCCCAAGGCTGAAGACAGACTGCTTCCTCCAGAAATTGAACTTGGAGCAGAGCTGCGTAAAGTGGTCTGCATCAGAGCCTGCAGCACACTTAGACTCTTCGTCCCTATAAAGGGCAGACCAGCACCTGAAGTAAAATGGTCAAGAGAGCATGGAGAATCCCTGGATAAAGCTAACATTGAAATCACTTCATCATTCACCACTCTTCAGGTAGAAAATGTCGACAGGTTTGATGCTGGTAAATACATGGTGACCGTAGAGAATGCCTCAGGAAGCAAGACAGCCTTTGTTAATGTCAGGGTGTTAGACACTCCTGGAGCACCTCAGAATCTGACTGTCAAGGAAGTTACTAGAGATTCCGTTTCCCTCATTTGGGATGCACCTCTTATTGATGGTGGCTCCAGAGTTCGCAACTACATTGTAGAGAAACGTGAGTCAACCAGGAAGGCGTACTCAACTGTCTGTGCAAGCTGCCACAAGTCAAGTTGGAAGGTTGGAGACCTGGAGGAAGGAAAGATGTACTTCTTTAGAATCTTGGCTGAGAACGAATTTGGCATTGGTCTCCCTGTAGAGACTGTTGAACCAATTAAAGCATCAGAGAAGCCTCTACCACCAGGTAAAGTGTCCCTCCGTGAAGTTACTGGCACCAGTGTCACACTAACTTGGGAAAAGCCTGACCATGATGGTGGCAGTAGAATCACAGGCTATATCGTGGAGATGCAAAGTAAAGGCAGTGAGAAGTGGACCCAGGTCATGGTGGTAAAGACCAACGAGGCTCTTGTAACTGGTCTTACACAGGGAGAGGAGTACATGTTCCGTATCTCAGCCACCAATGAAAAGGGAGTTAGTGACTCTCGTCCTCTCAGTGTGCCTGTGGTGGCAAAAGACCTCATCATCTCACCAACCTTCAAACTTATTTTTACCACATTCAGTGTGCTTGCAGGAGATGATCTGAAAATAGATGTACCATATGTTGCCTGTCCCAAGGCCACAGCAACTTGGCTTAAAGACGGTGTTGCTCTCAAGGAGACAACAAGAGTTAATGCTGAAGCCACAGACAAAAACCTTCTCCTGGTCATTAAGGAGGCATGCAGAGATGATGTGGGCATATACACTATCAAACTGACCAACACCGCTGGAGAGGCATCCACAGACATCAGTGTTGTTGTTCTAGATAAGCCTGGTCCTCCAACTGGCCCAATTAAGTTGGATGAGGTCACTGCTGACAGTGTGGTCCTGTCCTGGAATCCACCAGAGTATGATGGTGGTTGCGCCATCAATAATTACATTGTTGAAAAGAGAGACACATCTACCACTAACTGGCAAATTGTATCAGCTACAGTGGCGAGAACCACTATCAAGGCAGCCCGTCTGAAGACTGGATCTGAGTACCAGTTTAGGATTGCTGCAGAGAACAGATATGGCAAGTCCTCAGCCCTGCTCTCTGATGCTATTGTTGCTCAGTATCCATTTGAAGTGCCTAGCCAACCACGCTCTGTCATGGTCCAGTCAGCCACCAAGGAAAGCATGGTGGTTGTATGGGAGAAACCCAGCAATGATGGTGGAAGCAAAATTTTGGGCTATCACTTAGAGCTCAAAGAGAGAAACAGTATACTGTGGGTGAAACAGAATAAACAACTAATCCCAGAGACCAGATTCAAGGTTCTTGGTCTTGAGGAGGGTATTGATTATGAGTTCAGAGTTTACGCTGAGAACATTGTCGGCCTCAGCAAAGCCAGCAAACTGAGTGAAATGCAAGTGGCAAGAGATCCTTGTGACAGACCAGGAAAACCAGAGGCTGTTATTGTGACAAGAAATCAAGTGACACTCAGATGGACCAAACCTGAGTATGATGCTGGTATCAAGATCACAGGCTATATAGTTGAGAAGAAGGAGGCATCTGGCCGCTGGATGAAGGCCAGTTTCACCAACATTATTGAGACTGAATTTGTTGCTACTGAACTTATTGAAAATCAGATTTATGAATTCCGTGTTATTGCTAGGAATGCAGCAGGTGTCCTCAGTCAGCCATCTGATTCTACTGGGGCCATCACTGCCAAAGATGAGGTGGATCCACCCAAGATTGACTTGGATTCAAAGTACTCCCAGGCTGTGGTGGTAAATGCTGGGGAGACATTCAGGCTTGAGGCTGCTATCTTGGGTAAGCCTGTGCCCACAGTGCACTGGCTGAAGGAGGGTCAAGAGATTACTGAAGCAGCTCGCTTAGAGCTGAAGAACACAGACTTTACAGCTTGTCTAATTGTTAAAGAAGCCATCCGTGTCGATGGAGGCCAGTACACTTTGCTGGTAAAGAATGTTGGGGGGGAGAAAACTGTTAACATTAATGTCAAGGTCCTGGACAGACCAGGTCCTCCCGAGGGTCCTATCTCAATCTATGGGGTCACCAGTGAGAAATGCTCCATTTCATGGAAACCTCCCTTGCAAGATGGAGGTAGCGATGTTTCTCATTACATTGTTGAGAGGAGGGAAACCAGCAGATTGGTCTGGACTGTAGTTGAACCAAAGGTTCAGACACTGAACCTGAAGATCACCAAACTTCTTCCCGGTAATGAGTACATCTTCAGAGTGATTCCAGTCAACAAATATGGAGTTGGTGAGCCTCTGGAATCTGAGGCAATGATTGCCAGAAATCCATTTGTCACTCCCAACCCACCAACAGAGGTAGAAGTTTCCACAATCACCAAAGACTCCATGGTTGTGACCTGGGAGAGACCAACTAATGATGGTGGTAACCCCATCCAGGGATACATTGTTGAGAAACGTGACAAGGACGGTGTGAGATGGACCAGGTGCAACAAACGCACAGTGAGTGAGCTGCGTTTCAGAGTGACAGGGCTCCTAGAAAACCATAGCTATGAATTTAGAGTTGCTGCTGAGAATGCTGCCGGTGTTGGAACACCTAGTGCACCAACAATGTACTACAAAGCATTGGATCCTATCTTCAAACCTGGCCCACCAAACAACCCCAAGGTGGTCGACACGTCTAGATCCACCGTTTCCCTGACATGGGGCAAACCCATCTATGATGGCGGCTGTGAGATTCAAGCTTACATTGTTGAGGCCTGCAATGGGGCATCTGATGAGTGGTTTATGTGCACTCCTCCCACTGGAATCACAGATACTAGCTTTACAGTCAAAAAGCTTCTGGAGAAGCATGAGTACCAGTTCAGAGTGTGTGCCATCAACAAAGTTGGTGTTGGTGAGCATGCTGATGTTCCAGGAAAAATTCTCATGGAGGAGAAGCTTGAGGCTCCTGATCTTGACCTGGATGCTGATATGAGAAAGATGATCAACATTAGGTCAGCAAGCACTCTCAGGTTGTTTGTACCTGTGAGAGGTCGTCCAGCTCCTGAGGTGAAATGGGGTAAGGCTGATGGTGAGATCAAGGAGACTGCCCAGATTGACAATACAGGCAGTTATGCTTCACTTGTCATTGAGAATGTTGACAGATTTGACAGTGGCAAGTACACCCTGACTGCAGAGAATGCCAGTGGAGTAAAGTCAGTCTTCATCAGTGTGAGAGTCCTGGACTCACCAAGTCCACCAACTAACTTAATTGTGAAAGAGATTACCAAAAACTCTGTCTCTCTCACATGGGAGCCTCCACTTTTGGATGGTGGCTCAAAGATTAAGCATTATATTGTTGAGAAGCGTGAGAGCACCAGGAAAGTTTATTCTCCTGTCACCACCTGCAATAGGATGTCATGGAAAGTTGAGCCTCTTCCAGAGGGTGGAATTTTCTTCTTCAGAGTCCTGGCTGAGAATGAATATGGTGTGGGTCTCCCCGCTAAAACTGTAGAACCAATTAAGATATCGGAGAAGCCTCAGCCACCTGGTAAAGTTAGTGTTGTTGATGTTACTCATAGCACTGTAACTCTCACCTGGGAGAAGCCTCAACATGATGGCGGCAGTAGGATCAGTCACTATGACGTGGAACTGGCACCTAAGGACAGCGAGGCTTGGTCTGTGTGTGCTAGTGTGAAAGCACTGGAGACTGTAGTGACAAACCTACTCAAGGGAGAAGAGTATAATTTCAGAGTTGTAGCTGTAAATGATAAGGGCAAAAGTGATCCCAGACAACTGGCTCACTCAGTTGTAGCAAAAGACCTTGTGATTGAGCCCTCTGTTAGACCCAAAGCAAGCACCTACAGTGTCCAAGTGGGATATGATCTCAAGATAGAAGTCCCAGTTGCTGGTCATCCAAAGCCAACCATCACCTGGACCAAGGATGGTGCTGGTCTTAAGCAGACCACCAGAGTTAATGTCACTGACTCAGCACATCACACTACCCTTACTATAAAGGACGCCACCAGAGAGGATGGAGGCTTGTACAGCATCAATATCTCCAATGCCCTGGGCTCCAAGGATGCCACTATTGAGGTGATCACCCTGGACAAACCAGGCCCACCAACAGGCCCTGTCAAGTTGGAGGACATTAGTGCTGAGAGTATCACTCTTAGCTGGGAACCTCCCACATACACAGGTGGCTGCCCAATTTCCAACTATGTGGTGGAGAAGAGAGACACAACCACAACCAACTGGGTGGTTGTATCTGCCACTGTGGCCAGGACCACACTAAAAGTGGCCAATCTGAAAACAGGTGCTGAATACCAGTTCAGAATCTGTGCTGAGAATAGATATGGCAAGAGTTATGCAATTGATTCAGAACCTGTTTTGGCACAGTATCCATTCCAGGAGCCTGGCCCACCAGGAACACCATTTGTGTCCTCATACACCAAAGACTTTATGGTGGTTGAGTGGCACAAACCCCCATCTGATGGAGGCAGTGCCATCTTGGGCTACCATCTGGAGAGGAAAGAGAAGAACAGTATCCTCTGGACCAAGATCAACAAAATGCTCATCCAAGACTGCAGGTTTAAATCTACTCCTCTTGAGGAAGGCATTGAGTATGAGTATAGAGTCTATGCTGAGAATATAGTTGGTATTGGAAAATGCAGCAAAGTCTCTGAGGTTTATGTAGCTCGTGACCCATGTGATCCCCCCGGCCGCCCTGAAGCTGTTATTGTGACCAGGCACTCAGTGAAGCTTAGGTGGACCCCTCCAGAGTATGATGGTGGTAGCTTAGTTACTGGCTATGTAGTAGAGAAACGTGACCTTCCTGAAGGAAAATGGATGAAGGCTAGCTTTGCAAACATCATTGACCAGGAATTCACAGTTACAGGCCTGACAGAAGACAGTAAATATGACTTCAGAGTAATAGCAAAGAATGCAGCTGGTGCTGTCAGCAAACCATCTGAATGCACAGGATCCATCACAGCCAAGGATGAAGTTGATCCACCAAAGTGTGAGACAGATCCCATGTACAATCAGGCTCTTGTTATCAGTGCTGGAGAGACTTTCAGTCTGGAGGCCAGTGTGGAAGGAAAACCCATCCCCACAGCTCAGTGGTTCAAGGGAGACGTTGAAGTTGAAAACTCAGCAAGGGCTGAGATCAAAAACACTGATTTTAAGGCTTTGCTAGTTGTGAAAGATGCCATTAGAGTGGACGGTGGACAGTACACACTGGTTCTGACTAATGTGGCTGGAACTAAGACTGTCCCATTCAGTGTGAAGGTACTGGACAGACCAGGCCCCTCGGAGGGACCTCTTACTGTCAGCAATGTCACTGAGGAGAAGTGCTCACTGTCATGGCTGCCACCCAGACACGATGGAGGAGCAAGCATTTCTCACTACATCATTCAGAAGCGAGAAACCAGCCGCCTGGCATGGACTGTGGTCTCTAGTGACTGTGGTGCCACCATGTTCAAGGTTACCAAACTGTTGAAGGGTAATGAGTACATCTTTAGAGTCATGGCTGTCAATAAATATGGCGTGGGTGAGCCTCTTGAGTCAGCGCCAGTCATCATGAGAAACCCATTTGTTCCTCCTGGCCCAGCCCGAGAGCTTGAGATCACTAACATTACCAGGGATTCTATGACTGTCTGCTGGAACCGCCCTGAGACAACAGGAGGCAGTGAGATTGTTGGTTACATTGTTGAGAAGAGAGACAGAGCTGGAGTGAGGTGGACCAAGTGCAACAAACGCAGGGTTACAGACTTGCGTTTCAGAGTAACAGGACTAACTGAGGACCATGAATATGAATTCAGGGTATCTGCTGAGAATGCAGCTGGAGTGGGTCAGCCAAGCCCATCCACACCCTACCTCAAAGCCTGTGACCCTACCTTTGAACCTGGCTGTCCCACCAATGTCCATGTGGTCGACACAACAAAAGACACGGTCACTGTGGCCTGGCATAGGCCTATCTATGATGGTGGTTGTGAGATTCAAGGATATGCTGTGGAAATTACCAAGGCTGATGAGGAGGAATGGACCATATGCACCCCACCCTTTGGAGTTAAAGCTACCAAGTTTACCATCACTAAGTTGACAGAGCACCAGGAATACAAGGTGCGCATCTGTGCCATCAATAAGCTGGGTGTTGGTGAGCCCACCGAGATCCTGGGAGTTGTGAA